>VZTM01038509.1:4456-33899 GCA_013400555.1 Jacana jacana | reverse complement strand
GTGTGTTACATGCATGGGAACACCTGAATTGTTGTGAGGTAAATTTGCATCTGTCTCCTACCAGTGTATTTGTACTTGCATTATAAGAAGAAGAGGCTACTACTTCAGTCACACACCTAGAGCAGTTATCGCATATTGCCCAAGCAACCTGGCATGTTATTTTTCATACAGAAGTAGGAGCACTTCTGCAAGGAACACTGCTGGAAGTGTCCTCTGCCCTGCTCTTTCACAATATGGGGCAGGTTTGCTTATGCTTCCAGCTTCTTTTACTATTTTGATAAAGCTGATCTCACGGCAAACACCAGCTTCACAAAACTGAAGTCTGTGATAATTCATTATTAAGTGTAGATCTCTGAACAAGCCAGTCAAGAGAGGCAAGGGTTGCTTTCTTCTCCCAAGTCACAGGCAATAGGACAAGAGGAAACTGCCTCAAGTTGCACCAGGCGAGGTTTAGATTGGATATTAGGAAAAATGTTTACCCTGAAAGGATTATTAAGCATTGGAATGGGCTGCCCAGGGAAGTAATTGAGGCATCATCTCTGGAGGTATTTAAATATTTAAAAATACTGCTAACAGTGACTTATCCTGTTAGCTACCAGAAAGGTCTTAACATGTGCTTTTAACTTGTCCAGATTGTAAAATAAAATGTTAGGTGCATGTTTTGAGGAGCACATTTTATCTTCCAGTAGATCTGACTGGGAGCACCCAGAGTGATTTGTGATTATGGTTGTGATTGACCCAACAGGCCATTTCTTACCTTTTGTTCCACAATGGGATCACACCCGCAGCTGTTTGTGTACATGTACTGCCTGCATCCGTGCTCAAGCATGAGTTTGAATTTACTGTCACTGGCGGTTGACATTGAAGTCTTGTCGCTTTAGTGACAAAACCTATGACAGTGGCTTGATCCTGATTAGTGAAGGATGAGAATTGGGGAAGAAAAGTGTTTTGGGAAAAGAAATTAAAGAGCCACAAGATGCTCTTGGGTGTTAAAACAACAAAGGACACCGACCAGATATGCAGAGATATGGCATCTCTGTTGTGCAAGATGCTAAAAGGTGTTAATCAGATCCCCCCTCAGCCTTCTCCTCTCCAGATTAAACAGACCCAAGTCCCTCAGCTTTTATTCATCAGAGAGATACTCCAGGCCCCTCATTGGTAGCCCTCTGCTGTACCCTCTCCAACAGTTCCTTGTCTTTCTTGAACTGGGGAGCTCAGAACTGAACACAGTGCTCCAGATGGGATCTCACCAGGGCAGAGCAGAGGGGCAGGATGACATAAAAAATTTTTACGTCAATTTTTTTACGCTAAAAAAAAATGCTGGAAAAGGCCCTGTGCAATCCGACATGTGTCTTGAGAGGAGATTGGATGGAATGACCTCCTGGAGTCCCTTCCAATTTCAATTAATTCATCAGTCTAGAACTGGATGGATATCTTACAGTGAAACTTGATTTCTAAATGTTCTTCTAAATTAAAAAGGGAAAGAGGAGCAAACTAATAACAGTCTCTTAAACTGCTAACTTCAATATCATCCCTTTGATCATTGAATACACTGTTTGGCCCTAAAACTTCTCTTAGTGAGTTCTTAAGTTAATATTCTGTGAAGTTTTTTTTGTTTTTCTTTTTTCCCCTTACATCTCTTGATTTTACCTTTTGTGTTGTGCAACTTGTCAAAGGAAAATATTCTTTATCTTATTCTTCATAGCAAGAATCTGCTTTTCTTAAAGTTCTGCTGATCTCACAAGATGATGTGTAAGGGGTATTATTATTAGTAGCAGTGTTAGTATTATTAGTATTGTTATTATTAGTTGGCCCAGAGTCATGAAAGTTGAGAATTGTGACACTCAAGGAAAGGGAATCATGAACAAGCCAGTGTATTGTTGGCAAAATCAGTCTATAGAACTTGTATAGATTCAGCATAAGAAATTTTACAAAGCAGTATTTCACAGACACTATTTGTATTTTTATTGTCTACAGAGAAGCTCTGCTAGGAGCAATGATTTGATGGTTTTAAAAATTTCAAATTTGGAAACAAACAACATGATGTAAAGCAAGAGAACTGCCTACCTAAAGAACCAGACTGTGCTCAGGGGAAAGGCTAATAGCTTTGTAAATTGGAAATTCCCTAAACCAGTTTGCTTAGACTAGATAAATGGAAACGTCTACAGAAACGGAGAAAATAAAGGAAAAAAAAAAAATTGCTGAACACATAAAAGATTTTTTCCTTATCTTTGAGGAAATAATGGCTTGGAAGTTGCAAATGGATTATATATTTATATATATTCTGTGGGGTTAAAAGAGTTCCATCTCCTTCTTAAAAACAAGAGAGTAGAGAAGAAATTGATTAGCCTCTCCATGCTCTATCCATGTGGGTGGCTACAACAAACTTAATTTTCCTTTCACTCCAGTGGCTTCCTGAGCCTATCGTTTAGGCAAAAGTTGTTCCTTCCTCTTTGGTGGTCCTTTGAAATTCTACAACTATGTTTCTTGTATAATTGTATTTTCAGTTAGATTTAGTTCCAAAACAAAAGTGAGGTGTATTGTCAACCTTTACTGGGCTGGTTTCAAAACCAAAGCAAATCATGCACCATGTAACACTGCATGTCACTCAGCATGGCAGACCATAAAATACTCTTCAGTGTTAACAATCATAACATAAAAAAAAAAAATTATTCAAGGAAGAGTGCTTGGATAACACCTTGGTGACTGGAGACCCCCACTTATTGATCTAATTTTTATAACAGAACATAGATAGCAGGCAGAATTTCTCAGCTGTAGTATATTAGAGGTGTCAGTTCATTCTCTAAAGGAGAAAAAGAGGATAGTCCAAAAGAAGTGCAAATGTGGTATATTTTGTACTAGTGAGCTTTCCCCTTGGAAAAATCAGTGACATTTTGTTTGTATTTATGAGGTGTTAAACTATACTTGTTTTGTCGTATTAAGGAAGGAAAACAGCTACTCAGCCTGCCATAAGGTATTACATGTGATCTTGAATCTCTATGAAATCGTTGGAGCATTAGGGCTTTGGGTGTCCCGTTTTTTCTGCTCTTGTACCTCTTGGGCATGGCATTGAGGATTGAACTCTTGAGCTTGTGCAATCCATGGAGGTTGTGATTGCTTCATGCAGTCCAGCTTTTAAACTGGCAACTCTCAGACTAGGACTTTGCAATATGAGATCTGTTTCCTAGAAATCTGTTTTCAGGTGACTCATCTCAAGAGTTTGTTCCCCTACTGATTTCTGATGACTTCCGCATCACTTCCCACTCCCTCAAGTCAAATTAATACTCAGTATATTTTCCTGTAACAGTTCTACTGTGGTTTGTTCTTTGAAAAACAAATGTGTTAGGGCCCTCATAGAATGGTTAGAGTTGGAAGGGACCTTAAAGATCATTGAGTTCCAACCCCCCTGCCATGGGCAGGGACACCTCCCACTAGACCAGGTTGCTCAAAGAACTATCCAGTCCGGCCTTGAACACCTTCAGGAAAGGGGCATCCACGACTTCTCTGGGCAACCTGTTCCAGTGTCTCACCACCCTTGCAGTAAAGAATTTCTTTCTGGTATCTAATCTAAATCTCCCCTCCTTCAATTTGAAACCATTGAGGTTTATTTCAGTTTAAAAGCACCCTTGTGCTACACTCTCTGATGGAGTCCCTCCCCATCTCTCCTGTAGTCTCTCTTCAGGTACTGGAAGGCTATAAGGTCTCCAGGAAGACTCAAATGTAAAAGGTTAGAAACCACTGAACTTGAGTAATTTTTTACATTTTCTATGGGCGTTCCCTAACCATACGTACATTAACTGTTAATACAGCTGCTTATATTTAGCTGTTATCAATTCTGAAAGTAAAACTGGAATATTTTTGTTCTAAATGTATATATACTTACAGATGCAGGATGATAGATGTTGGGTTGGTTTTTTTTTTGGTAATTCTTCATTAAACATTAAACAAAGACGACATCACTACAATATTAAAGGACAAAAAAAATGAAGAAGAGGTTATGTCCTCTCTTCAACTTGTGTGTGCCCGTTAAATATTGAAAACTGTCTACACTAAGAAACAGTTTAGGAATTCATTTAATTTTTCTCCCTCAGAGTTTTACTAAACTTCCTCCCAACAGAGAGATGCTTTTATGTATTAATTTCTGGGAATAGTTTGCTCTCCAACACCCAGAAAAGATTTCCCTAATCAGAAGATAGACCTAAATACATAGAGGTTTTTCATCACTAATACATTTCATTGCTAATGAATTAATTAGTGCTGTTCTCCAGAGGGGAAACATTTTCCAAGTTTTAATGTGGATTTCTTTGAAATCCCACAACTCAATAAACAGCAGAATGTCATTAGAGTAATAGAAGGGCAGGGAGAATGGGGTGGGTTTTTTGTTGTGGGTTTGTCTTTTTTTACTTTCTGTCTTAAATAGTATTTCTCATGTAGACTCAAAAAAGCCTGCTGTCTCATCAGTCATAGGAAAATGCTCAGCATGGACAATGATACATGGGATTTAAACAACTTAAAATAATAAAGTTAAGGGACCATTTTCTTACACTTGTTTTATTATTTGCTAAAGGAACGAAAGTCTGTTTTGCACATCACTTTTTTTTTCTGGTTTTATTCTATTAATCAAGATAATTATACATTAATTATAGGTTATTGTTATAAAATGGAGTTTCATATAGGATTGTAGCGAATTTAGCTTATTTTATGTGGAACTGTTTTAAAATAAAGAATAGCTGAATGGTATAAAACATGGTGAGGATCAACTTCATGGAATATATGTTCATTTGCCAGAATTTAGTGTCAGTATGTATCTGGTCCAGTGAACTAACATCTCATATCAGGCATTTGGAAGAAACATCAGAAACTGCTGAATTTGGTTTCTTTTTCTGACTCACTGCTGCAGTTTAGCTGAACACTGTCTTACCATTAAACAGGCATCGATAAAGAATGTTTGCTTCTGCTTTTTTAAAAAGATAATAATAAAAAAAATTAAGTGTAACAGATGGCTTAGCTGCTACAGGCAAGTGAAAATGCAAATAATTTGAAATTATATTAAATTATGGCTGGTGGTTACTTATCAGCTGAAGTAGTTTATGTTAGTACCAAAGTAGCTAGTTAATTTCCCTTAAGAGACGAATTTTTCCAACTCAGTTGTAAAATAAAGTTCCTTTTAGTGAAATAATTTCATCATTAAATATCAAAACCTCCTTCCATAGAAAGAATAATTAGTATTTCAATTTATTTACTAGACTAAGCAGCAAATACAGCTTCTACAAAACATTCATTGAGTGTATTTTCAGGACCAGATAATGTATTTCCAAATTATATAGTCTGTCAACATCAACAAACTTGCTTTATAAGTCCTGTTTTGGCCCTGTGGTGTCATTAAAACCATCATTTGTGTACAGCTAGATTCTGTTAATGGTAGATGATGATCTATTTTTAGTTATTAAAAGTGATCTATGACACTCAGATGATATCTACATCTCTCTCATGATTTATTGAAAATTCACACCTGCCACTTGCACTAGAAAAGAATATGCTTCTTTAGTTATTTTTTTAATCTTTTTTTTTTCCTGCCTTACTATATTTCAGTCAAAAGAAAATAGAATAGTTTTAATTATAGCTGCTAAGGCTTGTTTTCCAACCACAGGACATAGTGATTTCAATAAGTTATTCATATTTTGAATCAGAAGCGTAAGGCCCCATGAGGGCAGTATATGAGGGAAAGACAGTAACAAATTCTCTGATGGAGAGATAGAGCTTTATAGCCAAGCTGCACTTTGCAGTGCATTTTTTGCAGAGTTGTTATGAGCTACCAACAGACTCTGTAATGGCAAAGCCAGCATTAAGTAGGATGACGTGAAGGGAGCTTTGCGAATAGCTTTGCGGCTGTGAACTAAAATGTAGGCTACACATCTGGTCAGAGGCACGTGTCACTGACAGAATAAGAACCTTGGTGATTTCTTAAATGACATTAAAATTAATGCTATACTTCCATCACTTTGCTTCTGCTACCCTGCCACATGGTTTTCCATATTTTACAGTGCACACATCATTTGAGTTCTGAAGAAAATTTGCTTAGTCAAAAAGTCAGCTGTATTCAAATTATTCATAAGGGAAATTGCATCTTAGGCAATTAAAATGTGTGCTGGGGGAAAAAAAATATGTTGCTTCCTGAAAGAAATTGCGGATGCTTCATCTGTGAGAAATTTTATTTAAAATTCTTTTCTGTTACTAAGCACCTAATATTAAAAAGAAACTTATTCTAATCAGAGAGGCAAGGGCATAGTGTAAAAAATTGTCTTAGTTTACACTGGTGCTTTTTTTATTTTTTCCACTCTTCCACAGCTACCCCCTTGCCTAAAAACTGTTCTGCTACTTGTATAAGGGATTGTGTGTTAGTTTTAATTTTATTGGATTTTATGTGCTAAATGTGATCTATTCTGCAGAAATTAATACATTTCGAGCTTGGCCTGCAGTTATATGGATGGCAGGAGAGCAAGACTGTAATGTGATCAGGTATTGGATTCTGGAATTGTGTTCCCCATATGGCACTGGGGTTAATTTACTTGAAGAAATGTGAGGGAAGTGGGTCTAGAATAAACACCACATTCTCATCAGTCTTCGACAATTTACTAGGAAGGGAAACAAGCTAGGCCATATTTAAAATTAGTCTGAGAGAATAACGTAGTACACTATGTATCTTTTGCCCCTTAGAATATAAATTACCCCACTTGAGCCATTAAAAAAATTGAATTCTGTTAGATGCATGTCTAGTCACTGATCTGCAATTTATGACCCTAACAGCAAAATTGTATTATTTGGGTTGTCTTTTCCTTATAAATGAATAACCCTTGTAAGTGTGCTCCTCAAGGGTTTTTTATTGAAGTTTGCAAACCTGTATGGAAAAAATGGATGAACTGAAACTATTACTTCCCTCCCCTGGCTCCCCCCTACCCTGATCATCAGTTCCTTTTCCTACTTGCAGAAGAAGCAACTCTTCTTATTCATTTCCAGTCGTCTGTGTCTGAAGTGGCTGAAAGCTAACTTCATACCTTTTTGATTCTGTATCAGTCAATGCTGCAGATTTAAAGATTTCCTAAATAACTGGGTTATAGATATTTCTCTGTTTTGTGCAAGCTTCTGTCAACAGAAGTGCTGAGCAGAAAAGGGATAATAATGTGATTTTTTTTGTATAGAAGCTAGCAGAGGCTGGCCAGTGGCATCTCATGGTGGGGTGGAGATGGGGTGGTAAGGGAACCAGTCTTTGTTTTCAAGGCTTGTACCAGGGCCACGGGAACAACGGTGAGTTTGTCCTTACTCGAACCATTCAACAGAGCTAGAGGGAGAAGAGAGCTCCAGTGTTTTGCCATGTACTATGGTCCCTTGGAGAGGCAGGAGGAAACGTACTTCAGCTTTTACTTTCAGGAATCATTGGGTGAAAAGAGATAATTCTTTTTCTGGACTACTTGCTGGTCTGCTGGTGTGGTTTTCACCTTTTTTAACCTGTTCAGTCTATCTCTGCAGCTGAATCAAATAGAATACTTAAGGCCATATCATACCATTGATTTCCAAGCAGAGTCCTATTGGATTCTGTGGGGAATTTTGTTTTAAAAATCAATGGCATAATATGATTCAAAAATAATAAAAAGAGAGCTAAGGGACATGGAATTTATTTCATCCATGACCCGTGATACTGAAAAATCCATTAGTTATCCGCACACAGAGCGCATGCACTGGGCAGTGTTGCACACACCTCATTCACAGACAGAATGCCCTTATTTTAACGGCTTATTTATTTAAATGGAGAACTGCCTCTGTGCAATGGAGTCCACAATCTCTGTTACTGTAGTTACAGTTTATACAACTCTATGTAATAGCTCTATAAAATACACTGTTTTTCACTAAAATTAAGTTTTTAACATTTTAGTATTTTAATAACAAAATAATAGATATAAAATACTTGTATTTTTTTTCATACAGCTGTATCAAAAGAATATACCCATAACCATAAATCTTAAAATACTTCCACTTAGGGGTAACGTGTTTCTGTGCTTGGAAGCATTGCTCTAATATTCTTCTCCAGTGTCGATTTGAAGTACAAAATCAAACTGAAAACAACACAAGCAAGGTCAGAGATGTTGTGCATTTTCAAAATCCTTGTGAGAGTCTAATGTTGTAAGCATGGTTTTACTGATTTTGTAATTTATTTGTAGAGTTGTATTGCCTCTGAAAGACAGATATGTCTGTCTTAGAACATTTTGTCTTTGCTCTCTACCACTTTTATATTTCTCAAAATTTAAGGCCTCCATTTTAGTTTGACCTTGTGATCTTCCAAATTAACGATTCAAACCACTTTGCAGTAAACAAATTCCCCTCCTTGCTTTTGGTTCTTAACATTTTTCCCTTTCTGTATCAACTCCTGGGACCACTGGCTCCTATTCTGAAGCATCATAACCAAAAATCTGATGTTGAAATTGGAGCTCTGTAACTTTTCTGGCACAGGTTAGCTAACAAAGACAAATTGGTATCCATGACCAGGGAAAAAAAAGGCCACTTTATTATATATGAGATAAATAGTTATAAACAAGAATATAAATGGGACGTTTTAATAGCTTCTCTGAGCAATCCTTTGTTTTGTTCAAAGCACATGTTGTTCTGTGCTATCAAAATATGCACATCTATTATATAAGTTAGCATTTTAAATAAATACCACATGCAGCCAGTGATTGCTTATTAAAATGTTTGTAACCTACTTTGTACATACAGCCAGTTTTCTAACAAAGCAGGTGTTAATTAGACATGTGGGGGGAAATACAAAAATAAAACAAAATAATAATGAAAACACTTCAAACCAATGACCCTATTTTGTTGTCCAAATGGGACAATAAATCAGACAAGCTTGAGCAAAGCATGGTAAATATGAGAGACAAGGAAAAAGCAGGAAAATAAATAGTTTGAGATCTAACCACCTTTTTGGAAGTTACTTCCCTTTCTAAATACTTTATTAAAAAGCATTTTTAATGTAAATGTATGACAGCTTTTGAATCTTTAACTAACAATGCTTTCTTTAATTTGTTGGTTTGTTCTTTCAATTGCACTGCCTGTCACACGATTCTTTTAGAGGTTGGCTTTCGGTCTGGTCACACCTGCAAATAGTAAGCATGGTCAATACTGTGATGTTTGAGACTAAAAAACTGTTTTTTCTCCTGCTGCATCTTCCTCTCACCCACCCCTAAACTCACACAAACATACATACTCTTCTCCTGAGGAAGCCCTTTTAATAGGATTTTTTGTGTGATGTTTTGACCCCAGAATGTGAAATATCCTGAGGAGACAAAGACTGGTTGGACAATACTGTAAGCAACCTGTCTCCATGACTCTGGGCGTATATTGATACATTTTCTGAACATCTTCAAAGCAGTTATCTGAAAGAACAACTTAGTACATTACTTTTATTTTTTTGTTTCTTAACCTAACTGGAAGAATGGCAGATCTACTTATCCTACCCTTTGTGTGATTGTTAAACAACACAGAAATTTTAAAAAACATCTTGGGGCCAGAGATTCACAATTCATAGAATATTATACCTTAAGAAGGGAGGTACATGTAAGAGAGGCAGTGGGTATATTTTAAGAGCTGCATGAAAAACCTTCTGGGTATTAAAAAGCACTTATGGGAGAGCAATGAAAGAAGCTCCAAGAAATGGTTACAAACAGAATGAAAGCTAATAAAACATGGGACTATAGCTACTGATCTTTAACCTTAGTAACTTAAGCTGTGAGATCTTATAGCAGATTGTAAAGTTGCATGTTCAGATGAACAAGAGTGCTGAGCAAACCTTCATGTCTTTCCTCTTTCTTCTGTAAACAGTGCCTTGTTTAAACTTATTTGGAATCTGTAGATCAGTGCAGGAGTCCAGCTGTGCCTGCTGCTGCCCAAAGATAAACAAATACCAAATAAAAATCTATAATCTTGAAAAAGTATCCTATAAAAAAAATAAATTGCACCTTTGAGAAGAGATGGATGTGACTGAGTGCAGGCAACTAGATCTGTCAGTAGAGACACACTAGTGAGGATAAAACAGAGCTCAGGAATGAGTCCAATCTGGGTAGTCCTAGTGAACTACTGGATTGTTCTGGAATTTTTCTGAACAATTTGTAAAGGAAATACTGGGGTACTTCAACTCCAAACAGTAAAAGGCCAGGTTGCCTGCTTTTCCACGTGACTAATATCTGTCACCAAGAAGATGGACACCAAGTGCAGCTGCAGCTGTGAAGTACTGTGGTATTTACATTGTAAGAAGTCTGAATTAAACTATTTTTTTATGTGCATGGGAGTAGAATTTTAAAGAAGATAAGAAAGCTTTAGATTGTGGGATGAAGAATAAATAGCTGGAAACAAGGAAGGGAAATGGGTTGAGTTTATTCTATTTTTGATGGCTTTCTATGTAAAGCTGGAAAATGATCAAAGGTGGGTAATACATGTGTATATTTCAACCTCTTCTATTCCTTCTCTATTATTTGGGGATTTTTTTGCTACTTTAATATGGAAAGTTGAAATGTTCCATCTTAAAAGCAGAAAGGTGTCCTAGTTTGAGGTAAAACAATTGTAACATTTCTTGCCAAGATGAAACCAAATGCTGGGAAAAGTGTGTCCTGGTTTGAGGTAAAACAGAACTGGTTTTCTGTTTTACAGTTTTACTTTTTTAGCTGGGCCTATTCTAACAGACTAAAGTCTGACATTAACAGCATCTTGTTCAGAAACTGTTCTCTCTCGCAGTGATAACACCTGATTATACCAAGGAATGGTTTGCAGAGAGGCTCTTGCTTATACTTATTGCTATAACAACCAAGGGCATGGAATTTTGTTTGCCCCGTTGGAGGGTCGGAAGTGGAAAAGCGTAGAGGGATCACGTCTGTAGGGAGGAGCGGCCAGGACAGGTGACCCAAAATTGACCAAATGGGGTATTCCATCCCATCCGCATCATGCTTAGTGTAAAAGCTGAGGGATCAAAGGATCAACTCTCTTCCTTCAATGGCTGATGTCTGAGGAGGACCCTGTCTGTTCATCTGCCTTTGATCCTGATCTGAGCACTCCTGACTCCATTTCTGGAATCCAGCTCCTGTCAGTCACCAAGTCCAGTCTGGGACTTTTTCTGATGCCTGCTGGTAACGTGATCGTCAACCCAAGAGCTTGACATGTTTTTTCTATATATTGTATACTTTTTTTTCCTCTTTCTTTTATACTTTTTAATTTTTCTATTTATTATACTATTATTATTTATGTTTTCAAGTAGTTTCGAGGTTTTTTTAACTCCTAAATCTCTTTAGCCCCTTCATCTCCTCTCTTTTTTTTTTTTTAGGGGGGGGGGGGGGGGGGGGGAGGGGGCCTAGCCTNCTGCCTCTCCTCTCTTTCCCTTGGGGGGGGAAAGGAGGGGCCATAACCTGTCTGGTTGGTCAAAACCACAACAAAAGGAAACGTTTTGCATTTTCCAAAAGCAATCGAATCAACCAAAATGCATCCAAAGAAAACAAGCTATTTGTTGAATTTTACCTAATTAAAAATAGGCCCTAAAGATTGTATTTTCATGAAAGAAGTTATTTCTTAAAATGCATAATACTAGGTCAGAATTCATTATTTGTTCATCCATTGATATCAAATCTCCCTTGTATCTGTGTAACCACAATATATTTCTGTACCTACTTTTGTGAATTCTTTGGGATTAAATTTCCAGTACTCAAAGTTGTTCAAATGTTCTGTCATAAAAAGTATGTTTACCACAACTATAGGGCAACATTGTACTATTCTATGAATGCTCTGTAATCTAGCATTATCTGCATGCTGTAAAAATGCCATCAGAATACTGTATCTCTAATACCTGCTGATATCAAATATCGTGAAGCAAGAAAGACCCTGACAATTGCAAATTGTTCCAGGTTCTACTGAAGCTAGTAATAGCCTGTCTTCACTTAAGTAGGTGATGGATCTGGCACCAAATAATGTGCCAGATTTCTTGCTGGAGCTATCTATAGTGGCATCAAAACCATGTATCTTTAAATTTCTGTTCTTCCCCTGCACCATTACCTCAATCACTTTGGTTTACCTATTTATTTTTTCCATAGGTGCCGCAAAATGTAAGCATTATTGGAACTACAGAATACCACCTTCTTCCAAATGGTCTCTGCACAAAGGTATGACAGAAGAAATTGATTTTCACTTTTCATCAATATTTCTAAATTGTAATGCATATTTTGCAGTAAAAGAAGATGCATCACCTTGGATTTTTGTCAGCATTCCTGAAACAAAGTGCATTAAAAGCTAATGGCATGGAAGTTTCAGCTTAGTAATTTACAACCTACAAATGGATTTATTTCTCAGAGTGATAAGTCAGTCAGTGAACCCTGTATTGCACATGGATGATGGGCAATTCACTCACTGGATGTGGGAGTTTTGGTGATTCTCCTCAAAGTTTGAGACATAATATGAATTTTGACTAAGACTTTCTGGACCTTTCGAAATGTACATGCAATATTTAGCTGTTACGAAATGGGCTGTGGTAAATCATGATGAAGTGAACATTCCAAGGGTCTCTTCCAACCTAAATGATTCTATGATCCCTTTCATAAGCTCAATTTGTTATTACTGGTAGAATTTAAAATATTAGTTGAGTTGGTTTTATATACCTGATATTAGCTAATCTCCAAAACTCAGTATATGGAAAAGTTAACTGACTTTTTTGTGTATTCCCACTTATCATTTTTACCTGGCTACTAGTAGTTCTCGTCACCTGATCCATGAAGTTGCTCTGATCCTTCACAGTTCCACTTACGGAGTTAGCTCAGGCAGGAGGAAGGAGCTTTTGCATCTCCTGGGAGAATATGTTTTCTAGCAAGTACTAACACTGTTCTATGTCTTTTCTGGATGATTTTGCTGGTCTATGTTTGTCAAACGTTTTGCTTTGATGTTTACATTGAGATAAATGTTACTGTATATCATACTCCTTTTCCTGGAATTAAAGTGAAAACTAGCTTCTGGGCGAGGGAAGGCTAACGTAACTCATACCAGTTTACCAGGACAGCTGAACAAGATATATTTTCAATTTTGTTTATCTATTAACGTAATTTCTTGAGGACACTGGAGGTTTCACTTAAAGGTGTATCAGAAGAGCTGTGTTAAAACTTCTAGAATGCTTTAAATTAAATATTCTTATACCAGAAAAGAGAGTATGCGCATCTCTTGTGGACTGTATAAATACAAGGAAGGTTGCCTTTCCCCAAATTAGTTTGGTACAGCCACCTTCATGCGTGCCCTTTGTCTTGTTTTTTCCTTTTCTTTTTATTTCTTTTTTTTTTTTTTTTCCTCCTTCCTTCCTTCAGTAGCTGGATTTTGGAATGGTTTTCATTTTACGGGAAATACAATCTATTGATTTTCTTTCAAAATGAGAATGAAGAATAGTTTTTAAAAATTTCTTAGAGAATGGAAATTCTGCCTTTCATCCAACCTTTATCAAAGACCAGGGAGTAAATTCCCTCATGTTCTATTAACCTTAATAATGTTCTGAATCTTTACACCAGCTAAGACACAGCTTTCCAGCATGCTTGATCCCAATAGTCATTCCAATGCTGCTTGTGTACCTGAGGATAACTCACAAATTGATTGAACAGTAATTTCAGAGCAGGTTCTTCTTTCTTCAGCCAGGCCAAGTGCAAAGTCCTGTACTTGAATCGTGGCAATCCCAGGCACAAATACAGATTGAGCAGAGAGTGGCTGGAGAGCAGCCTTGAGGAGAAGCCTTGGGGGTGTTGGTGGATATGAAGCTGGACATGAGCTGGACGTCTCTCCTGTGAAGACAGAGAAAGTTGGGATAGTTCAACCTGGAGAAGTCTCTGGAGAGACCTTATAATGGCCTTCCAGTACCTGAAGGGCACCTATAGGAAAGATGGGGAGGGGCTCTTGTTCAGGGATTGAAGCAATAGGACAAGCAGTAATGGTTTTAAGCTGAAAGAGGGGAGACTTAGATTAGATATTAAGAAGAAATTCTTTACCCTGAGGATGCTGATGCACTGGAGCAGGTTGCCCATAGCAGTTGTGGATGGAAGTGTTCAAGACCAGGCTGGATTGGGGCTTTGAGCAACCTGCTGTGGTGGGAGGTGTCCCTGCCCATGTCAGGGGAGTTGGAACTCAATAATCTTTAAGGTCCCTTCCAACATGAACCATTCTGTGATTCCTGTCCTCTCCCATCTGCTTCATTTGTCACTCAGCATTTTCTCCTTTCTTCTTTTTTTCTGTTGTCACTACCCTATGATCAGAGTATTGCTAAACTAGTAACCTGAGACTGGTGAATTAACTTGAGAGAAAGAAGACAGAAAAAACTTTGTTTACTTATGCTGCATGTACAATGGTATGACATAGTACATATACATGTGGGAACCTCTTGGGGTAAACTGCTGATAGTCTACAAGTATTTCTAGATGACACATGCACCTATATGAAGTCTGTTCAGAGTATTATTATCCTTTTTGTTGTTGGGGTTTGGGGGGTGTAAAGTTGAGAAAGCTTACAAACTCTTTTTTCATCATAAAAATTAGTTTTACTTTTTCTGGTGCATGTAATCTTCAAAACGTATTAATTCCAGATGCATTGAACCTGCAAAAACAAATGTGTGAGTTTCCATGGCTTAAAGATGTTAAACTGCAAGTATATGAAAGATATAAGAAAAAAAAAAAATCCCTGTGCAGCTGTATTAAAATGGAAATAGTACTACATTCTTTATTTAAATAAAATGTGTTCATCACTTAATACTAAGAGAGATTAAGTTTAATCATCTCTTGTATACCATTGTATTACCTTTAATCAGTAACAAAATTTCTGTAATATGTGAAGAAATAATTGTAGGTATGTGAAAGGTGTATTCACCTGTAAAACAATTTGGCTTAATTTCAAGGATGTGAGCCAACAGTATGCAGCCTACTAGATAAAATGTCTTTTTTATATTCCAGGTACTTTATTCGCTTCCTTGTTCGCTGAAAATAGTATTGTGTTACATTTGCAGAACAATAGGTAAGCTTTTCATTATCTAATTTAATACCTGTCAGTACTTACAGATACAAGGAGAGGAAAATATTCTCATAAACAGACTCGCACTTTAAAGATCAAAATACATTTAATTTATTTTTTGAGCATGCACTGCATCAAGCTCTAATTTTTATTAACATTTTTCTTCATTTGTTTCAACTGATGTGATTGTAAATTACTTTTAAGCTCAGGTATATTTACTTTCTATTTCTGCTCAAAAAGTTTGGTAAGAATTAATCACAGCAAAGGGAGAGCCAAACAACAAAAGCATAATACAGACATAAAATGAGCGATGAGTATAAAACCAGTGTTATCTGTAAGAAGTAACTTAGTCCCTTGCCTGCTCTTTATTTGTAACTCATGTATGTATATGTGTGTGTATACAAATGTGTCTTAAACCTGCAGCACTTGGTTTAATATTCGTTTTTTCCCCTAGTGCAAGCAAACATCAAAACGGTATTATACTCTTGTCCTTATGTAAATTCTAAGAGCAAGTATACCCCAAAGTGATGTTTTCCTTTTTTTTTTTTTTTTTGGTGTTGTTTTTGCTTCAATATTTTATTCATGCAAAGTGGTAAGTAGGTTAGTAGGTATAACAAACATACTTAACTCCAAGTATCCATTTTCTTCTCTGTCACAATATTCCCTTTATGTTTCAGCTTTAGTAGCCATTTTATAAATGAAACACCAACCTCTTGTCTGTGGCCAAAAACATCCCACAGCAACAACTACAGAGTGAAATACCCTTTAACTGTTTTTAGCTATGCTGCAGTTTTAAATCGTTCTGTTCTTGAACTCTCCATCCCTTCCAAGTGTTGCAGAGTCTTGTCAGAAAAAGTGCACGCTACACAATTACAAAATAAAAAAAAAATCCTTCCTCTTTTTTTCCCCCTGGTTTTAAACATAATTTTGAATAATTACAAAGTAATTTTCAAATTCTGTATCTCCCACCCAGTACCCCACAAATTTTTGTGAAGATTATAGCCATGTCAGTACATTTCTTTAATTCTTTTTTGCTTTGTGAAAACAATATGAATATAACTGTGAAAAATCTCTAAGCATATAATAGACGTTTTTTTGCTACAGAGAAACAGTAAATCAGCCATTACATAAATGTGCTATTGAATGAAATTATCTCTAATGTATGTAATGTAATACCTAACATTGATCCTTCACATTACTGGCTCAGTTTGGGGTTTCTTGCCTTTGGCTCCCCCCCCTCCCCGCCCCCAGCTTAGTGCAACACTTACAATGTTAAAATTAACCGTTCTCTGATAATGCTGCATAAAAAAAGGCCATGACAGGTCATTTACACCAGGATACTCAAATCTGTAACCAGGCATCATAACATTATATAGTTTGGAGGCTGCCTATGAACATTTATATTGCCAGCATTGTTGCTAAGTTGTGAGTTTCTTGGTGAGATTTCAAGATGTGTTTACATTACAAAATTTAAGAAATCCCAAACAAATATCATAAATGTTATTTAGCATCTATCTCATTTTATTAAGCTGTCTTGTTTCTTTACTATGTGATTATATGTAATCCAAGAAAAAGAAAATAGTTTATTTCAAAACATATAGTGAAATGTTTAACAATATACTTCACTAAAGTTTTACTAGCTTTCTGTGCAATAGCTGCATATGGCACATGGAAAACTGAAGTTCATTATTTAAAAAAAAAAAAAAGTTGCAAGGGCTTCTTCTGGAATAAAAATAATGGATTTCACATTATGTGTGAAAAAGGCTTCTTAATTATTATTATTTTTAAGGACTTCTAGATCTTGCTTATTCCTGCACTATTTAAGGGAATACATTAAGTTTAGGTTTGCTTTTATTTATTTTATTGAGGTACGTCAAAAACCTTAAACACGGCAAATTCCTCTAGTAGCATTCATTCTTCAGTACCTTCAGCCTATCCCATATTTCAGCTAATTTGGTGAAGCTGGAAAATCAATTCTGCTTTACAAATACTAATGCTGCGATCATTATCTTTGCTCTAAGGGCTTACATTTGAACACAACATAATTCAGATTAATAATGCATATTTAATAAATGCTAACATAAGTACCAAGGAAGCACTTTGGTTTCCAAATGAATCTCAGCATACGGTTGTAATACCTAATCAATAATTAATTATAAGCTAGTTGACCCAATAGACTCTTGCCACTTTCACGTATTAAAAAAGAAGAATCTGCTAAGCAGATTGGAAAACTAGAAAATATAATGTATAATCTCTTTTTGCACTTTCTCTTCACTCAGGCACGAGATTAAGATTTATTTAGTGCTCAAGAGTCCTTGAAACTGCATACATAAAATTAAAAAAGAAGATACATCCTAAGTATGGGAACAAGTCTAACAACATAGTGCAATGTGCATGTGACTCACGGTCCGGTCACATCCAGTCAGGGACCTGCTATGCTTTCAGTGGACTCTGAAAAACAGCCTTTATCTCTATGATGATGGCTAAAGATGCATAAGGCATCTTACTCCTGTGTTGGCACCATAGTTTGCAAGCAAAGTTGGTGCAAAGACAGTCCTTCCAAGGTTGTCCTTTCTGTACATTTAGAATAGTCCTTTTTAGTCCTATACATTTGTCCATAGTCCTTTCTATACCTTTATATCTGAGGGATGAGTGAATATCTGCCAATAGCCAGTGCTGAACAACTCCAAGTAGCTTGCACAAGCTATACACCAGGAATGATATCCCAGCAACAATGCACCATAACAACCTGCTCTGGTTTCAGCTGGGATAGAGTTAATTATCTTTCTATAGTAGCTGTGGTGTTTTGGATTGAGTAGGAGAATAACTTCGATAGCACATACTATTTTAGTTGTTGTTAAGTGGTGTTTACGTTAGTCTAGACTTTTTCAGCTTCCCATAGAAGCCAAGAGGAAGCTAAGGCAGGACAAACTGGCTAAAGGAATATTCCATATGCCAGATGTTATGCTCACTATATAAATATTTGCTGGTGGGGGCAGGAATCCACAATCACTGCCTGGAATGGGAGGGGCAACCAATCATCAGGTGTTGAGAGTGACTGGTATTGCATCACTTTATTTTGTGTATTATTTTACCATGATTATTTTTCTCCTCTTCTGTTACTGTTAAGCATTCTTTTTCTCAACACAAAAGGGTTTCAGCCCCACTGCCCGCCCCCCCCATCTCCTGTTCTCCCTCGTCTCCCTACCCTACTGGGGAAGAGAGTGAGTGGCTGTGTGGTCCTAGTTGTTGCAGAGCACCTGTGCAGGTGCCTTAAAATGGCAGATTGCAAAGTGCTGACTGGCGACCTCAGTGGAAGTTGAATTGCAGATTGAGAGCTATCCTCATCTTTAAGAAGCATCTGATTTTGTAATCAGTAATGAGAGAGAAGAGGCAGAGGATTTGGATTAATATGTTAAGAAACCAGAAATTGAAACAGCTAAAATATTTCAACAGTGAAGGTGATGCTGTACAATGGACTAACCAAATATTTATGTCACGTAGGCTGCAAAGGTTCTGAATTACAGGTCTACCTGGGTTTGATGCTTTTCCTACTCATCACATCATGCAGCTATTTGCTTACCAACTCCATTGCAATTGTTATTACTCCATTTTTGGAGGGAAAAAGCGCTTGTTCCCTGAGTTGCATCTTCGCAAACCTGTTACAGAAAGGGCAGTACATAGAAGCAGGGTGTAGCTTAGCTGACTATAGCTTAGCTGACTAAATTCTCTATGGAGAAGTTGTTGTGTACAAAACATGTCTGTAATCATAAAACCATAGAATGGTTTGGGTTGGAAGGGACCTTAAAGATCATCTAGTTCCAACCCCCTTGCCATGGGCAGGGGCTCCTTCCACTAGACCAGGTTGCTTAAAGGCCCATCCAGCCTGGCCTGAACACTTCCAGGGATGGGGCATCCACAGCTTCCCTGGACAAATGTGTTCCAGTGTCTCACCACCCTCGTAGTAAAGTGATTCTGTAATGCTTCTTTATTTCTTCTAACCATGTAGGTTTTTTTTAATGATGGGTTTATTGCCTTATGAAAATGTTACAAGACAAGAGATGACCAAAAGTTTGGATTTATTTCTGCACTTCCTTTCAACTGTTTATGCCTGATGATATCTGGCTAGATCATCTGATAAAAAAACCCAAACAAATATGTTAATTACTATTCCTATACATCTGTTGCATATATAGCTGTAAGAGGTTGCCAGGAAACCTATTGCCCAAAAGCTAGGCAAATAAAGAGGCAAAGATAGATTCCTTGAAAGTGGTTCCAATCTCAATAGATCAAACACGCTAACTGATGTTTAGGTCCTACCTGAAGCACCCTGCAGACCTATCTCTGAGATATGATTGGGTGTTGATCTGCGCTAGCATCTGCACAGATGCTCAGCTGAGGAAGTCTCTTGCTGTAGACAAGGTTGGGTAACTTTCATAGCCCTTGACCATTCCTGACTGTAAATATTTCTCTGTTGTGCATTGTCAAGTTGAGGTTAATGCTCATGCATTTTGTTTCTATTAAATATAGATCAAGCATATTGATGGAATTCCCATTGATGATACCACCTAACTTTGAGTAGTAGCCAATGCTGGATTCTGCCTTATAGGAAACCCCTATTTTGTTGGGCTTGTGTGAGGTCTGCCTTTTAGAAACAGAGCATGTTTAACTCCTTTGATTTTCTGATTGCAGTCTTTGGCACTTCTTAAATCAATTTGTAGGCAGCTTAGATCAGAGAGCTGAGCTTTGAAAAGTAGGTTGCAGTCTTCTGGTCAAGATTTAGATTAAAGCTAAAGTTGGTAAATTTCTTATGAGCTTAGTTTTAAGGTTCTAGTTTGACAAATAGGAATAGACCTGGTTTGTAGCATTCATGAGAGATAGATTCAACAACCTGATTTTCTAAAAGCTGAGAAAGAAAGAGGCTGGATCTCATGTTCTGGTTTAAGTTCTCCTGTGTTTTATTATTGAGAAGTATGTACAATAAAAACCACAAACTTGACCCACATACTCATATTCAGGAAAATTATAATAATAATCTCAAAATACATCCCTGATGGCTTTATCTCTGATGCAGTATCTTATGGTACTGCCTTGGTTTTTATGTCCATTACAGGGTTATGCTTGTATATTCCTGAAACAATGAGCTATTATTCTTGCTTTGGTAACCAGACAGCAATGGCATGTTAGTACATGTACTGTGGCAGATGGTAGTGGATTGCTCCTTTTTCACTTATCAACCACGTTTTGGCAACTTTCTACTCATATGTAAGAGCAGAACTGTCAAAGAGTTTACTAATTCATTACATTAAGGATGCAGTGAAATGATTGACGTGTGATTTAACAGTTTATTATTCTTCATTAAAAATGTAATAGAACATTAACGGAGTTTTGTTCTCCAAGGTATTACATGTAGAGAAAAGAGAGGCTAGAACAGAAAATTAAGCCGTACAGGTTTGTGTATTTTTAAAGTTGCATTACAAATCATATTTGCTCAACCCAAAGCCTCATTATGCAGTAAAACAGAGTTAATGAGAAATCAACCCCACTGCTCATCTCAAATCTCACCAAATCTCTGCTCATTGTCAGTTTGGAGATGCATAAATCTGATGTTTGGTCTCTTCCTCTGTAGCTTCTATGGAAGTCTACTCTACACGGCTTTCTAATTAGTCACTCCAAAATAGCAAGTACATCATCCTCATTATCTGTAGTGTTTCTGGTTATGTGTGTTATGGAGCTTTACTCCAAAGGTTTTCCACTGCTTTCCTTCCTGCTTCCTAGATCCATCTCATTTTTGTGAAAGGGAACACAGCAAACTGATAAGAAAATAAGTAAGTTGTTTGTTTTTTTTTCTTGTCTATTTAGAAATTGTATA
Organism: Jacana jacana; assembly: GCA_013400555.1. Lineage (NCBI taxonomy): Eukaryota > Metazoa > Chordata > Aves > Charadriiformes > Jacanidae > Jacana > Jacana jacana. Next base: position 12,967 of record VZTM01038509.1, on the reverse strand, counting down.
TAAATAATTAATGAGCATGTTGCAGGCATGAGGTGTTATAAGAACAGTAACAGACAGTATTATGGATGTTACTATGCAGAAAACAGCCAGCTCATTACCCCTTTGCACTCTATAGATAAAAGTCACTCACTTAGGAAACACATAATCTTTTATTACCTTTTGCTAATTTATTTATAAGGTAGGATCAGATTCCTTGTACTTAAAAAGGAGAAAGTATATTTCTCAAATGAGAGAATTATTAGAATAAGATATCCATACTATTTTTCATTTAGAACACTACATGAAAGAATTTTTAACAGCTTTATACTGAATTAAGTTTCTAATCAAGTTTTGTTGAGTCTGAGTAGAATTATTTTTCTGTTAGATACACTGCATGTGTACGAACAATCCCCATTTATATCAGAAGCCTGAAACACCTTTTTTTTTTAATTTTTTTTTATATTTTGGTACTCTATAGGAGGAAAACCTCCAGTTTTGGCTCTATGCAGGATTTTCTAGGGTATTTTTCTGCCGTAAGATTTCCATTGAAGGTATTTCCTTGAGAATTTATTCAAATAAAACACCCTTCGGAAACAAGGAATAATGAAACATACAAGCCTTTGCTATAGCAATAAGAGAGGGAAGAAAAGACAGCCTCCACTTTTGAAGCATTTCTCACATAGTTTGTACAAAATGCTTTCTTCAGAAAGGAAAGCGTATTCTGACTCCAGATATTTCTCTTTTTCCCAGTAGACTAATTTTGGTCTCCAATGAGAGACAATAAACCAGTTTTGCAAAGGTCAGCAAAGAAAAGATTGCATGGCCCTAGGCTTCGTATTGTGCATTTGACAATGATTGTATTTGATGTGAGGGCATGAAGGAAAAAAGGTCTCTGGCAGGTAAGATGGGGTAGAGGTGTATGGTTAAGGAGTCCTTTTGCATATTCAGCAGAGCTATTTGTCTTTAATTTTCATATTCAGGAATACTCACCTCCTTGCAATGTCAAAACAGTCACTGTTGCTGAGAATCAAAAGTAAATATAACTCTTCAGGGTTAAAAAAGGATTTAGTCTTGTCATGGTCATGATACTTTTCACAAATCAAATTATGTGATAAAAATAACTCTCTTAAAATATGGGAGCCTTGATCAATCAGTTTATGTAGGCATGTTTTACTTTCATACAGGTTAAAAGCAAACAGAAACCCCATTTCAGTGGATTTTCTGTTTTGCTGAAAGTCTTTCTGTGCTACGGCAGGGCCTTTGTTTAGGACTCTTACAGGCAAAGAAGCAGCAACATGAATGAGAGTCCTTTATAGTGAATGTGTTACTTGTCACTGCCTTTACTTTTTCCTTTATCTTCCATCATATTTCACTCATTTGAATGATATATACATCTATATGTTTTGTTGTTTTTAAAAAAAACCAACTAAGTGCAAAGGAGAGGAATCTATACTTTTGCTCTCTGTTTCTCTAGGTTGAAAATATAAGATGTTCAGGAAGTTCTGTGGAGCTTGCAACAATCTGTTGAAAATTAGCTCATTTGTTTTGGTGCTTGATTCAGCTCATACATCAGGTGTATTCCTTTTCCCAGTATCGTTGCTAATCTATAGTTTTGGTAACTGAAGAGAAATGATGTATAATGAAAATGTCTACTGTGCTGTCTATCATTAGCTTTTCCTTATTACAGTCAGCTATCTATTCATCCTTCCTGGATGTATTCATGAATAAGATGCATAACACACTGATGTTCTGTTTTCTGCTCATTAAGAATCTGATATCTTGTTCAGCAACACTGAAGAGAAAACGATTTGTGTTCAGTTCTCAGCATGTATTTTATAACCCATAGAAAATTAAAAATAAACAACAGTACGCACAATGATTTCATATGCTTTCTTCATATAAATTAGAAGCATTTCCAAATGTATGTCAGACAGAAGGTGAAATACTGTGAAGGCTTCTTTTATAAGTGTTTCATATTACATCTCATGAACCAACGTACATCAGATAGACGTATTCTGCACTTAATTCTTCAGTGTGGGAGAGTTATTCAGGTTCTTCTCAAATCTACCTCCTTTAAGTGTTGATTTTTAGTAAGCTTTCCAGTTCATCAGGTTAACAATGTATAGAAATAGACAGATTTTTCAGGATGTTCAATGGAAGGTAGGAATATTGGTGACTAAGAAGGAGGCAGAAGATTTAGCTTGCTTCCAATCTGATCAGGAAACCAATTCACATTACTTCAACTGCAATTAATTTCTGGTGCTCTTCTTATTCTATGTGGGATATAAGCTCTTCAGAATATAGGATTGTTTTCATTTGTGGGAGGGGGGATTTTTTAATTGTGTTTTGACAACACCAACTCCAAGATACTCTGGGATACCACTAAGAAATACTATATTTCTACAAATGTAAGCTTTAGATGACTGAAATTTTCTTGGTAACTATTTGAAATTGCATTGAAATGTCCAGATCATGGCAGGCTCTGCTATCCTCACTTTTTTAGGTGCAGATATACTGTTAGGTGGAAAATTAAAATTAGTTTGTCCACCTGTGAATGATTTCTACATCAAGAAAGGTATGGAAAAAAGTTAAAAGAAAATGGAAATTATATATTCTGCTTCTTTAGGACTTTCTGACTGACAGCATCTCCTGTGTTGTGTAGAAACGTGGCTGGTGTTAATAGTTCTTCACACACTTGCTGTGAAGCGCTTGCGGGGTCACATTCTCATTTGCTCTACATTATATCAGCAGCAACTGAAGAGAGCTTCTGGTTCATCCTTAATGTCTTATGCTTACAGTCTGAATGTGTTAGCAAACAGACCTAGTGAAAACTCTCCAGATAAATACAATATTTATACTTTTGCTGGTAGTCCATCATCTGGTTGTAGTTCATATATACACTGTAATGCTTAGCTGACAAACTATAAATTATTGTGAATAATGGCAGTGCAGATACATCAGTCTAGAAATACTTGTTGAAACATAGCCTCCTTGGACTTGGAGAGCATTTCTCAGTTAAAAGAAATATGAAAAGATCTGTTATCTCATTTTACACATAAAAACCTAAGTGATAAGTGTTTTTAAAAATAACTGTCAATCAGTGTGATTTGTCCAGATGGAATTATGTTCTTCTTTCCATGCTATCTGTGCTCATATCGCTACTGCAGAATTTAGACCCAACAATTCTGTGGTGGATGGCTAACACAAAGACATGGTTTTTTAATAACTAGTTGAATGATCAAAGGATGCACAGTAAGTTACATGGTATTGGTATTGATCAACAAGGTTTTCTTGAGGCACAACAGGACTTTGAGCTGTGTACTGCATATACTGAGCATCTGATTCACTTTGTATGTTGGGAAGAAGGAAAAAAAAAAAGAATACAGAAGAAAAAGCAAATGGATAAATCAAGTTGTGTTAAGTGAAGCCCAGAATGCAGTTGCCTGTTTTTCAGTTATTTTTTGCAATGCTTTGAAGCACAAACGCTAGGCAAGGAAGGCTTGGCAGTTTTGAAGCACATCACATAAGAGTTAAGAAAATAGACTGTAGTTTAATTAGGCTGCATATGTATCTTAACTTTAGCTTCAAATATTGCCTCTCTCTATATTATATATATATATAATTCTACTATATATACTGTACTGCTATACATGTATATATCATACTCTCAAGCAAGAAACAGGAGTAAAACTGCGCTCAGTGTTGTTTTCTAAGCTTTTAGTATGATTCTTGGCCCAGCCTTTCAATGTATGGGGATGAGATGTGGGAAATTAGACAGAAGGAACTGATCTCCTGTGATGTAAGAGGGTAGGAGCCAAAACTCAATTCTTCTTTCTAATAATTTGCTTTCAGATTTGATTTATTCAAAGATTAATCTCTTCGGTGAACAAGTGAGACTGACAATCCATTCACTTAATACCCTTTGACTGATTATAGCTAGATTATTAGCGTGTCCTTCTTTAATTTTGGCCAGACTCTCCTCTAATCCTAGGATATAATGGAGAGTCATATCCCACTCACGTTTTCCTTCACCTAATTTTGCTATGTTGTTCTGTAGTTTGTCCACTTAAACTTAGCTTTCTTCTTTATGTCCTTACTATGTTTCAATCACATCCAGCTCCTATTCCTGTTTTGTTTATTTCCTTATCGTCAATTTTGTAAAAGTCTTAGATACAGTGTCTACAATTAGTACAGGTTTTCCCTCCCCAGATCTCTCCCTCTGTGCCAACTTCAAATCAATTAATCATTAAAAGGAACACATTTATGTAATATATTATTATACTAATGTAAATAATGTAGATCATGAGTAGCAAAGAGAAAATATTTTTACAAAAACATCTTTTGACTGGATGTATTTCATTGTAACAACAATATGTTCTGATCGCCACAATGGGATGGATGGCTTGAACTACTCTAAGCAGTGCATTGTACTGTGGAGCAGGAGGAATACGCAGCAAAGGAGCACACCATCCTCACTTTTAACGCATTTACTTGTAATGGAAATAAAAACGCAGGCTTCTCAGCATGCTGAGGACTTAATTTTAATAACTGATGTTTACTTAATGGTTGCAACTGCAGCCTCCTCGGAGATTGGCAGTTTATAATACGCTAGCATTCCCAGCTGTTATCATTCAAATAAGAAGGAAGGCTAAGAAATTAACACTGAGAAATCTACTTAGCCACATGGTAGCACATAGGGTATAAACTTGACTGTAAAAGAGCAGTATAGTGCTTAGAACATAAATGTTTTCCCAAGTATGAAACACATTTTCAGGTGTAGCTGTTTTTTATATTGCACTTATGAGACCTTCATGGTAAAATCTTTTCAGCTTAGTAATGTTTGTACCTACTTGTAATGGATGTCTATAGTATGTTTTTTTGGTAGAAAGTCTATGCAGAATTGATTGATTGGTAGTTATTAGCCTCATTTTGTCAAAGCCAAAATTGACATGATTCTATTCAGATCTTCATGAAAATTACAGTACCAAATGGAATCATCAAATGTAATGTTCTGTAGAAGAATTACATTATGTTTATTATAGTTATTTAGAGGGATGAAGAAACGATATGAAGATCTTATTCAGGAAGACATTTGTCCAACTGTGGCCTTTTGTGCCCAGCTTCGTGATCAAGTTTTTTTTCTCTCAATGTGTACATTTTGCAGTTCCTCCATCCATCTCCAAGTGCTTTCCAAAGAAAAGCAAGTTTCAGTTACCTTAGATAGGCAAACAAAGACACAAAAAGATAAAAATGATTCATTTAGTCTTATGCTGCAGGTCAGCTGCAAAATGAGGAGCAGAACTAGGGACACATGGCTGCCAATCAGTATTTTCATCAAACACCCCTCTATGTGTAGTGTGATGTTATTCATTGCGGCTTTCACTGGCAACATTTTAAATAGTAGTGATTTTTTTTCATTTGGGTTGAGTTTCCATAACACCATGGAGTATGCGGGCATGTCTGAGACCGTGATATGCCATATTGACCCAAGGAAGCTCTCAGTGAAAGAAGGCTGTGTACCAGCCACCAAAAAAATCCAGGTCTCATCTGTCCCAGGTGATGGCAGAGCATTGCTTTTCAAGGCACTTGATGTGTTCCGCTGGGTATTGCTGGCCTGAGAATTACTGTGAATTAGCTCCCCTTGCATTTCCGGTGGGGCATCCAAGAGTCCCTAAGTATCTACCACAGATCACTGTAATTATACCGGGATTACCATGAATAATGTGAAATTCAACTCAAGTTATTGAAAATATGTACATGCCATAACAAAAAAAAAATGCCTGGAAGCAGGGAAGCAGACTAGATAGAATTGTTAGGCTGGAAAGGACCTTTAAGATCATTAAGTCCAACCTGGTACTGCCAAACCTACCACTGAACCACATCCTTAAACACCATCTGAGATCTCCACATTAACAGCTCCAAGGAGAATGCAGGCAAAGCCAGCCATAGGCGAGCACGGGGCAGGGCAGAGAGGCACGACTGCTTCTCAACATTGAGAACCCTCACTTTCCCTGCTTGCAGCCTGGAGCTGGGACTTCCTGTCATGGAGGTAGGCACCTGGAAACATTCCACAGCATGTTATTCTGAAGTGTGTTCAGTGGAGGTACCTTCCACCTCTGGTTTGTTGAAATTACATTTTTATGGACAATGGGAAGAGAAAAAGGATAGGTATATGGATGAGCCTACCCCAGCAAACGTTAGGGAATGACTGACGTTTCTGTTCCCTCCCTCAGGACCATATCCCTCCTTTATCTTTTCTTTCTCCTTTTTTCACTCAAATTGCTATATGCTACAGCCTAAAGGTGGTGGTGAAGTAAATATGAAAAACATCAAAAAAATCACATTACTCATTATGAGTTGTCCACACTTCTAATAGTATGGGTATATGGATGTGGTGAGGGTAATTTGCATTAACACTTATAAGCCAACTTTGTTGTTGGTTTCTCATAACAACATAAATAATGAACAATAATGAACAAAATTTGTTTTGGTTTAGACATTTCACTGGAGCTATAACCATGAAATGAAAATATAGTTTCATACAGTCTCATTAGTTGTTTGTGGGGTTTTTTTAATAAAATAAAATATAAGCAATAAGCTTTTCTGTTCCAAAGTAATCATTATTTTTCAGTATTTCATTTTCTGCAGTTCTCTCAAAGTGTTCCTGATAATATAGTTAATCTGAGTATTTTCATTCTAGTGGTGTATTATACATTAAGTTAACCTCAAATATTACTAGGTACATTTTCAGAGTTCCAGCTCAGCACAATTTCTCTTGACTTAACACTTCCTAATTTAAAGTCTTCTTTCTAGTAATAAATTCTAACCTTGGCTTCTGACATCATTTTCTACAAAAACCAATATTTGCTATTTGCAAATAAGTCTTTATTTTATCTTCACAGTTAATGATTTATTTTTCTAGTGGAAAAGCTCTAGTGTACGCAATTTTGATTTTATAGTAAACATAGGTGTTTTCTTCATTTCTACTATATCATAAAAAGTGGTGAGTACTCTTTCTGTCTCTGAACTTCCATGCTGGTCATCTTCATATGGATTCTGAAGACAAGAAAAGGGAGATAACAGAAAACTCCTTTTAATCTGTAAATATTGGTCTGCGCTCTGCAATGAGATGTATATGCCCCATGTGACTCCGACTGCTAAAGGAGATTAACTACCTGTTCAGCTGGGACTAATTACAGTCTGCAGCAGCTAGAGAGAGAAAGATCAGGAGGCCAGATGGCTTGGAGAAATGCAGGGGATTTTCTTCCAGCAGCAGGTTTTGAAGGATTCCCCCAGTGATATGGGAAAAAATGCCATGTGATGTGAGACTTAAAAAACTCTTTGTGAGGGAGACTGTATATGAAATGGAAAGCAATTCTAATGGGTTCATCTTGTTTTTCTGAAGTAGGAATGATTATGTTCAGGCACTCCTACTAACCAACTTTGGAAGAGGATGAAGTGGGAGAGTGCTATGAAGTTGCAGAGGCTGGGGAGCAGGAGGCTGATGGGAGGTCTCCATTTCGGGTATTGGTAGTTGGTGGTGTGCAAAGTATCTGCCTATCATTTTCTATTCTGCATGTGAAAAGAGTGTTGATTAGTAAAGGTGGAGCTCAGGTGAACTTACCTGTTTATTAGCATGTGGAAACCTCCATTGATGTTCACAGCAGAACTGATACACTCATTAAAATTAGGCTGCCAGTTCACCGATTATTCGTTTCATCTTTGTATTTAACCGGTTCTTTCTTTTATGTATTCCTTCTCTGCTTCATTGTGGCTTATGCAAATGTATACTCAGGCAATTGTTATTAATTTTGGTGGTGCATTGGCTATTCTTGAGTAAATATAAGAACTAAGTGAGCCTAGCTATGGAGGGATTTCACCAAATCAGCGTTGCAAATGGCGGACTGCACTGGAGGCAAGTTTCACTAAGTTAGAGACTTGTGTCTTTGAAAGACTGGGTTTGCACATGCTGTGAAAATAGGTCTGTGGTCTAATCACATCCATATTTCATATTTCTTAGTGCAACTTAGCTTGCAAATAGATACAAGTGTTTCTATCTGAAAAAAATCTGACGTTAAAAAGAAGGTTCTGTACTGAGCTATAGTAAACTACCTCCCAGCTCCCTAGGATGTAGGAGCTTTTTTTACAATACTACAGTGTTAATTGTAAAGAATAACTGAAAATAATTTTAGGAATTTGCTGACAGCTCCTACTCATCAGACATGCTGTCTGTCATCGATGATACCTGTTCTTCATAGCAGTGCCCCGTAGTTTGAAAATTCAAAGCAGCTGTGGATTTGTGGGTTTTTTTCTCTTTTCCTTTTTTAATGTGCTTCTGATGTTATAAGAAATGTACCAAAGGGATTTCAGAAAGGCAGGGGTAGCACAGAAGCATTTAAAAGGTTGAAAATAAATCTGGAATATTTTTAATTGGGTTTTTCTTTGTTGTTATGGGAATATAAGGTAGATGGGGTTTTATGTTCTGTTTCAGATCCCTTGTACTGCTCAAACCTTCATGCAGCATTTAATCAA
>VZTM01038508.1:103511-139210 GCA_013400555.1 Jacana jacana | reverse complement strand
GTATTATGTGGGATTTCTATAAATTTGTCTAATTCTCTCTCTGTGGGCTCTCTCTTTCTGTTCTTAACAAGCACCTAGCCCTTAACCCCTGTCTTTTGCAGTCTGTTCTCACTGAGGGCAGAACTACAGCAAAAGAAATCTAGTTTCATAATTACATATGTATGGATTGTTGAGTTTTTTAGGAGTTAGTCTTTTCAACAGTTTACCACTTACGTAAATAAGTGCAGAAACACTTCCAGGAACCTTGGCACTCAAAGGATCAAAAGTTGGGGACAGAAGCAACATGGGAGAAAGGGGAAATTGTGTTCTTGGGTAACACCCAGATAAGAAGCCCAGTTTCCTCAGCCTCATGTAAAGTTCTAGTATTTTTGTAAGAAATCAGTGTCTTTACATCCTGTTTTGAGGCCATGCTATTGTATTTGTGTTTAGTGTACTTTAAAGAACTTAGGCTTCCTAAGTTGTTGAAGCTTCTTCTAAAAGGAAAACTTTGATAGCACTTACACTGGAAGTGGTTGCTGATGTATAAGCAGAACCGAATGTGGGTTTTCACAGAATTCTGGATTTTATACAGCAATTACAGGCTTGCTGTTGTTTATCCATGAAGAATTACTTCTTCCAGATTTTTTTTCCTGACTTTCCAGATTAAAAATAGCAGTACCTTATACCATTCCATACAGCAGTGCCCTTCTGTATTTGACACATCAAACTCCAAGCAGATAAAACAGTGAAGATGTCATTAAAGCTGAAATGCTCCGGTTCAGTTTGTCTCTGTTTTTTTTCACTAACTTGTACTCTCCACAGTTTCCTTGTTGTATCTGTAGAGACACCTTTGCAGGTCCTGTGCCTTGTTTTTCTGGCAGCTCCAGTTTGCCTATACTCTTTTTTGTTAACACTGGGTTGGGGTTTTCTGTTCTTAAGAGAGGTTCTGTGGCTCTGTTGAGTATTTAGAAAGTGCACAGTAACACATTTTGACTTGCAGCTCTTGAGCACTGAAAACAGCAATTAAATTAATAAGACTAGCATTTATCTTCTCGTATTGGTAGCAGAAGCTTTGAAAGCCATCAAGAGCAGTTAAATAGCCTATAGATAAATGTCTGAAGCTATTGCTGCAGTAATGTAATACTGGTTTGCATTTGGAAATCTGTCTGCAGAGCATAAAGGCTGGAAACAAATCACTTAGTTCAGTAGTCTGTTAAACAATTGTCACCTGTACGAGTAATTATGAACTTCCTTTTTTACTGGAAGTACTCAGAAAATGTATCTAAATATCCAATGAAGAAATAATTTTGTACAGCCTTCTGTTTGGAGAACTTTAACTTTGCAAACCAGCTGTACTGAATGTCAGACTTAAATTTGCACCTGTACTTTGGCCATACAAATGGAAATGTGGGGCGTTTGAGAGGGTATTTTTAAAAAGCGCTCGTGTAGCAGTAGACATGAAACTCCACTGTTTTAACACTTCTTCTTTTGTAGGTTCAAGGCAAAGACCCTTCTGTGGATATCACTCAGGACCTAGTCGATGAGTCTGAGGAAGAGCGCTTTGATGATATGTCATCACCAGGTCTAGAATTGCCATCTTGTGAATTAAGCCGACTAGAAGAAATTGCAGAACTTGTGGCCTCTTCACTGCCTTCACCCTTACGTCGTGAAAAACTGGCCCTAGCACTGGAGAATGAGGGCTATATTAAGAAGCTCTTAGAAATTTTTCATGTGTGCGAAGACTTGGAGAACGTTGAAGGACTACACCACTTATATGAAATTATCAAGGGAATTTTTCTTTTGAACAGAACTGCACTTTTTGAAGTCATGTTTTCCGAGGAATGTATAATGGACGTAATTGGATGCCTAGAATATGATCCCTCTTTATCACAGTCACGGAAACACAGGGAATTTCTGACTAAAACAGCAAAATTTAAAGAGGTGATTCCTATATCTGATCCAGAGCTCAAGCAGAAAATACATCAGACATACAGAGTACAGTATATTCAAGATATGGTCCTACCCACTCCCTCAGTTTTTGAGGAAAATATGCTATCAACTCTTCATTCTTTCATCTTTTTTAATAAAGTGGAAATAGTTGGTATGTTACAGGTAAGTTTCAGAATTTCACAGTCTAATTGCACTTGGGCAGAGAAAGTTGGATAATTTTTCTTGAAAAGATTGAGGTGCTTCGGTGGAACCTTCACTTCTGTGATTCTGAAAGTCATTTTGAAGTAGGACATGAAAGGCATGGATTTGAGTGCTGAGCTGATTTGTTCTTAAATTTCAGCTTTTGGACTAGATTCTCTGTAACTGATTTAAATGAGCAAACGTGCAGAATCCTGAATGAGGTTCTCTGGAATGAATAGTACTGTTTGCATTTTTAAGGGTTGATTTTGTTAGGGGTTTTTTTCTGTATTATGAGCCTTTTGGGGCATTACAGTTAACAATTACTTTTGTCATGTTACCATTACCAAAAAAGAACCCCAAACAGGTTGCTTCACCAAAATGTCATGAATATAATCTCATACTAGGATATAAGTGTTTCTAATTTTGAAGTAAATTCAATTAGTTGTTTGGAAACTCGGGCTCAGAACATGACATTGCCCTGGCTGCTTGAATGTTTTGTCTTATAAGTCCCTAAATAACGCTGCTTGGAATTTCCAGTTCTGCATTATATGTATCTTATTGCAAATGTAAAGAGATTATGCTTTAGATATCTTACCTACATGCCTTAAGTATTCCACGGCAACCCAGGAGCTTCCTGAACTGTATACAAATGGATGGCACGTCTCTGTGACAGGAGCTTCCGAAAGTTTTCAGCTGGCTCAGCAGAGTGTTACAGCACGTGTATTTTGGTTTGTCCATCATCTTAATTCTCCTGACTTCTTTCAATAAATCAGTAGCCACTGTCTTTGAAGGGGCTGTCTGATCTGGAGAAATGGACAGTCCTAGCTGCTACTGGTGACCTTAATCATAGTTGTCTTCAGCTGAATCTCAGAATATACCCTGTTTAATTTCATAATAGAGCAAAAATTCCTTTTACAAGCTCATATGGTAAATTGTCATCAAAACTAGGCTTCCTGACTTTTCATCCACCACATGCAGTTGATCTGAATACTGATATTAGTTAGTTCACTCTTGGAGCTTTAATCTGTCATGTCCACACATGGAGTATTTGATGAGCAGCCACATGTGAAGGCATCGCTCAAGCCTGGCAGCTGAGGCCTGTGCCCTGTGGACAGACTGTGAATTACTGGAGCCTGGTGGAACACTTGGGGCATCTCCACTAGACCCCGTCTTAGGGCCAACTGAACCAACCTCTTTATGTCTGTATGTGTCCTTGATAAATGAAGTCACAAATGTGTACCTGAAGCAGTCATAATTTTGGAGTAGCCAGTTTGAGAAAGCTTACAAGTCTGACAGTGAGCTGAAAAAGATTCAGTTACCATGTCTGATGTTGGCTATTCAGTAGGTCTCTCAAATACCTTGACCTCTTTGCAAGCATTGCTAAAAGCAGAGTTGTGAGGATGTTACATTTTGGCTTGAGGAGGAGTAGGGGAAGAATTATTCAGGAGTCTTGGTGTGAGTGGATGATTCTGGAAGGGGTCTTGAACTTTGGAAAGGAAACTGGGCAAGGAAAAAGGAGATCCTGCAAAGTCCTTAAGGGCGCATTTGTCAGAAACCCCAGGGTAACTTGAGCAAGGACTTGTTATTTTCCTTGGGTTAGAATGTCAAGGTTTAGCGTGGTTGTGAAGCGTGTTAGTTGCACTGCACTGTCTGCAGTTACAGAAATAGAGGCTCAGGTGTGATTGTGATTTGTTCTGTGGCCGCAGGTTTCTGGACCTTATCTTTACTTCTGTTGCTGTTGTCTGTGGTTAAGAGTAAAGTACACTCCCTGTGCAGTGGAGCCAGAAGGATTGGCATTGCGTAACTGTGAAAGTCAGCTACGTATTTCCAATTGGTTCAGTGCTTTCTGCAGCTTTGAGGAGCCAAGAGTGGTAGCGCTCAAGGAAGAAAATGTCTCCTGTGTTATACTGCGTTCCCGAGCCATTTCACGGTACAGCTCTACCGCATTGAGAGGGAGCTCCCTCAATTTTAAAATAAGCTTATAAATAGAAATTTGTTGGAAATTATTTGACACTTATGATCAGTTCTTGATTTTGAGGGAATGACAAGAGGCTGTCAATATCGTATGCCAGTTTCATTTCTAAGAGATTAAAAGTCTGGATTGATAGGCTGACGTTTCAGATTCTCAGTGTAGCTCTAAAGCGAGGTTTAAACTGGCATTTATTTATTGATTTCTTTATCCAGCATATGTCAGATTGCACTTTTCTGTAATCTCTGCCCCCTAAAGTTTCATTCTCCTTTCTCCATCCTGCATTCCCCCAGTCTGTGTATAAAATGTACGACACTGTTCCTTCCCATATCTTTAAGCAGAATAAATAATGTTCTGAGAACAAAATTAAAAGACTGCTTTTGTTGATTTCACTACTGTAACTAACTCTTAAGGTCTTTCTTCCATTAGTATGCATTTCTGTAGCTGGGTGTATCACAGTACTTTGGTGGGAGGGTCTGTGTTATTTGGTGAAAGATTTCAAGCTGTCTGTAACTGGAGTTGTTCCTGGCATTCGTTATTTTAGATCTCACGAGATCCTGGTGCTAACTAACTTTGTGTGTGTACTGTTCCTTTTGTAAGTAATTATTAATTGGAGTGTTTCTGGGGTGCTTCATGGTAGCTTATTGGGAGCCATGAATGAGTCTTAGCTTCTTACTTGGTGTATAATACAGGTTTTTAAGGCTTCTGCATTCTGTCTCTCCTCGACCATTGAGAGTGTGACAAAAGAGCTTTCTTTTTAGGAAATGTTACTTCTCCGATTCAAAGTAAACTCCCTGAGCAGCTGGTGTCCGGTGACATACTGCAACTATTGCTTGCACAACTGAGGGGTTCTATATTCTGTTCTTTTTTCTTCCACTGGCTGGAAAGGAAAGGAGAAGAAAAACTGTTACCTCCACCCTGAAAAGAAGATGAGCTCTAAAGAGCCCTTTTCATGTCAGGCACTGTATTAACTAAAGTGGCACCTAGAATACCCTCATGTCAGATTGGCTCAGCCACACCTTACTTACAGAAAAGTGACTAAAAATTTGTTGCAGGCTCTGTGCAGGTTGTGCCTTACGCTCTTTGACAGGGTGGGTGACTTTACTCAGAGTTAGTACGTGTCGTATTTAAGGTATTTGGTGTCAAGATAGAGGACGTTTAAGGTCATTAAAGGTCACTGACATTTATGAGCAGTTTTTCAATTTTAAATAGTGAATTCTGTAAATAAGAATATGCAGTTTCTTAAGAGTTTGGCCTTATTAGGAGATACTTTAGACATTTGTTTTAATTAAAAAAAAAAAGATAGAGGTTCTGTGGTCATGGGAGATAGCAGCTTCCATTATTATGCTTTCTTTGGTAGGTAAATAACTCTTACCCATTCTGTGGTAAAACAGAAAACAGAATGAATCACCGTTGGCATTTAGTGTTACGGACTCTATCCCTCCCACCTTCTTCATGAAGGTAACTTTCCCTGTGATCTTCCTAAAAATGCTTACAGTGATGGGCTTTTCTCAGAAATGGAGGTTAGTTTATTTGTGCTTTAATTGTCTAAGATCTGTTATTTTAAGTAACTGTGTCAAGATCTCGCTAAACTAAATACTGTTGGTCATGGTGGATAGCAAACCCAGTATTTCCAGTCTACACAATTAACTGCTGTGGAGACCTACTCAGTTACAGGTTTTATGAATCACTGTACGTAAGATACAGAAGAGGTATATAATATGTTTTTCCAATTTCAGCCCCTCCTAATATGCTCTTACTGCTTGGGCTCCAGCCTGTTCTAGTCTTGGGATGCCATAGCCACCAAGAAACCTTGCTGAAACATGGAGTTCTTCAAGTTTTGAGAGTGGGGGTGGGACAGGTAAGTGGTGTTTCTTACTTTATATGACGCTCTTTTGCAATTTAAAAATATATACTAATGTTCACACTGGAGGCCACCAGTTCTTTCCCGCTGTATTATTAACTAGTTTTTAAAAAAAAACAAAAACAAAAACAAAAAACTTGCAAAACTGCGCCATAGAGTGAGCAAACACTGTTCCGTGCTCTCCCCCCTTTCTCACTGGCATGTTCTTTTTGCCAGCCAGATCCGGTGGTGTCTGTAGCTTCCAGAGTACAGCGTTTTGTTAGGATTACTTATGAGTACGTGCATTTAGACTTCAGAGTATTTCATTTTCAGGGAGGTGGAGAGTTAAAGGGTAACATTGGACATATGTTAAAAGAATTGATGTGCCTGGTAGAGCAGTGATCACGTGGCATTACTGTACTGGTGAATCAGGTTTTTTACATACAGAAATCCTATTACTGAAAGTCCCTGTCTCCCTTTTTAAGAACTAAAGAAAGAACTGTAGGCATTTAGGTACATCTGTATATTTTAATGGATTTATATATAGAACAGCATGCTTCTTTTAATTTTGAAAGTGGTTGTACAGATAGTTACTTACTCTTACCAGAACCCCGTGGATGTAAATGTAATTATCTGGTTTAGGGTAAGAATTGTGTCAGGTCATGTTGGGAGTTTTGCCCAAGTGTATTAGGATGGGGACATCCTCTGCCAGTCTGCTATTTTGCAGTAGCTGGCTCAGGAACACCTCTGGAGATTCACTTTCAGCAAAATTTACCTTGCAATGAAGTGTTAAAAGATGGCAGTGTCTGGGGGCAGTGACTTAGTGAAAGAAGCAGAGCATGCTAGTGGTTTCTGATACTGGCTTCTCAGTGCATACAGAAACTCCAGATGTGATTAGCTGGATCCTGCTGCTGCTTCAGTTGTTGTCTCAAGGGGACATAGCTTATTGATAGCAGATGAAGGCATGTATGGGAATGCAGGCTGAGAGAAAGGAGACTGAAACACTGTGAACCACGAAGTCTTCTGGTGTGGTAGCAGAAAGGAACGTATGTTTGAAGCTGTGATTCTCTTGTTTGCTGGTAACACTTCATGAAAAAGATTTTACTTTCCAGGCTGAAATATTATTTCTGCCTAAGATGAATATGGAGGTGGAAAAGAAGGTGGAAAGTGTACTCTTTTTCCAACTTAGGTGTCAGTGAGTTTCTTGGATGTTTGAGAAAGGGATGTTTTTCATCATTTATCTGTTATCACAGACATGGAGTATCTGATAACTGAAAGTTAAATTACATTTGAGAGGCCTGCTTTTGAAGAATGCTTTTTTTAATGCCTTTTGGGAGGAGGAGGAGGAGGACTGATATGAAAGTAGAATCACAAATGTAAATGTCTTTTTTGTGATCCTACTTTGTGATTTTCTTGGTTTTAAAAGTCATAAATGACCGAGTGAGCAGACCTTTAAAAGGTGTTACGTCCTAGGAGCATCTACTTAGATCTTGCAAAAGCATAAATGAATATACTTAGTGTTTGGTACATGCATAGTTTAAGTATTGCACGTTTAATAGTTCATCGGCATGGGGGAAATAGCTGGAGTGTACAGATACCCTGTGAACTGTGGTTTGCAGTTTTGTGTTCTTGGAAAGCAGCTGTGACCATCACAGCTTCTGAGACATGTCCACATGGGGTTCGATACTTGTTTGCATGAACAGGTCAGATACTACAGAGTTCACAGATGTACTTGGGGGGATTTTTGCAAATTGGAAAAAAAAAAACCAGAAAATGTTCAAGCCTGTGTAATTCTAGCAGCAGTTGGTGCTTTGTGACTTACAAAATATGTGAATTCTGCTCTTGGACTGTGCATTTCCATAGATGCTGGTGGTGGTGTTTGGGAATATATCTTCCGATATGCTGCCCTTGTCAGTAATTTTAGAGTTGGAGAGAGAGGGGGTCTTGTATTTAGAGTGAGGGTTGAAATGACAAGTTTTCTATAAATGTGAGAGGATTGGGGTTTTCCCCATCAGTTACAACCTGTCTGCCTTTCATTAAGCACCTGGAATGAGAGCGCCAAAACGTATTGCAGGGCTAAGACATAATGGCAAAGTTAGTAATAGGTTGGTTTTATCTGCTTGGAGTAACTGCCATTGACTGCATATTATTCATGTACAGGCAGGGTGGTTTGGATCACTCAGATCCATTGAAATTAATCTGATTTTAAATAGATGGGGGTTGTTCTGAGGCCTAGGGATTGCAGATAAACCCATTCATTTAAAAAATACTGTGTATTTGATGGAGTTTGGGAGGAGATAGTGCAGGAGGAGCTTCAATACTATGTTTAGTACATTAATAGTAAAATACTGTATCGTAATATATTTGTGGAAGATTGAAAAATGGAACTACTGCAAGTTCTTCCTGAAACATTAATTGTCAGCTTCGAAGTCTTTGTCACTTCCCAGTGTTTGGAAGTCCCCTCTACGAGTCCCATATGGTTGCAAGCCCAGTAAGAGGGTGTGTGGGTTGGCCACCGCTGCAGGTGGCTACGTCTTCAGCAGGGCAGGGATGCAGCAGGATCTGGTGGGAGCCCTGCACTGGGTGCCTGCTCACACTTTCCCCTCTGCCCAGCTGGGCGCTGTGGCACTGGAGGTGCAGCATCCCCGGCCACCTCTGGCTCTGGGACTCTCCCCTGGCTCATTAATGAGACCTGTGTATCACCAGAAGGAAAATGTCTCCAGCTCTCCTTCCACACTTTGTCTTAAATAAAAACGATACTTTGGGCAATATTGTGTGCCTTTTTTCTGCAGAGCCATATTAATCATGGTTCTAATAGATTTAGATGCTGAAATGTGCTTTATTTTTTCCCAGTGATCATTGTCAGGTATTTCTGTGATACTGACTTTCACATCAGCTATTACAAAAGAGATTAAAAGTTCATTTCACAGTGAGAATGGAAATAGGGGTTACACTGTCCAGCTGGGGATAAACATGTATCTTCTCAGTAGTTTTGATGGGTGACATGAAATTTTTATCTTGATCAAAATAGCAAAAAGAGAAATTAAAGCAATCTACTTCACATTTTGTTAAATGCATTGCAAATCATGAAGAATAATGTGCATGTTCTTCAATAGAGCTGGGGTATAGGTTTGGGGTTTTTTTATTGTTGTTTTTATTTCAGTAACAAGTATGTCAGTATCTTTTACTTTGGGTTATTTATGTTACCTGTAATGTCTAACCAGTTAAATACTAGAACAGAAAGTTCACCAAGCCATCTGACACCTGGACAGCAGGTAGTCAAACATCCTTGTATTCTTTCATCGCAGCTTAAGTTGGGTTTCTTGAAATCAAAGACCTTAATAATTCTTTTCAACACATTTGACAGTTGAAATCAGAAAGTCAAACTTTACCTTTCCAGTGCTTGGTCCTCCAGAGTGAACTCTGTTAAGCTTCAAATGAGGCCTCTTCTATCTCTTTTGATTTTGAAGCAGTCACAAAAATAGCAGCAGAAATTGTGTCCAGAAATCATTCCTCCTCATTATCCCTAGACTGTTGGGTCAGGTTAGAGACGTGGCACAGCATCAAGCAAGAGGAAACATGTGGTGTGTCCTAAATTTAGTGTTTACCTTATAGTGTGGTGAAATGCCTAGTAGGGCAGTAGCTCGTGCCAAACTATTTTGGGTTTATCTGTGTTGTGCAGTTCCAAGTAGAGGTCCTGGATGGGGTTGTGGCAGTGTTACAGCTGCGTTAGCACAGTGTGCTCTCGGAACTGAGGTACTCATCTTCGCTGCAAGGTGAGCCTGGGTGAGATACCTCGATGATTTGCAATCTAAAAAGGTTTCTGTGGATGCATCTGAAATACTGTCATGGTTCTGCTTTGTGATGTGTAAACGGAAATGAGTCAAGCTGGAATTCTAGCCCTGTGGTCTGGGATGGAGGGGTGTTGTATGTGGTGCTCCTGACTTTACAAGAAACAACACTCTGGCAGCTTTGTATTCATATCTGATGTGCAGGTATCTTTTCAAGCAAGATGATTGCTGTGTACTATTAGGGAAAGGATGGGGAAGGGCTTACTTCTGTTTTAATAATAATAATAACTTTAGTTGTTCGGACTGTAATGGTTATGGGAAGCTGAGTGTTGCTGCTTCTTCAGTCTGAATATGTGTTTATAACGTGTTGTCTGCTGTACTTTTGCATTTTTGCCAAGGTACTGCAGTATGAAAAATAATGGAATTGGGTTTGATTGTTGCCAGCCAGAATACCCAACAAATGCTGTATGTAAAAGAACGGTTACTTTGATTTGCTTTCTGAATTCACCTTCCTCACAACATGATGGGGAAAGAAACTCACCTCGTTTCTGCTAGTAGGCAGCTCTCCCTTCCTTGTGTCCTAGCTTTATCTCTGCTGCAAAGATGTCATAACATTCCAAAGATACAGGGGTGTGCAGGGCTGAGGGGGAGATCATGTTTCTAAATAACTGTGAGCGATGGGAGGAGGAGTTTTGTAGTGTGGTTTGGGGGGGAGGGGGAAGAAGTTAGATAAGTCACAGACAAAATGATGAGAATGGCAGTAGAAACTAGAAAAAGAGCAGTTAAAGGGCGGTACAGGATCCATCGTAACTGAGAAGGAAGTGCGGGGGAGTGGAGTGGCATTGAACGTGATAAAAGCTCAAAACCAAGATTCATATTAATGAGTTTGAAAATTGAATTAGAAAGTTGATAGCAGGATGACTACAGTACACAAACGTGTGTTCTCTTAGTCGCAGGAGGCATGGTTTAGAAGAACTTCATATGATACTTGGATGTCTTTTGAGATTGTCAGATAAACAAATGGTATTGTTTTGCCTTTGTAGGAAGATGAAAAATTTCTGACAGACTTGTTTGCACAACTAACAGATGAAGCCACAGATGAGGAGAAAAGACAGGAATTGGTAAGAAATCTGTAAAGTACACATGAAAGGGACAGATACTGCAAAGTGGTGTGTGCATAATTTTTAACTAGTATATTATTCCTGTTTTTCAGGTAAATTTTCTGAAAGAGTTTTGTGCATTCTCTCAAACACTGCAACCTCAAAACAGAGACGCGTTCTTCAAAACCTTGTCAAATATGGGCATCCTGCCAGCACTAGAAGTCATATTGGTGAGTCAGTTCAGTTTTGGTTGTGATAATATCTCCAGAGAGGTTTTGTTCAAAAAGTACACCAGGCAAACTGAAGTCACGTGGTTTTCTGAATTGTTTGCTTCATTTGTCTTGTATTAACTTGAGATTCAGAACATGGGAAATATTTCTGTAGAATTTTAAAAGCATTTACAGTGTGACATTGGTAGGTGCCCTGGCATTCTTACTTTTTTGTTTTTTCATTCACTTGCCTTTCTTTCCCTGCTTCTTGGTGTACACTTTAAAAGAGGTTAGAGTCAATTCAGTTCTAGACTGTAATTTTGCACTAGTTAGGTGGGATTCATAACTAGGAAATAGAAAGTATATACTTTCTGGGTTTCATTCCATGTAAGCCTTTTCTTTTAAGGAAAGATAAATGGTTTTATTTGACTTTTCCAGGGTATGGATGATGCACAAGTACGAAGTGCAGCCACTGATATATTCTCATATTTGGTTGAATACAACCCATCTATGGTACGAGAGTTTGTCATGCAGGAAGCGCAGCAGAATGATGATGTAAGTAGAGGGGCCCCAGAAATGTCTGTATTGTTTTTTGAAATTACTCTTTTATTTTTATGACTGTTAATGATGTGAGCCTGAGTTCTGAGGAATCACAGAAGGGTAGAGGTTGGAAGGGCCCTCTGGAGATCATCTAGTCTAAGCCCCTGCGAAAGCAGGGTCACATAGAGCAGGTTGCACAGGAACACATCCAGGAAGGTTTTGAATGTCCCCAGAGACAGAGACTCCATCACCTCCTTGGGCAGCCTGTTCCAGGGCTCTACCACCCTCAAAGTAAAGAACCTCCTCATGTTTTGATGGAACTTCCTATGTTCAAGTTTGTGCCCTTTACTTCTTGTCCTGGCACTGGGTACCACTGAAGAAAGACTGGCCCCATCCTGACACCCACTCTTCAAGTATTTATAAGCATTGATAAGATTCCCCTTTAGTCTTCTCCACACAAAAAGACCCAAGTCCCTCAGCCTTTCCTCATAAAAGAGAGATTCCAGTGCCCTAATCATCTTCATAGCCCTTTGCTGTACCCTCTCCAGCGGTTCCCTGTCCTTCTTGAACTGGGGAGCCTGGAACTACACACAGTCCTCCAGATGGGGCCTCACCAAGGCAGAATAGAGGGGGAGGATAACCACCCTCGACCTGCTGGCCACCCTCTTCCTGATGCACCCAGGATGCCATTGGCCTTCTTGGCCACAAGAGCACATTGCTGGCTCATGGTCATTCTGTTATCCACCAGGACTCCCAGGTCTTCTTCCACAGAGCTGCTCTCCAGCAGGTCAGTGCCCAACCTCTACCAGTATATAGGGTTGTTCCTTCCCAGCTGCAGTACCCTACACTTGCCCTTGTTGAATTTCATAAGGTTTCTCTCTGCCCAGCTCTCCAGCCTGTCCAGGTCTCACTGTATAGCGGGACAGCCTTTGGGTGTGTCAGCCACCCCCCCCAATTTTGTCACCAGCAAACTTGCTGAGGCTACACTACTGAACTACCATGTTTTTAGAAGTTCTGTTAATCAGATGAGAGGAGCATTCACCTGCTTATGAGTTCTTGTTCCGTTGTGTGTAAAGCAAAGCAGGTTACCATAAACCCCTGTTTTGGTTAACATCAGCTGTCATGCAAGCAGAGCGTTTTGGAATGATGACCTCCTTAACATGTGAAATATAAATTTCGGTCTTGATCTTAGCATGTACACCTGTTTCAAACTTACTTGTGAGAAACCAGTGTTCAGTTTATTATTACACAGGTTGAAAGTGTCCTAAGTGGATAAGAACACGTTTTGAGACATTTTGATTTCCCCGAGATCCTCTGTAAGAAGGGGGTTTCAAAGCAGTATTCAGTGGAGAAAAACCATTGTGCTGCCTTTTTCGTAGAGGGGATAGTTAATTTTTTTTCTTGCATCTGTGAAAAACATACCAGAGAACAGGAAAGTGCTGGTGCTGCTACTTCTGTACTGGAAGAAAGGGGACAGAGAGTATCACTGGTGGTTCCGGCCGTTTGAATCTGATGACTCTCCTCTTTTGTAGGGGACATCGGTAACAAAGCAACTTGAGTGTAGGGATTCCTAAATGTAGATACTGTTTTCTGTGAATACTCATTGGGCTTATTTTTAGGTGGAAATAATCTCATCAAGTTCAAAAGCATTAGAAAAACTTACTGTTGTATGCCTGTGGAAATAAAACTCTTAGTTTGTTTTTTAAAGGTAGTTGAATTAAATTGAATTAAAACTTTTGTTCTCTGAAAACATTTCCAGAAGTCAGCTGAATTTTGAGACTATTAAGTATTTACCTGTGTACATTTTAGCTTTTGGTGTTTCAGTTCAGTCTAAATTCTAAATTAGATTGCTAAATTCAGACCCGTTTTTAATTGCTTTGAAAGATTCTTCTTCACTCTTTGTCTTCTTACTGTTGAAGCACCGACCAGAATGTGTCACTGGCAGATAAAATGAATTTGTTTCTGTTAAGTTTGGAGGTGTTTGTTTGGTAGTTGTTTACATTTTACGGAATTCTGGTACAGCACCATTTTTAACCAGCTGGTAGCCCTTTTAGGAGGTTGTTTTGGATTCGGGGCAAAGCAGTAACACTGGAGTTCATTTTTGCCTTTTGGTTTTTTTCCCCTTGTTATTAGGATATATTGCTCATTAACCTCATTATAGAACACATGATTTGTGACACGGATCCAGAGCTTGGTGGGGCAGTGCTACTCATGGGTTTACTTCGTACTTTAGTTGATCCAGAAAATATGCTTGCCACTGCCAATGTAAGTAAATACCTTCAAGTGAAGTTACGTTTGGTTTTTTAAAGTATTTGGTGATATATTTTACGTACATGATTTTTTCTTTCATTCTTTAGAAAACAGAAAAGACAGAGTTCTTGGGTTTCTTCTACAAACATTGTATGCACGTTCTGACAGCCCCTTTATTGGCCAATACTACAGAGGACAAGCCTAGCAAAGGTAATGCCACTCTGGGCACATCAGGGCTGTTGAGTGTCAGTGATTAAAATGGAGTTTAAAATAGAGTAACTGTTTTAAATAAATGATTCTGTCTTAAAGAGAATCTGAAAGTGTGATACATAGTTCAAAGTGAAATGATGATTTGTGATTTAGTCATCTGAATAATTTGTAAGTATAAAATTCAGCAAAGAGATCTGATTTTAAGAAGTGAACAGAGTTTGCTGTAGATTTCCCTTCAGCAAAAAATTTTAGTAACTTGTGGTCTGTTCAGTTACATAGACTTGTAAATATTTAAATGTTTCTTAAGGTCAGGGTTTACTCGAGAGGGTGCAGAACTGTCTCTGAGAAGGTATGTGTCACGATACTGTGCTTAATTTGAAGGTATCGGTTCTACATCAGACTAAGAAAGCAGAGGTCAGTGGTGAAGTAACTCTTCTTAACGGCTACCAGCAGCAGTGTTTGTTTATTAATAGTATAACAAATCCAAAACGAATGTAAAAGGAGGTACATGGATGATACAGAAGCATACTCTAAACTTTTTAATTTATTATATGGATTAGTTAAATGAATCTGTTTTATCTCAGCTGGCTTCCAGATAGCTTAGAAGTGAGATTTTTACTGTTTAAATACTTGTGTTCTTTAATGGTCAATAATCTGGTAGTATCTTTAAAAAGATAGCAGTACCTTTTAAAAAAAGATTGCATCTGTATTTGATTTATCATCGGTCTGCTTAAAAGCAGGATTTGAGTTGTGTTTTGTATATGCTGATATAACTATATCCTACAAGTATTAAAAGAGCCTGAGATAGTTCTTGCATAGTACTTCTATTAGAAGGCATCATGATCACGTTTTTGGTACACACCTAGCCAAGGCACTGCCTGTAGGGCAGTACTTCATGGTGTAGACGTGGATGTCATAATGAGATTTGGTTAAATGAGCCTGACAGCATATGTTAGTGCTAAGTTCTGTACTCTCTGAACCCTCAAACACTGATTTAAGACAGACAAAATGTAACTGTTTCTGTAGTTTAAGAGGGCCATATCTGTATAAATAGCAAGTACTCAGTACATAACAAGCGTGTTCAATTTCTATTTTAAAGACTACGCACACCCTCCAGCGTGTTCCTTAAACTGTCTGTGGGGATAAACAAGAACTTGGAAACGTTTGCCAGACTGCAGTTGGATATTTGAAGTTGGCTTCTGAAGGCAATTGAACACTCCTAGATATGTTTAATTATTTGGGTTTTGTTTTTATTACAGATGATTTTCAGACAGCCCAGCTCTTGGCATTAATACTGGAATTGCTAACTTTCTGCGTAGAGCATCATACTTACCACATAAAGAACTACATCATTAACAAAGACATCCTGCGAAGGGTACTCGTTCTCATGGCCTCGAAGCACGCCTTCTTGGCATTGTGTAAGTGTGAAAGCTAAAGAATAAACTATGATTTTGTGAACGTCAAGTCTGACATCTTCATTCTGCTGAAAGAA
Source organism: Jacana jacana (assembly GCA_013400555.1). NCBI lineage: Eukaryota > Metazoa > Chordata > Aves > Charadriiformes > Jacanidae > Jacana > Jacana jacana. The sequence goes on along the minus strand of VZTM01038508.1, from coordinate 123,697 downwards.
AACTGTTTACAGATCGTTGACAATTCATGACTGAGCACAGAAATTGTACTGGTACACTCTGTGTTTCTCATACCAATTTATAGATAGGTCAGCAAGTATTAGTAAATAATTTTGCATTTATAGATGGCTTTTTCTAAAAAGCAGAAGGATTCTTCTTAATCTCAATGTAGCAGTGAACTGAAAAGGTGCTTTCTCAATATTGAATATGCCAAGAGAACCATTGGAAATTTTCATATTTTTAGTAGACATTGTCAGAGGTATTTAACTAGAGATAGGGTTATCTGACTGCACTGAACTGCACAGAAGCTCAGTGTGCTGTCTTCAGGCTCTGGTAGTTTCGTGACCGTGCTCAGCACAGTAAGAGCAAAGCAGCATGACTTCATTCTGGAGGCAAGGGATTTTTTCCACGGTTCCATTGTGCACATAGAGGAAGACAAAGCCTAAAGTTGACTGAGCGGTACCATACAATAAGAAGTACCTTTTAAATTTGTAACTGAATCACCTGAGTTTGGTTTCAGAGCCATTGAATAATCTTTTTTGTGTATACCTGGTTGCTAACCAAAATGCACCGCCTTGTAGTGAGGTGATACTCTTCTTTCTGTTTATGCATGCACAGTCACATACCTGTGAACACTTCAGAGTTTCAGAAGAAGCTTTAAACTGGTGGTATATTAAGTCTTTGCTTTCTGTTTCAGGTGCTCTTCGTTTCAAGAGAAAGATAATTGGCCTAAAGGATGAATTCTACAACCGTTACATAATGAAAAGTTTTTTGTTTGAACCCGTGGTCAAAGCGTTTCTAAACAATGGTTCCCGTTACAATCTGATGAACTCTGCCATAATAGAGATGTTTGAATTCATCAGAGTGGTGAGTGCTGTTATGTGCTGAAGATAATTACTGTATTGTTTATCTTGTAGTTCAAGAAGGCTTTTCTTTTTGCTTGTACCCTGAAGTTTGCTATTACAATGGAACTATATGATGCTGTGTTTAAATTAACTTTCTTTTATATAACTGTTACATATTTGTTCTTTCTTAAACTCAAACAGTTCTGTGATGTGAAAATTACACATACTCGATAGTATATTCACGGTACCCAGATTTGCAAAGGCAGCACTAACCAAGTTTCATGGTGTGGATTGGGTAGGCTTGTTCTGACAGGAATGTGATTTGAAACTACTGCTACAAACCCATCGAATTTAGCTGTGGAATGTCAATTCAACAGAATATGGAAACATGCAGAAGAGAGAGCAGTCTTTCTTGATGCTATTAATGGAACACTACAAAGTTCCTTCCACGGGGAATCTCTTGCAATATTCATGCCAGTTTGGCTGTCTGCGCAGTGCTGTCTCCTCACTGTTGTTTGCATCCAGATTCTGACAAGATGCTGTACAGACCGTAAATGTGTAGGTGGGGCCAAGCTAGGGTGCAGGCAGTCGTGGAGGAGTAAGTGGATGAGTAAAAAAGGAAGCTTTGTCACATCTTTAAGTCTTCTGTGCTGATGACCTCTTTCCTCCTTGAGTTGGGACTGAAGATTAATCAGGTCTGAGATCACCTGGGCATCATGGAAGAGTTAATTTTAAAGTGTTTTGAAGCTATGAAAAAAGTTAATCAGGCCATTACATCAACACAGGTGGCCTGACTTCTGTGCTCTGGACTTTCAGTACTCTGTGAGGTCGGGCATTTTCTCTGCTGTTCATGCTACGAGGAAATAAACCCTCTTTTATTTTCTTACCTTCCTTTTCACATAGATACCCAGGCTGCATTTCCAGAATATTTGGTATCTGTAAATACCTTTTTTTCATCCAGAGAGCAAATTTTAAAAGAGTGTGCTTTTATTGTTACTGGTGTATTCATAAGAGGTGACCTTTAAGCACGTAACCAAATAAGAGAATAATCATTGTGTTAATATTTACGTTGCTTTGCTTGTGCTTAGCAGATGGTAATTCGGGTGTTGGTGCTGCAGCGTGTTCCAGGGGCTGTGCAGTGCTAAGAAAGCCTAGCAGTGCACAGGAGAGGTTTTTCTGCTGCAGTGCACAAACCTGTGCTGGTCTTCCCTCTCTAGAGGGGCTTTGGGCAGCCCCAGCTCTGAACTGAAATAGCAGAGTGGTTGGGAGGATTTTTGTAAGAGACCTTGAGCTACACGGCCACAAAGGAAAAACTTGATGTTAGTTTCTCGTGAAAAATATCTCCCTTGTTCTCATCCTAAATAAACACATTGTATAATTATTTTTACAGAAGTGGTTTGTTTGCAGTGAGGAAAGAAACACTATGAATGCCAAGTCATAGAATCATAGAATCATTCAGGTTGGAAGAGACCCTTGGGATCATCAAGTCCAACCATCAGCCCTACTCTACAAGTTCTCCCCTACACCATATCCCTCAACACCACATCTAATCTACTCTTAAACACAGTCAGGGATGGGGACTCCACCACCTCCCTGGGCAGCCCATTCCAGTGTCTGACCACTCTTTCTGTGAAAATTTTTTTCCTAATGTCCAGCCTAACCCTACCCTGCTGCAGCTTGCAGCCATTCCCTCTTGTCCTGTCGCTCATTGCCCGTGAGAAGAGACCAGCACCAATATCTCTACAGTGCCCTTTCAAGCAGTTGTAGAGAGTGATGAGGTTTCCCCTCAGCCTCCTCTTCCTCAAACTAAACAACCCCATCTCCCTCAGTCTGTATATCATAAACATATTTTTAATTGATTACAACAGGTATCAGTTAATCTAGCAATACAAACATATTTATAAGTTATGGTGGGAAAGACCCTTAGAATTGGTTTGTGTATAATCTTTGATCAGGGTTCTAGATTCAGTTCACGTGTTTTGAAGGAGATACTGTTAGAAAATTGCTAATCAAATATTAGAAGCTCTAGGTTTTTAAGTACACTTGCATGCGTAGTCCTCATTTTTACGTAAGCTAATAAATACAATGTTTCCTGTGGAATGTTTAAAAGTAGTCTCATTTGAGTTACTTTTTGTATTGTATTAAATGAACTCAATTGAATGAAAATAAGTCACTTTGTATTTGTTCATTCCTATAGGAAGATATAAAATCGTTAACGGCTCATGTAATTGAAAATTACTGGAAGGCTCTGGAAGATGTAGATTATGTTCAGACATTCAAAGGACTGAAACTACGATTTGAGCAGCAAAGGGAAAGACAAGATAATCCAAAACTTGACAGGTAAAATACACCAAATGCTCTTAGTAGTATATCAGTGCTTTAATTCTGTTTTGGGAATATTGGTGAGTTGTGTGACAGTGGAAATGTAAGTAGTTGAGATTCCTGCTTGCATCTCGGGCGGTGTTGGATTTACTTGATCAGTCATGTTATTTCCAGGGGTGTTGCTGCAAACCCTTCTCTCATTTTTCAGCTAATACACCAGTTGCTCGATCCCCAGTAATAATACTACGGTGTCATATCCCACACTTACATAGGCTGTTCTAATGAGGCTGGAAGCTTATGAGTGTCTGAAGTTCATTGCTTCAATAACCCATTCCCACTGTTTGATTTGAACGGTTGTTTGGTGAATTACCATTCTGTGGATTTTTCCTTCTCATTTAGACATCAGATTTCCGTTTATTTTCTTTTAGTTAGTTGTGGGAGTAGATATATAGGTAGGCAGTATCAACATTATTCAGAAATGGAATACAGAAAGAAATTTTTAGAAGGTGCTTTTTTGTCACTGTTAAGATTTGCTGGAGGGAAAAACAGTCTGATGTAACGTGCCTGCTGTTTGCCAGAGCAAAAGTTCCCTTCCTTAGCACACAGTTACCCAGAGTTGAAAGGTCAGGGTGTATATAAATAGGAAGTTTAGGACTTCTATTCCATTTATTTCTGTTGTTACTTTGATGTGTAGATTCATTCAAACAATGCCCATGTGAATAGATGAGTTACTCATAAGAATTATTAGCAAGATCTGTTCTTCTTCTGCTGTCGTGAATTAATCTGAAAACATACTAAATAATTAATCCTGATTAAGATTTAATTACATACTAGGAAAGCTTGAAATTTCAAACTTTGAGGTTATTTCCTGCCATGAGATTTCTTAACCAATATGTATATTTGAGACTTGTACGATTAAAATTAGAGTATAATCATAGAACTGTTTTAAATGCTGAAACATTTTCAAGTGTATGTTTGCAATCTGCAGTTTGGCATAGTAATATTTTACAGGTGCAGTGTTACTATTTGGCTTGTGAAGGCTGAGTTTATTATCACTTACACAGCTGTGAAGCTCAAGCCTATGATTAATGCATGTGTTGGAAAGAACACCCAGCCACTTCCTTCAGTAACGTCCATCCAGTATAGGAGTTAAAACATCGGTCTTTTCTGGCCTTGAATTGAGCTAAGTGGTTGTGTATAGTTGTGTCACATGAGTTTATCCAACAGAGAATGATAAGTTCAAGAGGTCTGCAGCTCAAGCAGCCCAATTTTTACCCTCTCCCTACACATTATATAGTTGTCTGCACAAGCCCTGATACAGAGCATGTCATTTCTTAAGTGAACACCCAGAAATAAAAAAAAATGCAAAAATAACAGGAAGCTCTTTACACATTTTAGCAGAGAATAGTTCAGTAAAGAAGGCAGCCACAATTTCAGAAGAATGGTACTTAAGCAGTAGTTTGCATTACTAGCAGAACTTGAATGTAAATACCGTGTAAAGTGATGCAGTATGTATAGATCCAGACGATAGTGTTGGCAAGCAAACTATTCAGAATTAGAGTTATTTGTAAAAGTGCATTCAGTGTTCTTTTCCTGTACCTTGTAATTTCCTAATTTTTCCCTTCTGGCTTTTTCCTGCAGTCAGTAATGCAGGGCTTTTTTCTCTAAATAGAGTAAGCTCAGATTGTATTACTGACATTTTGATTCCAGTAACAGAGGCTTTATGAAGGTTAAATTTCAGATTTACATTGTGGCCAGTAAATTCAGTGCTAAAGTAACTTGGTCAAGGGTTTCATGCTTTTCTTGGAAATTGACTGTTAGAATCAACACCTAGGAGTGAAAAGAGTATTTGCAACCTCTCTTCTGCTTCTTCCCCTGTTTTTCAGGGTGCATAGGGTTATCTGACTGCTCCAGGGAGCAGAATGGTGCTCCTTCCTTTCCAAAAGCAAAGGAAGGTGGAGTTGAGATAGACCAACACTAACAGTAGATCAAAAGAGGAGGGAGAAGTAGCCAAGGCCCCGAGGAATGGAAAACACTGACACTGACAAAAAATTGTAACAAGTGGATGTGGCAGAAAGAAATCGCTTTCTGATGTATCTGTTTTAGATAAGAGACATATTTAGCTTAGATTTTGGATTGAGTTTTCTTTTCTAACACATTGGACCCCAAATTCTGTCAAGTTATAAAGTATTTTCAGAAAAAAAAAAAACACATGTAGTTTCTAAGTTCTTTGTTTTACAACTTTTTGTTTCCCAGTGCAAACTGTTAACCCAAGCCTGAATGCAACACTTCAGTGACAGTCATTAAAATTCATTTGAATCGTGCTGTTTGTAAGCTACAGGATTTTGGACAGATGGGGTAGTCTGAATGTGCTATGAGAGGAGCTGATGCTTTGTAAAGAAAAGGTTTTAATGATATTTACATTGAAAATACAAAGATTCCTATTATGGAATGATTTGCCCATGTTTTTATTGCTCTACAATATTTGTGTCTGTAAACTGTCAATGTAAATGCCAAGCAGAAGTTTTATTACTATCAGTTGCCTTTTGAATCAGAAATCTTAAAACTGACTGTTTTGCAGCATGCGCTCCATTTTGAGAAACCACAGATACAGAAGGGATGCGAGAACCCTGGAGGATGAGGAGGAGATGTGGTTTAATACTGATGAAGATGATATGGAGGACGGAGAGGCGGTGGTGCCCCCTTCTGACAAAACTAAAAATGATGAAGATATTATGGACCCAATCAGTAAATTCATGGAAAGGAAAAAATGTAAGTGATCAGAAGAGCAGTGCCATGTGGCTTATGCAGAAGCATAACTTCGATTCTTTGATCCAGCTGCAATGAAGGATTTGCATGTATTTATTCAAAAGTTCTTAGGTGTTGAAATTGTGACCTCAAGCTAATAGACCACCCCTTCAGAACAAGTTTTGTTGTCTGTAAAAGCATAATGATACAAAATACCATTGTTGATTTCTTAAAGCATTTCAGTGTCAGTCTTAGCTGATAGACAAGTTTTCCTGTGTTCTATTCAGGTCTATAATTCCAGATTTTCGATGTAGAGATTCAGGTGGTGTCACTGGTAGAGTAAGTGTTCATCCCTGGCCAGTGACAGCACCTGCTACATAGTATGGTAGTATGAAGAAAGGGTTTCTGATGACTCTCTTTACCAAGTTGTACAGAAAGTAGTAAGCCTTTTCCCACACAGTAAAGTGATTTGTAATTAAAAGTTTCGCTCAATAATGCTGCTTTACTTTGGGAATTTTTTTGTGTTTTATTTTTTTCTCTCCAGTAAAAGAGAGTGAAGAGAAGGAAGTTCTTCTGAAAACTAACCTTTCAGGTCGTCAGAGCCCAAGTTTCAAGCTTTCCTTTTCCAGCGGTACAAAATCTAACCTTACCAGCCAGTCATCTGCAAGTAATCTGCCTGGATCACCGGGATCTCCTGGATCCCCAGGGTCCCCTGGATCTCCAGGGTCGGTTTCTAAAAGCACATCTCAGATGGCATCTGTTACAACTAAGGTAATTTTGAGTGGACATGGACTGACTTCATTGTTACACACTGAGGATTTGCTCTAGTGTCTCTGAAGTTGGAGTGAATTCTGATATTAAGCAGTAATGGACTGTCTGGTTGGGGTATACTTTTTGTCTGGCCATTAGCATTTTTAAGGAGACCTGATATGTATCAAATCATAGAATCCCGATTCTAAAAAGAAGAAGAAAAAAAAAGCTTTTTTTAATGCCCAACCTCTTAAAGGATGAAGCATTCAACTAGGTGCTTTACAGGGAGCTTTACTGTCAAATAGAGACCACACTTCAGTTCTGTTGAATTGCGCGGGGCCATGTGGCAGGTAGAAATATAGACATGCTTTGGAAGCATTGCCAGATTTTGCCAGGCTCCCCAGTGTCCCACCAACCCCACTGAAGACTTTCAGCTCTTACCATTTCCAACCTTGTTTGGAATTATGTAACTGGCATGTGTGAGAGAAATAAATTGTATTATGGAGGGGTGGTTGCTGTAAGCCAAAACAAACAATTTGTAATATCCCAGCGTCACGTTTACCTTTGGAAGCACCATACGGCTTTAGGTTGGGACATACTGAAGTAAAAGCAGAAGGCCCATTTAAGAGAGTCAGTAGAACTTGCAGTGAATATCCAAACCCAGCACCTTTAAATACATTCTAGGACGCTCTTGGATTTGATCAGATTTTTGGCTAAAACTCTGTTTAAATCCAGTCAGGGAAATAGAGCGAGTGGTGCTTTCTCGGCACTGGGGGACAGGTAAGGGAGTGCTGATACCGCGTCGTTTGCGTAATGAGAATTGACTTCCATAACAAGAGTTTCCATTTCTGAAGGGTCCCAGTTCTCAGGTAACCTTGGGGTAACTCCAGTTCATCCTTATTTTTTAATGCCACCACACTGCTGGTTCGCCTAACGTCCAGTAAAGGCAAGTGGGGTGTTAGGGTTTTTTTCTTTCTTATAGTTGAACGTAGCTTAGGAGTTTGTGTTTGGATTACCCTCTGGTGAAAACACCTGAATGAGCAGAGTTTGGCTGGTAGAAGAACTAAGTGACACTTCCTCTGAATCCTTCTGTGGAGGAAGGGGAAGCAGATTTATTGAATTTACTTTAAAAATACAGTAGTTAGTCAAGTGCTTTTTAAGAAGGGTAGAATTGGCCTGGAATTTAGTTCATTCTGTTCTGAATTTCTGCTGGAGGCTTGTTCTCTCCCAGACAGTATAATTCCTTGAATCTGAAACGGGATCTTTACATATGGAACATACTGCATACGGTAGTGGCTTCAAAATTTCGAGTCGTTGTGGCAAAGGAAACATTGTCCAATGGCACTGAATGTGCAGCGCACTGAAAAACGCTCCCGAATTCAGGGATAAGCTACTTTCTTTCAGTGTAACTAAAAGAAGGTGGCGTATGTGTACTCTTTAGAAATGCATACTGTGTACTCTTTAGAAAGGTGCCACAGTTGCAACCTAGAAACAGTGTTGAAATCAGGCTTTTCAGTAATTATCTGATCCTGTTATTTTATGTGTAGTGTACTCAGTGTTAGGTTGTTTGTGACTTTATGGCATGTGTGTAATTGTTTATCAAGTTGTACTTTGGCATACTGTTGGCTGAAATTTTCTGGTTTGGATGCCTTTTATTAGACACCTGAATAAGTAATATGTTCTTCAAGTGACTGCCATTTCAGTCAAATCCTGGTTAAGCTTCAGAAATTGCAAAGGATTGTAATTAGAGGAATTTTTTTGAAGTTTGTGCCACTTTTTCATGGGTCCAGAGCTGCCTCATCTTAAAATTTGTGGTTATTTGCAATACAAGGGAGTTTTATATATTACTAGAGACACTTCCATTTTCAGTTGCCCATTAGTTCAAATTTTGTAACCTGTACACCTCGTTCAGTTATACAAAAAATTATTTAAGTTATGACACATTTGAACAAGCTTTTGTGAAGATGGACAGTGTTCTAAAAGTATCCTAAGTCAAAAATTCAGGGTATTCTCTATTTGTTTCTGGAGTGCTTCCAGGTTGCCTCTTGCTGCAGTCAACTGTGTTCAGTAAAAAACAAAACAAAAAGACATCTTTACAAATATGCAGGTTGTTTTCCTTAAATTTCACCTGGAAGTGTTTCTGTCCAGTTGGATGGGTAAAACCCCATATTGGATTTATTCATTCAGACATTTGGCAGACAATGGCATTTTCATTCATGCCAAAGGACTTACTTTTTGTTCTGCTTCATCTATTTAAAACTTGAGGAATAGGTATGTTCATGGCAATATTTGCAAACTTAATTTTCCAATACAAACATCAAGTTATCAATTGTGCAAACATCTTTTAATTACAGTAATTGTGTCTGGTTTTGTAGGGAGGCCTTGTTGGGCTCGTAGATTATCCTGATGATGATGAAGAAGATGATGAAGATGAAGATAAGGAGGAAACTTTACCTTTGTCAAAGAAAGCAAAGCTTGATTCATCATAATGGCAACTGCTGAAGAACATGACTAGTTGGGGAAAGGATATTTTTTCCAAAACCAAGAAACCCACAGCAAAGCAGCAATCTTTGGTGAATTACTGTGTCTGACACAGATCAACCTGTACAAACAGATTTCTGCCAATCAAGTGCCAATTCAAAGGAGCAGAAGAACAGGAAATATTTCGTTGAGGGGAAAGACTTAAGCCTTTGGGCTCTCCAGCTTGGACCACACGTTGCCCTTTTCTCAGGGAAGGAAATGGAAAAAAAATAAAGCAAAACAAAACAAAAATTGAAAAAAAAAAAGCCAACAGGGCAGGAGTTTTGTTTGTGGAACTCTGGATTGGCTGGTCAGTTGCTACAATCAGAATACGCTTTCTTGGACCATGTATGAGACTTCTGAAGACGGGTTTTGCCCTAATTCTTCACTAGTTAAGAATGCCAGCAGTTTCTTTGGATAAAAGAGACCTGCCTTTGAAATCGTACATTCTGAACATTTTAGTCAAGCTACAACAGGTTTTAAAAACCTCTACGGGGGAGGGCTGATATAAAGTTTCCTCTTTTGGTTGTTTTTGGTTTTTTGTTTTGTTTTTTTTTTTAAATCTGTTCCCTTTGCCCTTTAAACTGCAGAATTTTTTTTTGGAGGTGGGGGATTTGTTTGTCCCTTCTTGATTAAAGATTGAGTGGAATTCTAGATGTGGTCACTTTTGTGTCATAATTTTTTTTGCCCCCCTGAGTGTATGCTTAGTTGTTGAGTATATATTTGGGACCATTAAAATTTTTTGATGTAATATAATCTCACTGTTGTGCTGGTACCTGTTTCACCCTGTGTAATTTTGTTCACAGTTCTTAATATGTTCAGGATTTTATGGAAAGAGGTATAGTTTATATTGGAAAAAAATAATAATAACCTTACCACAATGTGCATAAAAGCAATACTATTTTGTGACTAAATATTTTATATTAAATTTTACATCAGCAACTGTCTTGAGAAAAAATTCAGGGAAATAGGGTGGAATCAAAAAATTGAAGCCTATAAATCAGTATTCCAAAGAGACTTTGAAATTTCCTAACTGAGAACAATGATGGTAGACTAATTCATCAAAATGCAAGATGGGTGATTTAGGAATACCAATATATTGACTCATTTGACTTAAAAAATAAAAGAGAAATAATTAAAGCTGAAGGAAAATGGCATTAGTGGTATTTTTTTTAAATCTCTGATTCCCTTTGGAATACCAGTTTTAGCGAATCGAAGATGGTTGTAGAATAAATTCTTTACCTCATACCATCTTTTGAAATTTATTCTAGCACTCAATTGAAGAACAGCAATTAAATTGTGGGTCTGTCTCAAGGACTACCTTCTTTCCCCTTTTTCCCAAAATCTAAATAAGAGTAGTTACTAAATTGAACCTCAGTGTTACATCCCGCTCCGTTTTTGCTTTTGCAGCGCTTCCTGTGAAGGGGAGTTTGTTCAGATCCTTTGCAAACAAGAGACCCCTTCTTACATTTTTTTGAAGTTGATTTCCTTTTGGATATTCAAGGCACCAGTGTTGCAACCCTTGTGATATTACACACGAAATGGAAACCCCAGGCTGGATCATGGGCGATCACACCCCGCGCTTCTGAGAATTGCTGGCTGCGTGGCAGATTCTGAGCTGGCTGCACATCTCCCAGCTGTTGTGCTGGGACTTCAGGAATACACGTTACTAACTTCACATTTAAGTAAGCGTGCTTTAGAGAAGAATAATTAGCCATCTTTTCCTCAAAAAGTTCATTTGAAATCATTTCCAAAGGTCAAGATTTTACAATGGGTTTGAAATGTCTGTGAGGGGACAGTTCTCAGCAAGAAGTTTGACACGGAGGGCAAGAGTTGAGCACTCGCTCACTGCAGGCCAAGATACAATCTGCTGTCGAAGAATGAGGTGCTGGAGCGAGTGCAGAGGAGGGCAACGAAGCTGGTGAAGGGCCTGGGGAGTAAATCTTATGAGGAACGATTGAGGGAGCTGGGACTGTTTAGTTTGAGGAAGAGGAGGCTGAGGGGAGACCTCATCACTCTCTACAACTGCTTGAAAGGACATTGTAGAGAGGTTGGTGCTGGTCTCNATGATTCTATGATTCTATGAATGAGAGTCCCCATCCTGTCTGAAAAACTTGTCTGAAACCTGGATTTTGCAACTGCGGTGTCAAAGCAGACATCATGACAAGGAAATCTGTAATTTTGCAGGTTTTCTTAATTAGCCTGAATTGAAATCTTTTCCAATCTGTCAGAGTTCTCTTGAGCATAAAGCTCTCAAAATGTATCCATGTAGTGATGATCTTCATCTCCTCCAGGCAATATCTCAGGAAGTCATTCTTCCAAGTTGGTCAAAGAAACATTTTTGTTGATGTTTTTTGTGTTCCTTGAGCTATTGAATGCTTGATCTTGTGATGTTTGATGCTGTGGTCTTCTAAACTTTCAGATACTTTCATAATACTTGTCAGAATCTCGGATTTTTTACTTCAGGTACTTGAAGCATTACATTTAACAGAAGAAATACTATCCTTGAGTTACTGGGCTCAGTCAAAGTAATAATGGAAGTAGGCATATTTTTAACTTTCTATATTTTTATGAAGCTCTAGAAGACTGGTAAAATATTACCCTGCACATCTTCCAGTGCTCGCCTGGGGTTAGATGGGTAGTTGTCTTCCCAGAGATCCAGTGCTTGTCGCCTGGCAGAACATGTCTACACCTAGGTGATACATTCATGGAAGTTGGACGTAGTCAGTAGTAGGTGAGTTGGGGAAGTGGTGGGTGTGCTCTTATCCCGTGCTTATTTAACTTCTGGATTCATGGAGATCTTGAAAAATATTTCAGGAAAAAGAAGGAAATAGTGGAATTGGGAGGAGTGATGGATATAGGATTTTAAGAAAATGGGTACAAGCTAAGAGGTGGTTAAAAATTAAGTCACAGAACAGTGTTCTGTTCTAGATCTGTCTTTGGGCTGGTGGGGCAAGGGGGTATTCTTAATTTTAAATTTAATTTAATTCTTAATCTTAAATTTTACCATTTGTGCACAGCCCAGGAGGCCTGCAGGTATATTGTATTAAACATGGCTTGGTCATCTTAATTGCATTTTAACTGTATCCTTAAGTATGGTTTACAGGGTAAACCCTTAAGTCTTGTACAGAGAAGATAACAACATGCTTAAATCATACATGCAGGCCCATATATATATGTATACACACATATATACACACACCTTCAGTGGTTGAAAGACTTGGTGCTGGTTACTGTGATGTACAGTTCCCAGCTTTGAGCCTGGCTTCACTGGGGATAGCAGGCACAGGTACTGGTGTACCTGTCCCCCACAGAAGCACACCCTCACACTAACCTAAGTAACTCCAGGGCATCTGGAATATTTCCAGTGTTTCTTCCACTGGACACTGAGAGCAGTTGTTTTCAGCTAACAGGGCATGCCACCAAAGACCAGATCTCCTATCTGATGGGGGCAGAAGGGTCTGAAACCTGGTGTACTGAACAATCAGTTGCCTATAAAATGTGCCTGCCCCTAACGTGCTTACTCCCTAAAGGAGATCAGGCTGCTCCTCTGTCCCTCATAGCCCACCCAGGGGAGGCGCCATGTTCTCAAGGAATTGAGTAGGCCCGATCCTTTTAACATACAGAGGCTGAAACTGTCCAGATGGGTTTTCACTGTGTTTTTACATCCGCAAATTTCAGAAGCTGTTTAATTAGGTAACTGATCAACCTGTTCTCCTACTGCTGCTGTGGCTCCGTTAGGGAATTAGCTACCTTTCAACCCAGCACAAGTTACATTGGTTGCCTTGCTAAATGAGGTTTCCTGGCACTTGCAGAGTGGCCATGGAAGATCAGCCTTACCTTTATCAACCACTTAGAGCTGCAGAGTCACCCTGGAGCAACGCTCTCTGTGCTAGAGCACTACTGCTGTCCCACTGCCTTGAGGATATCGATACCCATTTCGGGTAAGTTGTGAAAGCAGACCAGATGGGTTACTGCTCGGGCTCGCCCCCAGCGTACCTGTAAAACGGGGCAAGCACTCGGAGAAGAGAAACTGCCAACAACAGAAGTTTTTCAAGACAAGTTGTCCCTGTGCCTGTTCTCCGCTTGCTCCTACTGCTCGCTCTTTTTGGAATCCAGAAGAAATGAAGGTATTGACAGCTTACAGGTCAGTTCTCAAAGGAGGCAGGGCATGTGGGCACACTGCAGGTGCAGGAGAACCTTCTGTGGGAAGGGTTTGCAGTGCCTGCCTTCAACTGGAGCCATGATTTAAAGTCTGTTACTCTCTTGAGGGAGGCATAGCTTAACTGTAATTTCGTCAGTGGCAGTACAAGTGAGCTTGTATCTAGATTTAATATTGCTCAAATATTTAATACTGCAACTGCGTTCCTTGGAGCATGTGAAACTTCATGGGAGCTCTTTTATACAAATTGAAATTAATGAAACTATTCAAAGCTGAAATGAAACCCTGTGGACTGCAGGAAAAAAAGGCAATCTAAGGAAAGGAGGGGGGAGAGGCAGCCCTCTGTTTGCCAATTGGATTTAGGAACAGTGCGTTTGAGAGGTAGTCTACCATATCATGGTGTATGGTATCATCACTCTTAATACCTAGTTGGTTGATAGACCTTTCCCACTGAGCACCAGTTACAGAATGATACGGGGTTGGAAGGGACCTCTGGAGATCATCTAGTCCAGCCCCCCAGGTTTCCTCTACTGCAGTTATAATGCATTATAGCTGGTTTAGGGTGCTGCTGGTATCAAAATGTGTCTGGCAGCTTGCAGTATCCTACAGGGCTGTTTATAGCATTAGCAAAGTATGGCTAGATGGCTGGGTGTAGATCAGATACAATGGTGTGCACAGTGTAGTGAATACAGTCACTGTGCTGATCTCTCTCTCTGCCTTTTGGAAACCCCAACTACGGCTCCATCAAGAGGGAGAGAGCTGAATTGTGCTGATGGATAATTTGCCTACTGGTCTTGCGTCAGAGTATGAGGACGGGCAGGAGACATGTATAGCCAAGGAACAGAATGGCTTTTGAACATTAGTGTCACCAAAGTAGAGTCCTTGTATGCTCTACAGTGAGTTCATAGTCACTGCAGCGTCTGTGAAACACTGGTGTCACAATGCAAATAGCAGTTCTCTTGAGCATCTGGAATTGAAAAATAATCTCACTTCTAAGAGAGTGAGCCACATCCATGTGATTTAAAGTCACTTTCTGTTCACATTGACCTTCTCTAAATAAGATTGAATTTCGATATAGTTCAACTAGAATCAAAGCCACCCTCTGTGTTTGAGCACATTAAGTTAGTGCACAACCAGTCACCAATTTTTACCATATTCTTGTAAAACAGGTATCTCTAACCCCTTCTTTGAGTTTATCACTGGACAGCCCTAGTTTCGTGCCGTCTGTCACAACCCCTCAAAACTGTAGTCTTTAATGTCATTGGTTCCTCAAATTCTGAAAATTCTTCCCATGTCTGTCCGCCTCTTGCACACAGAAGTGAATCTGGGGTGCTGCTTGAGGATGTTCCCCATTGCCCACGTTGCTCACTCTTCCACGAAACGGCTCTCCTCTTGGTAGATACCTGAGGTGGTGTCCCAGCCCTGCTATCATCTACCTCCATGCCAAGGCTCTGTTAACTTCTCCTTTTGGAGTGTTCTTCCATGTCAGTTTACGCTTTTCTTCAACTCTAGCCAACCTAAGTACTTTCCAAAACCGCTTATAAAATCATTGGTTGCGCTTGCCTGTTACTCTCTCCCAGCCCCAGCATCATCAGTGTAGACACTGATACGCTCTTGTGTACCTAAAGCACCGTAACAGCAGTCTGAAGAATGAACAATTCCCTAAAGCCTCGGATCTTCAAAATCACATTCTGTTTTTATGAGGACATTTGATGGTGATGGTTGATAGGAATTGATGCTGGTGACTTTGAAGTCATCAGTATTAAATCTTGAACAGAACCCAAAGATGATCCAGAAGCTGTTAGTGCACCAGTGGTGTAGTGGTATCATGCAAGGTTCCCATTCTTGTGACCCGGGTTCGATTCCTGGCTGGTGCAACCTGAAGTCTTTAATTATAAAGAAATCTGAACCGCACTGCGCTACCCTGAATAAATGTAGCTGTAAGCTTCTTCTTTTTGGAAGCTGGCCTCGATGATCCCAAGGGTCTCTTCCAACCTGAATGATTCTATGATTCTATGATACATTTGAGTTCTTTCTAGACTTCCCTATTTCCCTTTAGAGGGGCCAGTAACAGTCCCTAGAGACGTCCTATTCATTCTTCTGCTCATCTTGTGATTCCCAGTTAACGCTGCTGGTGAAAGTCCTCTTTTACCTCCTGCCCAGAGAGTGGAACTGAGGAACATACATGGCAATCACCTGCCTTGGTTATATTCTGTGCCTTGACAACAACCCAAGCTTTTGGATAACGTCCCCAAGCCTTTACACGGTTATTTTTGTCCCTGCCTCTTCAGCAATCACCTTCTCAGCAGACCGGGCCCTATTGTGCCTTCTTACGACCTACAAGACACCTTCCCTTTTCTGCCACTGCCTCAAATGGCACCCTTCCCAATTCACTGGCAGTTGTAGTTCCCACACTCCTGTACCCAGGCTCACCACTTGAGACCACCACCACCAGCCTTTCTTTCTAGCACCTTACAAGTCCAACCTTAAATGAATTTGTTCTCTCTTCTTTTGCATTTCTTCTCTTTTCCCAGTGCTGCTGTGGCACTCGTTGCTTCTCCGAAGGGTTCCAGTCAGGGAGGTTGTGCCGCCATTTCTGTGTTTGCCTGGGATGCAAGTGCTCTGCCCTTGCTTTCAAGCTCATGCAAAGAGCTGTAAACCATGGTTGCTTTCATCTTCTCCCCGTATCTTTTCATCACTGTTAACTTTATTGTTTGCCCTGTCTATTTGACTCTCTATCTTCTGTGGACTCAGAGGTTTAGGAGATATTATGCTCCAACTCTCTCCTTGTACTTTGGATTCTGTATTATGTCAGGCCCTAATGCAGCTGCCTTCAACCTCAGCATTGAATGAACATCCTGCCCTGTATCAAAGGTTAATGCCGGGTTTTCTGGAAACTTCTCTCTTAATGTTTTCTTTCGGATATCAGCCCTGGAGACTCTAAATCACCAGCATCCCTCTCGCATTCAGATCCATCTAGGGCACATAAGCAAATACTTCTGGAGTTTTTGTTTGTAGCACGTATAGTTGTATAGTTTTGTTTCTTTTTATTTTCATTCAAATGGCTCTAACGCAGTTTCTTTAACCACCTTTGTCCAAAGCACAGGAACAGCACTGAAAACAGCGTTTCAGCACAGGGAATTGCGAGGAGCAAAGCTATCTTCTGGCCACCTTCTTTTTTTTTCCTGGCACCCGTTATTCACAGCTCCAGAGTCAATTTGAAGGAAACTTCCTTCGTAGCTGAGAAGTTGGTTGATGAACAGTGGAGTCATATTTACAAGAAAGCTGCTTAATGACAGTCTGAAGCAAACAAGGAGAAAAAAAAAACCCTTTGCTGATTACCATGAGTTTAACTCTTTTATTGTAAGCCTGTAAATTCTGTTCTTCCCATCCCTCAGCAACTTGGGCTTCAGACAGGGGTTGAATGGTGGAGCTTTGTTGATGGTTGGAATCGTTGCTAGGGGACAGTCTGGGGGAGGTGAATCATGCCATTTACAGTCGGCCTAAAGGAGCGTTTGGAAATGCTTGAGCTGAGAAATTCCCGTCTGTGGTCTGTGCTGCTGAAAGTTGAGTGCTTTGTGGCTGGGAAGGGTGCTTTAGAAACACACGTGAGGATAAAGGAGCCATTAAACATCCCGCTGTCTGTGGGTGCTTGTACCTTTCCACGTTTGAAATCGTTGTCCTGGTGCTCCTTACCTCTTTGATAATTATGGTTTTAGTGAAAAGCTGACCATGTGCAAACGGTATGAAAAGACATTTTCATCATTTCTTTACTGTAAGAAACATGATTTCCAAATGCAATTGCATGTGCAGGCCTGGCTCTAAACTGTCTTGGACATTGGCTTTTATTTTATTTTATTTTATTTTATTTTATTTTATTTTATTTTATTTTATTTTATTTTATTTTATTTGGCATATTCACAGGCATTTTTTTCATTTTTAAAAAAATTTGTCTGCTGTGGGAGGATAAATCTCCTTATCTCTTCCTCTCCTCTCCTTTTGGGGGAAAAAGGGTCATCTGTCAATCAGGTGTTGGTAAATTTGGCTGGAACCACAACAGGGTGGCAGCTTCAGGTACCACTAGAAGTGAGACCCTGACCTGTAGTAGGTAGCTGAGGTTTTACATCTTTGGAGAAACCAAGGTGGGTGAATGAAAGTGCTTGTTCTTATAAATGCTGTGACAGTTTGGAGAGAACACGGAGGAAGCGCCTGACGGGTATGACATGGAATTACCAAGGCGAAAAAACCCAATATAGGCAGTTCAGGGGTGTAATAACCAGGGTATGGGTTTTGCCCACACACAGTCCTCTGTGTCCCCGCGGCTGAACCCTGGTGGGCTCCAGGGAGAGCCTGGCCTCGGTCCTCTTCAGCTCAGCAGGTTTTACCACCACGCAGAGCCCTTGGCGAGCCAGCTTCAAGTCTGCAGCCGGGGAGAGCGCTCAGACCCAGGGACTTCAGAAGACTCACGCTTTTCTCAGCGCTTTTCCCTAGCTCTTTCAGCCGGGGGCCCACTTTGATTCCCCCCGGTCACTCCTGCTGGAGGAATCTACCGATATTTGACACAGTGCATCAGCGGTGCCGTTCTTCAGAAGAGGAAAACCAGGATTTCCCGGCGCTGGTTTGCTTTCCGGGACGGGGCAGGATGCGACGCCTGCGCCACCAGCAGCCGCCGCCAGAGGGCGCTCGGGACTGACGGACTGCCCGCCGCGGGGCGACCGTGACACGGTTCCGGGGCCCGACCCCGTCCCCATCCCCATCCCCAACACTGTCCTCAAACCCGTCCTCATCTGCAACCCCAGTCCCTATACCCTCCCCGCTCCCGTCACTGCTACTGAGCTCCTTCTCCAGCAGCCGCTATCCTAGTGCTAGAAGGCCAGTAATTCCTGGAACGCAGTCAGCACCCTTGAATAACGCGTGAGCGTGTGGCACTGGGCGCATCCCCCTGGAGACTCGCCGGGTGAGGAGGTTGGTTTTTAGAACTGTGCTCCCTGAAGAACCCTCCCTTTCAATTCTCTCGCTGCCGGCAACACAGACGGGACCCTGCAGCCGGTGCTTCGTTTCAGGAGTTCTCCTACAAAAGAGTGGTATTCCGGCTGTGAAAAGTAGGAAAGTATTTTATTTTATTTTATTTTATTTTATTAATTCTGTCTTCTCTGAAGAGGTCTACCTTCAATGTAGACCTCATTTTCAAATGTTATTACGTTGGTTTTCTTTTTATTCTATTTATTAACACACAGTCCTCCGCAATAACAGCTTTAAAGTGTTGTTTAATTAAGTCTGTTGACAAAGCAGGAGATCACAAGGCCTTCAAGAAGTTAAATCATAGCAGTTTGTCTCTCTGAGGTGTTGAAAAACGATTAACCTTTTTTCTTCCTTTCGTACCTGAGCAGGAGCTGTTGCACTCAAAAGCGTACCCGTTTCTCCTTCCAGCTACGACAGATGGTTCCTTTGCAATCCTTCCTTCTTTCTAGGTTCAGAAAAGCTCAGACTACAAAACTCCCACAAGAAACGGTTAATTTAACTCTTTACACCCTCCTGGTACATCCTCTCGATAAACTTAGAGAGAAACGGCAGTGCTGGCTTGTAAAAAAGCGGCAGCTCCCGCGGGGCAAGTCCAGGAGACCAAATTCCTTGGTCTACGGGTTTGAGAATCAAAAATAAATCGCATGCCTGAAATAGCCCGGTCTCCAGGTAATTTAGGGCCATTCCCGTGTAATGATGGGATCCATCCAAATGCAAATCCGCAGCCTGAGGCTTGGGCTACTCTTGCAAAGTGCTCGGGTCCCTCGGGCACAACAACAGATCTCCCTCCCTCCGCCGATGTCGTATCTACGACCAGACGTATAAACGCCTCCCTTCTCCCAAATCGGGGTACGTGGGTCATAAGAAACGGAGTTTCGGATACGGTTTGCGTGACTCCGTAAGATCCAAAAATACATTTAGCAGGTTCAGTATGACCAAACGAGAAATGAGCAAAATGCATTAAGAAGCGGCTGACGCAAGGGCTGCTAAATCCCAGAGACAGAGACCACCGCAGCTGGGAAAATCAGAGCAGCTCTCGGACGGGAAGGGAGCAAGCCCAAACCCCGCTGGGGAACACCGCGCGGGACTTTATAACGCCTCAAAATCCGAGATGAAGCAATAAGCCCCCACGTTACCTACTCGTTGGTCCTTTGTTTGTTTGTTGCTGTTTCCACCCCCCAGCTAAATTTGTTCTAAAGATAGAACAAGTTCTGCCCCCGCAGGGAAATAAGGCGCCCTCGGGTTATTGGCCGCGCCTGGAACCACCCATTTGGGCATTCCTCCATCCCCCCGGCACCACCAGGAGTCCCTCCGCCCGGCACCGGGAAACCGGCGCCGAGGAACCCCGTTTGCACCCCGTTGCGTTTGATTTCCAAAGACGGGCGCAACAGGTTGTGCCTCTCCTCTCGTTTGTCTCAAAGTTGGCCTTTTTGGGGTTCAGGCGCTGCCCGTTTGGTAGCATCCCAGGCTAGAGCCCTTCCTGCCCCGCTTCACGGGCGGCTTCCTGCTTTTATTTTACAGCAGCAGCTTTAAAGCCGCGCGTTAGGTCCCGCACTGCTGCGGCTCCTCGGCAGGGCAGGGCACGGCGCCCCGCAGCTCCCAACAACGTGGCTACGAACTCGCCCGGTCCCTGAGCCGCGGGGTCCTGCATCTCCTCGGGGGGCCCGCATCGCCCCGCTTCCACCGGGAACAAGGCGGTGGCCGGGGAGGGAGGGAGAGCGGGCTGCCCGTACCTCCCGCGTCCGCGGGGCTGCAGAGGGCGAACAGCTGCCGGTGCCCCCCTCGCCAGCCTTGAGCCGGAGGCGGCCGCTCAGGGGAG
>VZTM01038508.1:0-96288 GCA_013400555.1 Jacana jacana | reverse complement strand
GTTTTTTAACAGTGCCATTCCATATACAGAGTCCTTTGCTAGCTTACGTCAGTGGCAGTTTTGGTCATCTCTATGTCATTTTGTTTGAACCCTGGTACATAAATGCTGTGTGTGATGTCATCTGCTGCCAAGGCCGTTTTCTCTCATCTCTGGAATAGCTGTGTATTTTGTCACAGTTGTACCTGTAGCACTGCTTTTGCTAGAGAGGTGCTTTGGGATGGTTGTGCATTTAAAGAAAAAGGGAAAAAAAAAAGGAAAGAAAGAAAAAGCTCTTTGACATACTTATGTAAACTTTGGCAGATATATTTTTAAAATAAATATTGGATCAGTTCCTCTTTTATTTCCCTTGTCGATGCCTGAGTTCAATATTTGGCCCTGGGAGAGCTGCGAATGGCTTAATTAACAGCCAAAGCAAAGCTCTGGGAGGCAGGTGTTTGGATTGTGTAGGAGTTTGCTGATAAGAGTCTTTATTACAGGGGAAACACAAAGCTTTGATCTCTGCTTATTGGCAGGGGAAGGTTTTTAGGTTTCTTTTTTTTTTTGCAATGTGTAAGGGTGTACACAGAGAATCTGAAGGTGCATATTCATATTAAATAATTTGCAGGGTTTTTTTCCCCTGTGTTTTATTTTTTTATTTTAAAAATACAATTGCCTCAGGTACAACTGTGATTTGCTTCCTTAAAAATCAAACAAAACTTTGAGCTTCTTTCCCCAAAATCTTTCCCCCAACTCTTTTTCCCTGTCTTGCCCGTACCGTTACCTATGCTTATGTGTTGTTCCTATCTGGAAGCCCAGGAGAGCTGTTTTTCGTGACACAGTAGATGTATGAGAGAGACCCAGTTAGATGCTATGGGTATAATAAAGGTGCAGTGCTCCTTTTTTCCCTTCATTTAAGCGTATGATACATCTGGGCTTTGCAGTTTGCAGTGTGATCGCTGATCATGTGTTAACACCCTCTTCTCATAAAACCCCAAAGCCAAGGAAGGCATGGTAGCCTTTCCAAGGCTTCCCTTTATTTGAATAAGATAAACCCCTTACTATCAGAGACTGCTTTGATCTGGTGTGCACAAACTCAATATGCTCTTTGCTTTGGAGAAGTATGAATAAGGAGGGAAGCTGCCCCGCACGGCTGTGGGAGTTAACCTGAAGTAGGTTTCTTTGTGGCACACAGGAGGATTTAAAGTCCTCCTGGACTATAGGTGCAACAGTAATGAGCTTTTTCTATTATGAATAAATGTATATGCATCCTGTATAATTATGTCAGTGCACTTAAAGGGTAAATTTTTACGTGTTTTCCTAATGGTTCATTATTGAGATGCCAAGTCTTAGCACTGAATATACTGGTGATGGTTTGCTTTCTTTTTCCTCTTTTAATAGAGATCCTCGACCAACCAACCAGCGTGTCAACAAGCACGTAAACAATGACGCCTATCTTCGTGTCCAAAACCTGACCATCTTAGTCAGAAACATTAAGACTTACTATCAGGTGAGATTTCTGCTCTCTGCTCATTGATCTGTGGTGATTGCTAATAATGTTTCAGCTAGCTCAAAGAGCAGCTTGCTACAGGAAATGGAGAGGAAATTGTGTTTGTGCAAAAGTACTTTCAGTCCTGCTTTCCTTATGAAACAGCGTTATGGCCACCTCCTCTGTGGCCAGAGGCTGCTTCCCTGCCCCCTTCTTTATTTAAAGAGAAATTGTGCAGGAAGGCTGCGATACACTTGGAGATACTTGTATCTCCTTTTCACAAAAGCTTTTTTAGTTGTGGTGGGGTTGTGTATGCAGAGGGCTTTGCTGAAATTAGAATAAAGTTTTTCGGTCTAAATCTTGTTTGAAACAAGTAACCTTCTCTTAAAGTAGCTGCCAGCAAATAAATTGTTACAAAGGGAGGTCTTGAATGCTGGAATATAAACCTCAAACCGATATACTATTAATTAGGAAAAATGAATTTATACTTGTGTTAAAGGTAGACTTCTTGTCACCTGTTCTTAGGTGTTAAAGCTGTTGTTTGTTCCACGCTCCTTGTCTAAGAGACTTAGGTGCAGGAGTGACTGCAAATACTCATAAACAGAGCGCTTCTTAAGCAACAGCCTTGAACTGACTGTCAGTGTTTCTCTGCTGTAATAACGTTCCCCTGAAACCAGCATGGTGACAGCTGAGCAAAACTGCAGACTTAAATACATGTTGGATGCTGTTTGAAAGCCATAGGAGTGGTTTCAGTTACTCTAAATAGAATTTCTGTAAATATATGCTGTAAATATACACTGTTGTGTATATTTAGACTGCTTAGTGAGAGGGGTAACTGTTCTACCGTTTCCTTTTACACATCTCGTGCCAGATTTGAATGCTGTACAGTATAAACCAGGCTGAAAGCTCTGAGGACTGTTACAGTGCTCCTCGGCTTGTATGTCTCAATCACATAATGGACAAAACAACTAAACTGTAGGAGCTGAGGTCAGTGTGTTCATCCTGGACTTCATCTCTTCTGTACGTGTAGAAGAGACTATGTATTGGCTTTGTCTTCAAAATAATGGAGGAGATGTAATGTTTAACTACAGTAGTGCCTTTTGATGCTGTTCTCATCCAGAGCTTGCCTACTGCTGTTGTGTGTTATTGCCACCCCTCTGCTTCTGGCCTTGCTTAGGGAGCCTGAAAGGGGGTCAGGCAAGAACTCAGCCGGGGCGGGTGACTCATCCAGGCAAGCCCCAGTGGCCTGCTAGAAAAATGAAGTGTGTAACGCTGGTTTGAGATGATGTAGGAGGGTGTCATGTATTTCTGAAGACAGCTGGTCTGTGTCTTGATTGTTGAGAACTGGTGATGCTGGTGTAATGTGGTGTCACTCCTGAGACTTGCGATTTCTCAAGGGGAATTCCGTTTGGTCATAACTAGAGGCTGAAGGGGTTTTTTTCATGGTTTCTCTGTTACTTACTGAACAATGTAAGTGCATATGGAGTATACAAGGGAAAAGAACCATGTTATAAGACAGGGACGAGACTAGTCTTTCTTCTTCTCTCCTTACCCCCACAAGAGTTACAGTCTGAGAGTCTGGTCCTTCAGGTGTTGAAACTCTTAAAGCTTTACATTCATGTGAATTCTTTTTCTTAGGGCTGATAATCTGACCTCTTTTAAGAGTACCTGAAGAGAGGTCAGATTTAGGAAAAAAGTGACTTGGAATCATGTGATATGTTGCGTGGTGTCCTGTTGACCTAGCTGTTGAGCTGTGTAATCATAATCCAATAAAGCTAGCAACAGCTGAAGTAGGTTGATGTAGAGTTTTCAGTGGGAGAAAACAGTTGAGACTTGTAGGAGCAGGCATAGCGTAGCCCAGAAATTAAGTACTATAAATTTTGCTGCCTGCAGATTCTATAGAGTGTATGTGAACAAAGCTGTCATGGGAGCTGAGCATTCTTTGCATTTGGTCCTGAAAATGTCTGATTACAATGAAGTTTAAAATAAAACAACAGGGTTTGTTTTGGTTTGGGTTTTTTTTTGTGATGATAATATTACATAAGAGCCCTATTTGTCTTTGTCACAATCACATTTTCAGGGCAAATCCAAGGTTTTGATGCTAATCTGAGATTCCCTTTCATGTGGTGGTGTGCAGCCTTCGACTCTGCACTCTGGGAGGCGTTAAGGCTGTCTATGCTGTAACTGGTCTCTGTGTATGATTGATGCCAAGTATAATATCACGTCTGTACTAATGCCTTGGATATTTGGAGGGGCTCTTGTGATTTAGGACCTGATATAAGTAGCTTTTGCTAGGTTTTTTTTTAAACATGCAACCAAAGGGATGCTTTGGAATATATTAAATATCGTTAGGCTTATTCTCTTCTAAATGTTAGGGTTGTGGTTTTTTTTGGTTTTTTTTTTTTTTAAATAGGTTGAAGTTGTGGGCATTGTTTGAAGTAGTACTAATTCATTAGCTTAAGTCAAAGTGACGGTGGGGTCTCGCTGACTGAAAACATCAAATAATCAAATGTGGTTGCAGACTGGATGCGGGAGGGAAAAGTTCCTGGCAAACAATAGGAACACAAATCTGCTGCTTCCTCAAGAGAAACAAAAGGTCTAAAAATACAGTGTTGGCCTTGACATTTTACATTCCCTTTCACTTAGAGAACCAAAGTCAAGTTTATGGTTTAGTGGCTGAGTTTAGTAGACCAGGCCTCCCAGAGTAAGGGAAATGCCACCTTGTACTTTAAGTCATCAGTAGGTATGAAAAACTACTTGTCCCTCTCTGCAGAGGGCAGAAGGAATCAGGAATATGACGCGAATTAATGGTACTGTAAACTGTATCTGAGGAAGGTGACATAAGTGGCTACTAAAATCAACTTTGATAATCAGAGGCTAGTTGACGTTTCAGATCATATACTTGTCTAGTGTATCTGTATCCCATATCCCATTTCTCACACAGCTGCTTAGCTAATCTTCTTGATAAAGCAAAATTCTCATTAATACAGGTAACAATACTTCAGAAAAGAAGGACAGGGCTAATCCAGAGGCATGAATCTGGGTAACTCTCCTCAGTGTTGGGGCATTCCTGACCTCTTAGGCTTGAGGGTCTGTGCTGGGAATGACTGTGAACAATTGGTTATTGGGGGAACTTGGCTTTGATTTGAGCCATCAAGATGGCTCAGTTCTGGTCTGGGCTTTAGCAGCCATGACCTGAGAGCAATAAATGCAATGAAGAAGCCTTTTTCCAGTTCAAATAACCTCTCATATTTAGAAGTTTGCTAACTTAATTTGTTCGTTAACGACTTCCTGAAGAGTGCCTTCTCACAGCTTTCAGCTGCATACAGCTGGATTGCTGATGGCTGCTAGGAAGGATGTTGTGTCAAGACTCTTAAAACAGGAGAAAACACTGGTTGCTGCAGGTTTGGTATGGTTTTGTTTTGTTGTTTTTGTTTGTTTTGTTTTTTTTTTTTTCTTTTTAATTTGGTATTTTGGTATAATAATATTAGTTACTAGTGGTAGGAAGTAACATCTCTGCCTTTCCCACACTCTGAGCAGCTGCACCTTTGCAGATCTGTTCCTGGCTTGAGAGGTCTGGCTTTTGAAACCAGGCAAATGACGCATTTTGCTGTGAGATTTCATGAGCATTCAAGAGAATCTGTCATTAATGGCATTTAATAACTCTTCCAGCACTAGTTCACTGGAGAAACAGCTGGTCATAAAACTTCTGGAATTGGTGCCATGTCTTGGAAAAGGGCTGAGCATGGCATAATGTGTTCATTGCTCACAGTGTGAGTTTTATGTGTCTCTTCTTGCTCTGACTGAGTTCAGGCACTTGACTGTTTTTAAACCGGAATTGAAAATGTTTTTGAAAGGAATAGTTTAGTATGGAGAATTAGAGGTTGCTGTCTTAACTGCTGTGAGCATGTTGATTAAAGGGGTCAATAGAGAACTGAGGGTGTTGGAGAAGAGATGCTCATCTGCTTCTCACTGGTACAGGTGTCATGCATCCCATTCAAAGGGTGAAGGCTTTACCACATACTACAACTAACCAGTGTATATGGAACAGATGGACCTCCAGCTGTTGTTTGCTGCCTTGTGTTGATAACATAGCTGGGAATGTTGGTCCTTAAGCTACTACTGACTAGCACAGAACAACACAGATGACATTGTCTTGCTGTTCCTGAGCTCTGCTTTTACTTTGAAATATTTCTGTTGTAAATTCCAGTAAGGATTATCTACTGGTCCAATTAAATTGGCTTGATGGTGGTTCAGGTATGAGTACTGCAAGACTGGCTTCATTGCAATAAGCACTCTTGACCCTTGTTGACAGTGAGTTTTTATGGCCTTAATTCCCCAGGGCATTGTGCTGCTTTTCCAAATGGTGATTAATCCCAGCTGTGGCAACTATCTTCATAGTCATGGAGCATTATCTCTGTTTCTGGCAATGTAAAAAACAAACAAACCAACAACAACAAAGCCCCCACCAACCCCTCCCAAAAATCCACCAAAAAAAAAAAAGGAATAAAAAACTCTCCAACCACTTTTGCAAGAGCTATTATTACTGGTTCTGTCACTTCTGATGATGGCTAGAAAATCTGAGAGGTGTTTGAATATCCCTTTGCTGTGCTGCAAAGGATACTTAAATCCTTCAAGTGCTGATCTATGAAGTGTCCAGCAGCTGCCCAAATGTCTGCCATGTTTGGAGAACGTGTTCAGACCTAGAGAGTTTGGAAAGAGGCCTAAGGCATGCTGGCAGGGGGAGCTTCACTGTGCCGCCTCAGCTCATTTGCCAATCTGTGGGTTTGGGGTATTTCTAAAGAACTAAAAATCACTTCGATACCCGTTCATAAAAAACTGATTTTATGAAAGGATCTGTTTGGATGTCAGCTAGTTTCCTAACCTTCAAAATCTGCCAATAGTCACTCTAAGAGTATATACTGCACTCTTAAGCAAAAATTCCTGCCATTTACACGAAAAACTTGAGGTTGACCGAGAAAAAAAGAATATGATCATCCTCTGGCTAGTCCCTGTGTGGGAATTATGGCCACATCTGGAGTCTGTGGATGAGAAATGCTGTTGGAAGAAATGCTGCAGTGTGGTCATAGCTGTGTTTTTGTTGCCTGAATTTCCTCCTATTGTGGTCACAAAATACCTAGCAGATTGCTTCATATTTCTAAATAGGTTGGAAGTATCTCTCTAAGACTAAAAAAAAAAAAAAAATCATACTGAGGATCAGTTCTGGTACTAGTTGTGACTGTGGCTCGTGCAGCTTCAGTAAAAAGCTCTTATTCCTTACATTAAAGTGGGGGTGTGGGGTGGTAAAGATTAAAGCACTCACTGAATTTTTAGAGGCTTTATATCATTGCAAATTGTACCCTCCTTACCTAAACTCACTTAGCTGAGCTCAGAGGTGATGGTGAGCAAGAATGCCTTAGTTTTAAGGCACGTTTCTTCAGTCCTGTGTCCTTCTTTTACTTGGCTGCTGTGTATTTGTGTAAAACAGGGGCATGTCTCGGGCCCCCAAAGGGAGTTAGGTACCTGTGAGCCTGGCTGCTGCTGTGAGCAGTTTGGTGCTGGGACTGCAGTAGTGCTGTGTTTCTAACCTTGGGAAAAGAGGAAAAAGTTGTGTTTAGGCTGGGACAATAGCTGGTTCTCCCAGTGGGTCGGGGAAGGTCTTGCAATACCAGTAGCTTCCAGATCAATAAACAACGCCTGCTTCTGTAGTTGAAACCTTGAGTCAGGTTTAGAGCTGTTGACTGGACTGCAAAGAGGAATTCAGACTTGGAGCTCCAGATTTGGGCATAAGTTGTGAATTGGCAACTGTACTCAAGCTATAAATAAAGTTTTGGAAGTAGCAATGTCCTCTTCTGTGAGCTGAATTTTTTCCCTACTAGGCAGGCTAATTCCAGTGGGCTTGTAATCAGGTCCTTGGCAAAGTAAACACCAAAAAGCTAAAAATGCACATAAATGTGCACACCTTGAAGTCAAAAAGCATTCCCGTGTTCTGAGGGGGAGAGTTTGTACCCACCATGGCCTATGTAATTAGTGATCAAATGGAACACTTCTTTGCTAGCCCTGTCTGTTTGGTGTGTTAAACGACACTACGCCCGAGTGACGGCTTTCCTTTGGTTCCTGTTCCCCAGAAATTGTGATTTAGCAGCTTGGCTTTAGGGGGACCTTTCCTCATCTTCAGCTTTAAATTGCAGGATTATTAACCGCTTTCTCAAGCAAGGTGATAAAAGCTTCAACAGATAAGCTTTTGCTGCTTCAAATACTTGGCTGGTCTCGTGCACTCTTAGGGTAGGTTCTCTCCCTGTTCCGTGCGGCTGAGCTGGCTGTGCATATGTTCCCATGGGTTGTTTCTGCCCTGGGAACAGTGGTGTGGCACCTACCAAAGGTAGCGTGCAGGGCCTCCTGGCCTTACGTTGCAGCTGCATGTGGAAACAACAGCGAGCAGCTGCTGTGGCTCTCTGTGTCTTAGCTGTTTTTCACACAAGTGTACAATTAGTTAGTATGGCAAATCAGTTAGTACTAAGGTCCGGTTGCAGAGGTGCTCTGTGTTTCAGGAAGGCAGCGGGCTAGGACCCAGGAGATGCTGCTGCTTTGCCACAGGCAGCACCCAGAGCAGGACCTTGTTAGCTTTGTATTTATTTCTACTCTTTGATTTGACTTCTCTAGTTAGTTTAAACTTGCTACAGGCACGGACTGTCTATATGTATTTGTGCAGTATTCACTCTAACCAGGCTGCCTTGGCTCTGCAGTGACAAAAATGTTTTGAGTTAGGGTTTTCTCTTCTGTGGGAATGTGATCATAAGGTGTGAAGCTTCCATGCAAGACTGGTATTGTGAAGGTGTTCGGGTATTGTGGTGGTAGGTACAAGGCAAGGGACTGACTGAGCTCGGCACAGACATTCTGGGACACACCAAAATAGCAATGTTTGTCTGATTTAGTCCTTCACCTGAAAGGTACCACTTTGCTGCAAGTGGAATGAAGGTAAGAATAATCACAAACATCCTGGCCTTTTTGTGTAGGTGCTTCTTGCTCCTTTCCAGAAGGACTAGCCGTAACAAATATTTCTGCCCCAGAGTTGAAATAATTTTCTGCTGAGGTCAGTTGGAAAAGTGCTCCCAGGTTGGTGAGGGCTACCATTTCAGGTGGCTATAGTATGCTGTCAGACACCTGATTGAGATTACTGACAGTGATTCTAGGATGCATTTCAGCTGATACATTGAATTATGTCTGGAAGTTTAATGGAGGACTGAGCTTAAAGAGACATATTTTACCCCACCCCTCTCAAGGCTCCACATGGGTTCTAATACAGAATGAAGTAGTGACCTCAAAGAGAGGGAAAGAATAGGTTGGCTTTTACGCTACTTTATTGCCTGCAGTTTCCTGGAGCTATAATATGGGAAAGGGCAGAATAGGCAGGTGTCCCTACAGTCCTGTATTTGTTTTGCTTAATAAGCTTGAGGGGTGTGAATTCATTGTGCAGACAAATGAAGACACTGAGCCAAGAAAAGAGAGGAGCAGTATCTTAAAATATGGAGATGAATGGAAGTAACCTGTAAAAAAAAATTTACAGGTTGGCATAGCTGTTTGGTTCCCACACAGCAGTATTTACTTAACCCCTGACATGTTAATTGAAAACAATTCTTAGGATATCTAAATTGCAGAATGCATCCACTGTGTCCTAAAAAAAGGCTCAAAAAAGGGTAATGTGAAAGTGTGCGTGGCTTTACTTAATGAAAGCCAAGGCCTAATGTTAATCTCCTAGCCTCTTGCTGTGATTACCAGTGCTAAAGCCACAGGGTAATTCAGTCCGCTGCTACATATATGCTTTAGGATATTAGATTTAAGACATAAGTCACTGTTCAGACAGTCTCACCAGACAGCCAAGCTCAGTCCTGCTGCCTAGATTGCAGGCAAATGTCCTATTTTTGTCAGCTGAAAATTTGCGGAGAAAGAAACTAGGTTTTGTAGAACCTACCAATTTGGGGGAAGCTGGAAAATAGCCTGCGTGCTGCCTGTAGCTGAAAATAGCTTTAAGATTTATTTTTGATTAATGAAAGTTAGTTTGCTTTATTGCTTGTGTTTCTGTATTGGATTCCATGTCATTTAGTCGCTTTCATTAAAAAGTCTTTAAAGAGACAAGAGGATTAATTCCACAAATGTATAATGTGTGATTGCCAAACAAACCCCCTCATAGCATACCAGTTCCCAAAGCAAGTAATTCTTGCTTTTTAATGGCAGGTAGCAAATGGAAGTAATTTATGTTCTTATTTGCATGTTCTGTCTGTAAAAATGTTGTTGGGTTGTTTTGTTTTTTTTAATCCAGTGTGGCTCTTACTGGGGCGGTTGCCACATGCTGTGCTGTGGCACACGGGATGCAATCCCCAGTCTTGTTCTTACACAGTTCTGACTGGATTAAGGTTTGGTGTCAAAGCTTGTTCCCATCAGTTCCAGTGACATCTGTGACCCTGTGGTGTGACGTGAGCAAAGGTGTCTCTTTGTGCCTCTAAGAGCTGGCTGAGGCTTTCTGCTCCAACAGTGCTGTAATTAACTTCTGTTATAAAGGTCTGTGATGAACTCTCACCTTTTTGTACACTGCTGGTTTTTTAAATCTAAATGACTTATTAGACCCATAAGCCGTTCTTCCACAGTGTGTTTTCCTCCAAGATGGATGGATATTTGAGATGCCTTTTAAAGCCATGCTTATCTGTTGTTTTGAAGGAGTGACTATCAGTTTCACAAGTGTGTGGGAGACCTTCGGTAGTGCATCCTATCCAACAGGGAGTTGTGTTTACTTCTGAAAACAAAATGTGGTTTGCATGGTGAAAGTCTGCTTGAGCTGATGTTGACCTCTAGTAGACTTTTGGCAAAAGTGGGTGCTCTTGGGCCAAGGAGCAGGGAAGGAGGTTGTGGAGTCCTTGGTGAAAAATGATGGGATTTACCCTTCTGAGTGGGTCTGTGGACCTGGGGACAGGAGGAGGTTTTAGTATGACACTTACTTTGCTAAAGACAAGCTGCAGGAAGGGTGTGTTTCTTACTCGACGTGGTGTATGGAGTTTATGCCAGCACAAACGAGGGAAGGCACCTGCTCAGGAATGCACAGAATTGAAATGCCGTCCCTCACTGATGCGTGCATCGATCTCCCATTTGGAAATATGTTGATTTTTAAAAGGAAGGATTTTAAAAAAGTGAACTCTAAAGAACAAATCAGTATATTAAAATGTGAGTGCACTGTACTTTCAGGAAGCAGAATGACCTTTTTTTATAGCTTCTTAGATGGGCTGTTTGAGTAGAAGCGGCTTGAGCTGCTGCCTCTCCAGTTTCCCGTTATGATGAAGAGATGGAGCTGAAGGGGAGTTAAGTGTTTAAATTCTGCTGGGTCCTCATATGGCCAGTAAAAATGCCTAAATAAAAATCTGCTCAGCAGACTGAAATGGCCCCCGTGGAGCTGTCACTGTCTGTTCTCTTTCATAATTAGCATTGTTAAGTCTCTAGATACTTATTTAATTTGTTTTTTAGACTTAGAATGACATCGTTAGGGCCTGTTAGGAGATCAAGATAACAGTGATAGACATCTGCTCCTTTGTGGGATGGTAGCAAAAACTTGTGATCTTCTTGTAAAGGAAAAAATATTGTATGAATTCCACTTAAATATCTTCCTGTCCCGTGAAATGATTATTTAGTGGGTTATTAATATTTTTAAAACTTTTAAACTACAATAGGTAGTGTTCTTCCTCTAGAAAAAGTCACCTTTATTTACCTGATGTTAAAGAACTGATTTCAAAACTATCTTGTTTGGTGGAAGCAAAGGAAGAAAGACAAATTCCCTGTGGTATTTTGAAAAGTTCTTTTGTTTTGGTTGTCTTTTTTTTTTTATTTTCTATTTATATGGTAACCCAATCTGTGATACATCCACTGGAAAGGTATTTGTAAGGGAGTGCAATGTCAAATTTGTATTGCAGAAAGACCTATTTGGCACACTGGTTTAGAAGAAAAGGGGAGGGTGGTACCAAGGTTAATGCCTGGTTTATTTTGGAGCAGCTGTGTTACAGAAAAGCTTAAGTGGCTGAAGTCCCATGGGAGGCATAAGCATTTACTGCCAGAAACTGGAAGGAGGTGAATTTCTCCTTAAGTTTTGATATTAAGTGCAGAATTATTGTGTACATTAGAAGACTCATGTAGTTACCCTAAAAGTAAAGCATGCTTCATTTTTAGGAAAAACAAAACAAAAATTGAAAAAATTCCCCCAAACCTTCTAATTTAATGAGTTACCTGCTTGAATTAATTGGATTTTTCAAGACTGTTACTTCAAATCCGAGCTACAATTTAACTACAAGGACTTGCCTTTTAATATGGTAGATGTCTTAGAGGTCACTTCTTCAATTATCTTGCAAAAAGGAGAAGAAAACCCACAACCTAACAACAAACAAAAAACCCCATCCTTTGTGTTCTGTGTGAATATGAAAAGGCTATGTGTCAGCACTGAAGGCTCTGGCTTTGCTTTCAAGGTTTGTGGCAAATGCTTATCTGAACTGCACGTGGATATATCTTTTCAGTTCTATGTGCAGAAGGAATGAGTCTGTAGTAGAGGACCACAAAAGCTGCCGGTAGTAGAAGCCTTGCTTACGTTTCAGTGCTCTGGCACTTAATGTAGCTCCCAGTCATGCAGAAGAAACTAGACCAGAGTGCTCTGTTTTAATTCCCAATCTTGGTTGAGCTGTCCCACATTCCTTCCATGATGCATTTTCTTTGTAGCCTGAGCCAAAATTTGGTTTGGAAAGGTGAATTTGATCTCCCTTTTTCATGTAGCCCTTTCTCTTTATAAATTGCTGGGTCCAAATTCTATGCAATTAAAGGATTCAGACTCAATAATTGTCTTGAAGACTTGTCGCTATAAAATGCAGCTGCAGTTTGACCTCTTGTTTCTTAAAGCACCTCAGTTAACTTGCACTTTCATTGTATGGCCTAGGACATGATTTGAAGTTGCACGGCCTTTCTTGAACTGACTTGGTGCAACTTGAGATGCTGAGCATCTTCTGTGGTGAGGTCTTTGAGCAGTTTTGCTTTGATACCCTTGGATGTTGGTGAAACCAGCACTGTCTGCCAGATCATGGTTTGTTTTGGCTTTTCTCCTTGACAACCAAATGCAGCCTTTACCAATGTCAAGGTAATTATCACACTTTATCAGTACTTGGTGATTTTGCAGTGTTTATGGCAACCCTTGGAGTATCTGCAGGAGGACTCATGCTGGCTTGCTCTGCCAGTTTGAGTTTAGCAGGCCATGGAGTTCTGGGGTCTTTGAACGCTCTGCCTAGCCTGCTAGTGAGAGAGATGCCCTCAGATGAGAGAGCTGAGTAGATGTGGCCGAGTAAAAAGCAGTTGTTCTTATAACAATCTGAACTGCTCTACTCTCCCAGCAGGCAGACTAGGCAGTCAGACATGTGCTCTGTCACCTGTTTGATAAGGGGCACATCTTTGGAAGTTTCTTTTCAGTTTGCTGATAAACAAGTAAAAATACATTTGCAACCAGTGCCTTAACCTTTTGAGACTCAAAAAGGAAACTTTTGATACATTTAGTCTTAACAAATCTTAAATACATTTAAGAACAATACATTTAAGATCAAACCAGTCCGAAATCAGACCACCAGTGGAAGCCCCAGCCCTGGAGGTGTTCAAGACCAGGCTGGATGGGGCTTTGGGTGACCCGGTCTAGTGTAAGGTGCCCCTGCCTATGGCAGTGGGATTGGAACTAGATGATCTTTAAGGTCCCTTCCAAATCTAACCATTCTGTGATTCTACATGGTTACACACATGCTTCCTCAAGCGGCAGCTTTCTGGAGGAGTGTTTGCCATCTGTTCTGGTGTCTTGCAGTTTTGCAATATGAAAGGAAGGTCTTGTTGAAGAAACTTTCCTCTTGCACTTAATGGCTTGAATTTCTGCAGTTAATAGGACCATCCACAGTGACAGAAGCTATTTTTTCCCCCCACGTACTGTGTTTGGGAGGCTACAGTTATGGTCAGCTGCTTCAACAAGGCATCTCCTCCCCACATAAACTCTGAGGCTTGTTACACTAGTGTCTCTTAATGTGTCCAGTCATATTCTAGCTGGCTGGTGTAAGACATGTCATTTAACTACTCTGAATATGCAAAGAAGCATTCAAATGCCACTCTGGAGTTACAGTGCAGTGCTTTTTGCGGGGAGCTCTGAGGAGTCTGCTAGAGAGGTATTTTCATCTCCTGCTAGTCTTAAATTAGGAAAGGATGTGAAAGATTTTTGTGCTCTGTGATGCAAATCTTGAGGCTTCAAGGAAGTTGTGTGCTCACAAAAAGGCAGATTTAGCTCTTCATGTTAACTGAGAACCACTCACTGCACTTACTATTGTGAGGGCAGGGAGAGGGGGAGGTTTTTGTGTCAGTTTAAGCTCTCCCAGTTTGTTTAATCATCGTCTGCTCTGTGTGATATGGGCCCTTTTGAGTTCCACAGCTCTGGCACACACTACTGCTGTATCAAAGAGAAATTATGAATGGAGTGAACTGGTTTTCTGGCACTTGGGAAGCCATCACAGTGTCTGCCTAACAGAACAACCAGGCTGACTG
Organism: Jacana jacana; assembly: GCA_013400555.1. Taxonomy (NCBI): domain Eukaryota; kingdom Metazoa; phylum Chordata; class Aves; order Charadriiformes; family Jacanidae; genus Jacana; species Jacana jacana. The sequence goes on along the minus strand of VZTM01038508.1, from coordinate 82,232 downwards.
ATGTCATACAATACTAAATACACAGCGGCCTAAAATAATTTGCATGGACAAGCCTGTTTTTGTTTGTTTGTTTTAGCATATCATCTAAGCAATTCTTAAACAGAGAAAAAACCCAACATTTTTAGAAATTATTTGCCTTCTAGGGAACCAACTAGGAATGGGTAGAATTTAACTACTACCTCTCACCTTTATAATGACAAGTCATTAATTTTCCTTTGATATTCCGTGCAAGTCTGTTCCAGTTCCCAAGACATATGCTGTATGCCCTCAAGGGGGAAAGCAGTTAAGAATTACAAGGAGTATTATCCTTCATAGAAATAAGCAACCTGCTGAAGTAATAACCTGCTGTGCGCTCCTAAGTCTCTCTGTATGAATCAGGGCTTTAAACTGGTGACTGATATATGAGGAATATGTAATCTTTAAGATTAACAAGACAGATGCACTTGAGAGAGGGGGAAATACATTTATTTTTGTGTTCTGTAACACTGACCTTCATGCAAGAAGATTCAGATTTGAGTAACTGCGTAAACTGTTGCTGCAATCCTTGAGATAATACAGCTCTTTGGCTGAGGTGGAGCTGGGTACAGGTTTGCCTGAACATACTTTATTATGGTGTAGTTCTAATAGAGAAGTCTCATTTCCTGACTGTATTGCCTGAGATTTCTGTCTGAGACTACCTCTATTGTAGATATGGTCTGTTTAAATGAGGCTCACATTCTAAGTATCTTAGATAACTGTTCTCTCTAATAATTTCTCTGGTTTTCTCTCAACCTTGGTGAAATGGCTCTTAGAATGTTTTAATGCCCCGTGGTATAGGAGCAGTTCCTGCTATGGAGTAGCGTCTCATTTTTTGCCACTGAACTTCATGCAGACTGGTTTGGGAAGGGCTTGGGAACTCAGTAATACACTTTGAAGCACTGCTGTGGATCTGTGTTTCATGTCTGTCTGGACCCTGCAATTCGAACACTCTCTTCTTCATTAATCACTGGACTGCCCTCAGTTAATTGTATACCTGTGAAGAACAGCACATTTGATGAGACAGATGCATTGAAAGCACACATCAAAGCATGTTTTAACATTTAATTACAAATTTAACTATTTTAAAAAATTAGTGTTAATTAAGGAATCAGTCAGTATTAAGAGTTCAGAACTTAAATTCCATGTTGTCTGGCTGCTAAATATTAAAAAAAAACCACAAAAAAAACCCAGTAAAAATATGTGTATTCTTGGGATATCCAAAGAGAAAGTAGAGTTTACACATCCACCCCTATGGAACTGAGATATTTTTAATCCAGAGTAAGGAGTGGTGTGTTACAAAGCCGTGGAAACCACTTTGCATTGTGTGCATTCATAAAGAGATGTTCATTAAAAATGCATTTTTAGTCACCACCTGTTATGTTTAATATGATGGGTGCTTCACTGCAGTATTGTGTTATTCTTGTCATCCTTCTTTTCCAAAGTGCATTATTCATCACTTTGAACCATATGTGCAGAAATATATTCTGAACATCTGATTTCTGTACTGGCCATTCCCAGAGGAAAGACTCTAATGTCCATGCTTATGACCAACCAGTGAAGCCTGTCATGTCATCTTTTCATGAAGATTTCATTCCTTCTGCATACCAAAGATGCAATTAGGAGATTCACAGCTGTGATGCTACAAGGAGACAACAAGGGGGCTGCACTTCATTAGGCAGCAAAGGCCTCTTTGCTCAAAGCAATAAATAAAAGCACCTATTTTTGGGAACAGAGGAGAGCTTTCTGCAGGTCCTGTGTCCCACACCAACACTGCTTTCCCCCATGGTTGGCACCTGGCAGTGGACACAGGCCAGGGCACATGTGAAGCGTATGTTGGCCTGGCTCCTGCCTGCTCCTGCCCTCCTTCTTCCCATACTGGGAGTGACACCCAAGGGTGTCCCCTGTCAGAATTTCACAGAAACTTGTAAAAAAAATTTACTCCTGCCCCTACCCTCATAAAAATAAGGATGGAAAATGCCTTTTGAGTTTGCTTTGATTTCCTTTTGACTGCTGCAAATCTTCTCCAGTGTACAAGTGTAACTGGGATGAAGAGCCTGATTAAATGTGCCGCAGCACTGCACTTGAGCACCCTGGCTTTTTTGTGACTGTGTGAATCTCCTCTGCTTTGGAGATATGATGTTTGCACTGTGCTGTCTCCCATTTTTCTTTCATGCTAGTAGCATGTCCAGTAACACTTGCATGAGTTGTACACACCGAGCTGAGTATGTGTATAGTGCACTATGATTTGTTTTTTTTCTTTAGGGGGCCAAGAGAATAAGTAGGTGGCAAAGTGTCTTTCTTTTTTTCCCTTCTTTTAGTGTGGTGTCAAATCTTTTATTTAACACAACCAGCAGGCAGGTTTCATTCTCATTCTTCTGCACTATGCCCGTATCAAAAACCTGCCATATAACCTGGTGTAATCAGCAGTCTGCTCACAGGAGGCCCTGAGTTTGGAACAGCAGGAGTTGTGCAGCTTGGAGCTGAATGATGTTGGCAGAGTTGTTTGAAGAAGGCTGCTTAGTTCCTGCCCACATTGTGCTGAGCCAATTTCAAAGGGGCTGCTGCCTCCACCTCGTGAGAATAACTTTCAGTCAAAATTCACAAGGAATCATGTATCTATTAATCTGAAACACAGTGAATGCTCTTTTTATTTTCAGTTGTGCCTGTTTCTGTATTGCCACTTAAAAAGCAACTTTAGGAGGGACAGCAGATGATTTTGGGGGAAATTTTGTTTTTTACTGCCGTGTATTAATGCTCAGTAGAAAATGTTGGAGACCTGGCAAATCTTCCGTGTATTTCCACTGTCAGTGGAAATTAGCTTGGATTGAAATTTAAACGCCTGATTTAGCACCCTGTATTTACCATGTGCCTTGATGTTGTGAACATAATAAATGTTGGCTTATGCTTAATTGTAGAGGAATGGTAAATTGGGTTGTGCTACTGAGGTGCAAGAGAGCTGAGACTTTCACTCGGGTAGTGTATTGTAACTCATAAAACCATAGAACGGTTAGAGTTAGAAGGGACCTTGAAGATCATCTAGTGCCAACCGCCTGCTGGATTTTCTCGGAGTATTTCCTCCAGGTAGTAAGCATCTGTCCCTCCCTTTAAAGTTAATGGGAGCTGCATGTTTCCTGAGCACTGAGACCAGTAGTTCAGATGCCCAGATTCAAACCTACAGTAATAGTTCACATTTGGAAGAGCACAAATTGTTTTACTGTGGCATTTCTTTTGGCGCATGACTATGCAAATTCTCATAGAGCTCCAGTTTCTGATCAGTGGTTCATCACTGAACCAGTTTGTGATGCTGTCAGCAAAAAACAGGTTTGTTGAAGTAACTCAATGACTCCACCAAAGTGTGTTTAAACAGTGATGCAGGGCCATTTTTAATAAGTTATGTGAAAAGCTGTGCGTAAACCAGAACAAAAGAGTCCTTCCTCCAGCACGTAACATTGTCAACCTTTTGGGGTTTGCAGCAGACCTAGCAGTGCTCCTTTCCCTCTTGTACAGCTTGGTCTCCTGGCCAAGATTTTGTGCTTAACTCTCTGCTGATCAAATTTATCAAATATATTTCAAATATATCAGCCTTTGTCTGATTGTAGTGCCCCTTATAGTTTCCTTTGAGGCTGCTTCTAGGAGTCAGATGTCTTGCAGGGCACCGGGGAGGTGCCACCACCAAGGAGGTTCAACATGCTTTCAGTGCTGGTAGGCTTAGATCTGCTGCTCAGGGCTTGCAACAACAATACAAACTTTAGTGTAACCTTTATCTTTTAAAATTCTGAGTGTCTTTGTTTTTACAGAGCAGTGCAACCCCAAATGTGCTAGACTGGAGGAGGTGTTGCTGCTCTCTGCAGCCTGAGGCTTCAATCACTCTTGCCTGAAGCATATTTCTGGGGATTTACCTTCCCCTCCTCTGCTTTCAGCTGGCTGAGAGGCCAGCCCATCGCGGGGGCACTGCTCTTGTTTTGTGATCTGGTTGTTCGGGAACGCAAGTCACTGGATCTGTCATATTAAATTTCCCTCGATTCTGTTGCTTACATGGTAAACCTGAGCTCTGCTGATGTAGGTAAGGGATAGGAGCCACATGTTGAGGCAGCTTGGAAATTGCCAAGAAACAATTGCTACCTTCATCACCAGTAAAGGACACTGAAGATTAAGAAGTATAATTGAAAAATGACACTAGTAATGGAAAAGATTTTTGGTAGTGTGCAGAGTTCTGCTTTTTCTGCCTGTAGCTGGAGCAGCTCCTTGTGTTTGGGGACTCTTGCTTGTTTTGAACCAGTTGTGACAGTTTTGTAAGCTTTTCCTCAATGAAAAAGTGGAAAATCACTTTTTCTTTTGGTTACAGGTGAGACTTTCATATGAGCACATGATAGATGAGATTCACTTTCAGGAAAACACTTAACATTGCAGCTTAAGAAGAAATTGTATTTTGTTGACATAGAAAATCCAGTGGTCAGAAGCCTTAAAACTGGCATAGCAGGAGTATTAGAAGTTAATCTTTCTTGAATGTTAATAATAACATAGTGACAGAGCTTGCCTCTGTTTCTGTGACAGATGGCATAAAAAGGGGATCTTCTAGGATGCAACTGCACCCTATGTGTATTTTCTTACAATATCCTGGCTATTCCTAGAGTGTTGTAAGCATTAAGTGTGCCTTGACTACCGGTGAGTACTGATAAAGAAAAGTAGAAAATGAGGAAAATCTTCTTTAAAAATGCACATCAATTATTGGACAGGGTTTTCTGTGTCAGAAACTTGCTGCTTAACTGTGCTTAAGCTGCCTGCTAGGGCTGTTGTGAAAGAGAATACTTAAATTGAGGTCTGCAGTATGAGATGGAAGAGCAAGAAGGGCAAAGCTCTGCTGAGTTAATGCTAGCAGTTATGAGTTATCTGGAGGATTCACAGTAGATTGCACAAATTGTATTAAGCAGAGTTAATCAGTCATGTTAGATACTTAAAGGAGCGCTGTTAAAGACTGGCAAGAGTGAAAATTCTTCTTGAGAGTGTTTGTATGTGCAAATATGCGTATGTGTGTGAATGCATCGTCTGGATTACTGTTGATAAGTGAATTTTGCTTAGCAGTGTGACAGAGGGACATGGGCTATTTCCTGTTCGGTGTATAGGTGCATCAGGGTGTGGGGTTGGTTTGTTTTGGTTTGTTTGGGTGGTTTATTTGTGGAAGTTTCTGTTGTTTTTTTTTGGGGGGGGATGGGGGTGTTTGGGTGTTTTGGTGGTTTTTTTTGTTTGTTTGGGGTTTTTGTTTTGGTTTGTTTTGTTTTTTTGTCATAGCTAGCTGTCTTCTTGAATGTGAAATACCTCCTCTGCTCTGCAGTTGCAATAGTGAGGAGACCTTTGTTATTGTGTGATATTAGCTGCTCCTTGAATTGTGGACTCATTGTGGCTTGGTAGGCTTTCACTGTTAATTTTTAATGGTTTTCTCTCTTGCACATATGTGAAATACACTCTGGAAGGTGACTGGGATTTTAAAGTGTGTAGAGGATGAATCTGTCATCAGAAGATTTAATGACTGCAGATTTATATTCTTAATGTACCACAGCACCTGGTATTGTAGTTTTCCATACTTGTTCAAAATATTTGAGTTTTCACTTCCCCCCACCTTCCCCCTTTTTTTTTAAAGCAAGTGTCAGAGCAATTAATTTTTTTTATGTAATTATTTAGACTCAAAATACCTTGAATAACTGAATTTTCATGACACTGAAAGACTAACCTGAAATTTTTGTTTGTACACAGTTGTTTTCTTTTCTTCCTCAGTTTTGCAGACTTTTCAATGTTGTGTGTTTAAGAAGCCAAATTGTTGTGTGATACAGGTAAAACTTCTAATGTTCTTGCTGCTGAGCTGTGGGACTTGGAACGTTTAAAAGCAGGACAGTCTTACATGTAACAAATGTACTGATGTTTCCAGGAGGATTTTGATTGTCCCAGGTTTAAGCAGGTATGGTAATTCCAGGGTAATAGTGGGGAGAAGTAGCAGAAACTTTATATGTACATAGAATCATAGAATGATTAGAGTTGGAAGGGACCTTAATGATCATCAAGCTCTGACCCCGCCTTGCTGGGCAGAGACACCTCCCACTACACCAGGTTGCTCAAAGCCCCATCCAACATGATCTTGAACACTTCCAGGGATGGGGCTTCCACAACTTCTCTGGCCAACCTGTTCCAGTGTCTCACCAATCTCACAGTAAAGAACTTTGTTCTAGTATCTAATCTACATCTCCCCTCTTTCAATTTAAAACCATTACCCCTCATCCTATTGGTGTACTCCTTGATAAAGAGTCCCTCTCCAGCTCTCCTGTAGGCTCCGTTCAGATACTAGAAGGCTGCTGTAAGGTCTCCTCTTCTCCAGGCTGAACAACCCCAGCTCTCTCAGCCTGTCTTCACAGGAGAAGTGCTCCATCCTTCTGATCATCTTCGTGGCCGTCCGCTGGACCCATTCCAACAGGTCCACGTCCTTTCTATGTTGAGGACTCCAGAGCTGGACACAGTACTCCAGGTGAGGTCTCACGAGCTCAGAGTAGAGGTAGAATCACCTCCCCGGACCTGCTGGCCACGCTTCTTTTGATGCAGCCCAGGATGTGGTTGGCTTTCTGGTCTGCCAGTATGCACTGCTGGCTCATGTTGAGCTTCTCTGTAATGTAACTCTGTGTGTGTGTGTGTATATTTATATCTATGTATGGAAACAATCTGAAGGCTGGAGCACCTCTGCTGTGAGGACAGGCTGAGATGGGGTTGTTCAGCCTGGAGAAGAGAAGGCTCTGGGGAGACATAATAGCCCCTTCCAGTACCTAAAGGGGACAAACAAGAGAGATGGGGAGGGACCCTTTATCAGGGAGTGTAGCAGTAGAATGAGGGGTAACAATTCTAAACTGAAAGAGGGTAGATTTAGATTAGGTATTAGGAAGAAATTCTTTACTATGAGGGGGTTGAGACGCTGGCACAGGTTGCAGCATCCATTTTTCATCATGGTATCTCTGGGCTGGCAGTTTACTAAGATGCCAATGAAAGGTCTCCTTGGAGTGGGACCAAGGGGGAGGTTCCTCTGTCGCCTCCTCAGCAGCAGCAAGTTGGGAAAAACCAGGGAGTCTGTTCCTGGCAGCCTGAGCTGGATTTGCCTGTGGGTTATGCCTGAGCTGGCTTTGCTGAGGTGCAAAGTATTGGCAATAAACTCTGAATAAGCGAATGACTTTCTCCTTCTTCCTCCTAGCTGTTCCCTCCTGCTGTTCCTCTCCCTGCCCTCTCACATTTTATTCACTATTAGGTTTTACCACTGATAGTTTGCATGGTCTCTTTTTCCTTTCCTTCCCTGCCCCCTCTGGGGGGAAATCTGCAGCCTGTAACTGCAGCACAGGGCTAATGGTAAAACTGGTGACTGACACAGTAAATGCTGGGAGTGTTTACACCATTTCACAAAGGGGCTTGGGTTGCACACACGCATACAACACACCAGAAGCACCACATGAAATTTACTGCAGCTTTTCAACCCACCCAGTGTAAAAAGCATTGATGGCCTTCAGGATCCCTTTCATGTTACCTGCCTGGGGCAATCTGCTGGCTAGAAAGAGAAACGCCACTGTACATGGAAGAACCATCTGGTCTGACTTGAAGCTTCTCCCTTTATCCACCTTAACAAAAAATTTGCAGACTGTTGCTACCGTGGCAAATCTCCTGGCTAGGAACTGTCTGGGCATGTGTTGAACTAGTTGATATTGGGTAAATTATATGATGTTTGTAATGCAGAGATAGGGTCAGGTAACAATGCTTGGGTATAAATCCTGCTTCAAAATAATTGTAAGGCTCATAGCATTAACCTGCAATGATACCCATGTTCAGGTTTGCCAGGAGTATTTGACAGGGACATGCCTGAACTGTGAGAGCTGACTTTCTTCATCACTGGTATTTGAATTTTTTGTGCCCCTGGTAACTGGCTGGTAACAGAAGTTTTCCTGCAAGAAAGAGCTCTCAGGTTTTTGCAAGAGATGGATGAAAAAGCAGATAAGTAGCATGCATGAGCTCCTTTGTTTTTGATTTTAACTACAGACATTATCAATAAAACCTTTCCCTCCTTGTATTTCCCCAACCACCTCGCTTGTCCCATGGCATCTCACTGTCCAAGTCAGCCATCCTTGAAGGCTGGGATAGCTTCTCCCTCTACCCTCTCTGTTAGACCATCTGTAAGTTTCCCTCTTCTGTAAATCCAACGCAGATTTTTCCATGGTTGCCTGCAGACACTGTGAGGATCACTCTCTTGCCCATGCTGCAGTCCTTTGTTCAAGCTGCAGCAGGGTAGGTTTAGGGTTGACATTAAGAAAAAATTCTTCACAGAAAGTGGTCAGTCAGTGGAATGGGCTGCCCAGGGAGGTGGTGGAGTCCCCATCCCTGACTGTTTAAGAGTAGATTAGATGTGGTGTTGAGGGATCTGGTGTAGGGGAGAACTTGTAGAGTAGGGCTGATGGTTGGACTCGATGATCCCAAGGGCCTCTTCCCACCTGAATGATTCTATGATAGTAAACCAATGGCATAGTGGCTGTTTGTGTGCTTTCTGAAACGTGGATCTGTTGTTCAATACTAAGTTGCCCATAAGCTGCCCAAGTGCAAGAAGGTTTAAGGTTGTTGGAAAATCATGGTTAAAAATCTTTAAATAAGCTTTTGGAAATTAATCAGTTTAAATTATTTTATTTCTTTTTCCCCTTCAAATTTCTACATGTGTTAGGGAGGTGGGGGAAGAGAGTGAGATGAGTGCCAACAGACCAGTTGCTCACTCCTCTCTCTCTCGTATTCCTCAAGCACTGCCACAACCCTTTTCTTCACTGGGAGAAAAACATTCTTAGGATTACATTTTTTTCTCAATTTAGACAAAGATTTTCATGCATTCCAAAATGAGCAGTGTTAACTAATAACCTACATGTTTTGTCCCATAAAATCCCTGTTGGCCATCACTGTTGTCTGCGTGTTTGCTCTTCCTCAGTTTCTAGGAGTCTTTTTCCGTGTTTCTCCAGTACCATTCATTCAAGTTTCTCAGAATGGTTTACCAATGTAACATGAATTAGATCTTGTTTGTTCAGGGAGTATTACCCTGGAAAGACCGAGCACGTTTGTGCTTGTTTCTAAGCATTTAACCACCTTACATTTGAGCAGCTCTGCGGATGTTTGGATGCAGCGAAGGCGAGGCATGGCACCTTTCGCTAACAGCTAGAAATACTTCTCTCTGAGCTGACCCCTTGGCAACCAAGAGGGCTACTGAGACAGTAGGGTGTTAGTCAGCGTTCATAAGAGTAGCAGGGTAAAGGGGATTGTTTCTTTTGGGGATGGAGGGGTCAATTGACAATAACCAATTAGGGAGTTCCTGCTTCGAACAGGCCGCAGGAGTATCAGGTGAGTAGCAGCCAACCCAAAGGTTTGTTTTACTTCTGCAGCCCTTAGTCACTGGTGAAACTTGACTCCTACCTTCACATTCAACTTGATCGAATCTGTTAAGCTGTCTGTTTGCTACTAAAATATTGTTCATAACGAGGAATTAATTAGAAATCCTCAAAGTATCCCATTCTTATGGTGTCCCCCTCCCTGCATCATTAATTCTTTTTTTTTTCTTTTTTTTTCCTAGTTTCACAGATTTGTTTTCTTACTTAAACTTTGATGGCTTTGATTTGACTTTTTAATATTTGTACTAGAGGACTTCAAAATAGCTCTGTGTGTCTCTGGGACTGATGGTTTATTTTACAGAGTTTTCCTCAAGATGCCTAACTCTCTTTAAAGCAAGATTTATACTAATAAATGACTAGGTGACTGGCAAAAGTGCAAAACGTCTGTATATTTATGCTACATAATTTCTCCTCACTATTCATCCTTAGGAAAGCAGTATTGCTATGATGTGTACATCTTCCCATCTCTAACTCCTCTGTATTCCTGTACTTCAGGTTGCTGCTGTTCAGGCGTTGCATTGTGATTGTCACTCCAGTGGTTGGCTGCTGCTTTGGAGCTCTTGGGGCTTTTTCAGATCCTGGGGCTTGGATAGCAGTGGGGAAGCTGCAATGCAGATCTCTAGCTCTGAACCTCTAAATAAGCCCCACAACTCACCATGTACTTGCCTCAGGCTAATTGTTTTTGTGCTTGCCTCGGGCTAATTGTTTTTGTGCTTCTTCATGGCAGTGTAGAGGTTGTATTAATGAATTCAATGTATTTATGTGAACTGGTATCATGTGCCTTCTTAGGTGCTTACTGTGTCTGTTACGTAGAACCCCCCAAGTTTTAGAAGTACATGTAGTAATAGAAATAGAAAAGGCATCTTATGCATAGTTTTTCTAGAAATGCTTTTAGTGGGTTGGTGTTTGTTTCTTGATAGGAAGCTGTATTTTATACTGTGATTTATTTCACCCCAGTGAACAAGGGCGGTGGAGTGGAGTTTGTACCTTGGAGCACTGCGTGGCCAATGTGCTTTATCAGGCATCGGTGCTGGAAGCTGGAACGTAGTTGGTCAGTTCAGGAGTTTGATGTGAAAACTTCTGGCTTTATTATCCCAGCAAAATACACTCAAACTGTGTATGGGACTTTCTTGAGTGTGCTTGGTGTGAAGTTTCAGAGAATTCAGAAGTCTGTTCTGATGGCCTGTGCTGTTTCCTCTGAATGTGTGTTAGGTTAAATTATTACAGTCCATAGAGACCACCATAGATTAGCTGGAAGCGTGTTGAACAGATGGATTGCATTTTAGCTGGTTATATTTGTAATGCCGAGTGACAGGCCTTTAACACAGCTCATTTTGTATTCCCTGTTACTGCATAAACCACCCCAGGACAAACCTGAGGTGAAATAAAATAGAAGTCAAGAGTAATTTGTCTGGATACTATTACAAACGTGTGAAGTCACTTGCACATGATTTGATGAGAGAAGTTGAGGATAAATCAATAAGCTTTTTATTTTCAGCAAAGTAGGTAAATTAGTCAAAGGTGCTGCTGGCAATAAAAGCGGGAGAACGCAGTGCTCTGCACTTGGATTTTCTCCTCTCGGGGTCAAATCAACATTGCCACCAGGCACAACCAGAGAGCTGTGTGTTGGATGCACTCACTGAAGTGATTCATCTTGGAGTCAGTGAAACTAGGGTAGGAAATCTGATGCTACATAGCCTTTGAACATTTCATTTCATATTTCAGAGGTAAAAGTACAAATTTTGTATTTAGTTTGATTAAAAAAACCCCACAACTTTGCTCTACAACTGATGTATGGGGGAATGGCAGCTTCTCCATTTTTTATCCGCTGGGTTAGAAGTCAAACTAATTGTGTCCTAAAATAGTTCTTACCTTTTTCTATTAAAAAAATACCTTTCTTTGAATATATATCTTAAATATTTATCTTTTGTTATGTGATGTAAACAATGTGCACTATAAATGATTTGATTTGATCATAAACCAAAGATTTTTATCGGGTCTTGCCTTGCTCTCTGATGTCGGGAGTGATTTAGCTGTTGTGCCAGTGCCGGCCTGGGGCAGTGCATGCAACCAGTTCATAAAGCAGCAGAGTGTGCACAATACATCATGTTATAACCACGGAATCTTGTTTTATTTCCTTCCTCTGCTCCTTGTTACTATTTTTTCCATCAGCCTACTGACAGAGGCTGTGTCTGTATTGCAAGCTCTCTGTTCCAGGGATGTCCCACTGTCTGTGCAGCTCGCAGCAGCTGAGGTTTTGCCCTGGCTGGGACCCGTGCGTTTTTCTGGTACAAATAACAAAACCTGAGTCGTAACAATGATTTGGGTGGATGAGTGTGCCTGGGTACTTTCTAGTTTGTTTTTATATATGTAGTACTCTATTATGTGACATCCAAATTGCATATCTGTAATTTATTTTTTTTTATTTAAATAAAACCTGGGTTTGTATGGTGTATTCCTACATCGAGTATATTTCTGCCATTTGGAGGGTTATCTGCACCCGCTCAGGCTGAGCATGGCAGAGACTAGGTATGATTCCTTCACATCCCCTCCCACTGAGATTCCAGCCTACGATTTTCAGAACTGATTATTTTCAGCAGATGAGGCAACAGTTATTTTGGTGGCTTTTGGGTTTCCACTTGAAGGGTCTTTAGAAGCATGCTTTGTAATTTGCTGGGGTTTTTTTTGGGGAAAAAAAAAATCCCTTTAAAGAGAGCTAATCCTCTCGTCCGTCACATAACGAATACAATTGTTGCAGAGATGAGCAAAGTTCTTAATCAAATTTTGTCATGTATATAATGTGTTGGCAGGGAAACAGTGAGTACTGAGTCACACACATAGTGTCATCAGGTGTGCTCCTGTGGTAGGATGTACATGGAAAACATCTCAATAAAAGATCTGTTTGTGTTTCACTCCCGTGTCATTCCCCTGCAACTACTTGTTTCATCTTGTCTAACCTTTTGTGGGACCCTGTTATACATTTTACAGAAGCTTGCTATAAATTATTTCCCAGATGCTGTTACTAATTCCTCGGATAATTATAGCAAAATGAAAACAAAACAATACAAAAAAAACCCCCAACTTTTAAAAATAGATTTTTTTATATATATCTGTTGGAAGACTTTTTCTTTTGAAACATAACCTCCTTGGTGTAGGTTATACAAGGCAAAATAACTTGTTTCCACTATATTAAAACAAAAACTGGAAAACTTGAAAAAAACTATATTTAAAGAACAACCCCTGTCTCTCAATTTGCTGTTTGAAATATGTTTTAATGTTAAAACTCTTTCATTAGCCTGAGTGTTCACTCTTGCTTACAGTTCTGATTCCAGAAAAGCTTGAGTTGGGTTGTCCCTTGGACTTGGAGTATACTTTGCCTGGGAAATGCAGGTCGCAGTCTGACTGTGGCAGCATCCATGGGGACATTAAGCTGTGTGGGGACAAACTGCCACCCCATCCTGCTGCTGGGAGCCTCTGAGCTGGTGCAGATGGCCACTGACTCCTGCCGAGACCTTATCTAAGCCCATAGTGTCTCGGTCACCAAATGTTTCCCCCTCCAAGGGTGTTGGTGAGATGAGATCCATGCTGAGGTTGAGGGAGGAAGATGTTGGCTGCGCTGCACGGTGGGGCTCTGCTGAATTTCCCTGCTCCTTTGGCCTGAGTTGCAGTTGAAATCTAAGCCAGATTCCTTGGCGAGGCAGTGTTTGCTCTTGCTGGGATAGCTAAAGCTGGTGATGGTTTTTCTTCACGGGCATTTTAAGTAGGAAAGCACCATTTGGCTTCCAGTCAGCTGGGCAATTAGCATTTTATAGCCAAGCAATATACTTAAATGGAATTGCTTGGCTTGAGCATTGAATTACAATGGCCGGTAGACTGCCGCTCTTCCTACATAATTTATTTAGTACTCCCTTCTTGTTTAGGATTCAGGCAGAGGTTAATTTAATTCTGCATGAGGAGCTAGTAGTTAACTCTATGTTAATGCTGTGCTGTACTGCAGTGCAGGGGAAGGTTTTTGTGTACAGCTTGTATTTGCCTGGTCTCTCGGCCGTGGAAAGGACAATTTTACCTATTCTCTTCTGAGCACTGGATTGTTTGCAAGAGCCATTGACACGCTTACATTGGCACCTAAAAATACAGCTAAGAATAAGAACTTCACACCATTTCACTCCATGCTGTTGCATGTGTGGTTTTGAGAAGAAAATACGCATTGAAGTGTAGTATGGAGCAAGGAGACTTTGTTCCTACAAAATTAGAAGGGGCCCGGTTACCCTGTTACAGGTAAATAAAACGTTAATATGTGACCATGGTGACTTGAGACTGAGAGCTGCCACCGCACCTCTTCAGATGATCTGGGGCAGAGAGCAAACATCCGGGGTGTGTGATCTCGGAAGGATAAAAAGAGTGGGTAAAATGTGCCTCGGCACTCCAGAAACAAATTGGAAACTTTTAGATGGAGGGAACAAATTAATTTGTTCATGCTCTTAATGAGCCTAAGCACCTAACTCTGTGCTTAGAACTTTATCCTGAATCTTGCACGTCTTGGTTTTTTCCTGAAGCCCTTGACTGCTAGAATCAGCCCTTTTTGTTTTTCCTTAAGCTCCTTTCTTAGAAAAGTGATTGCAAAGAGCTTGCAAGTGTAAGTCTGTGTGCAGTAAGGCCTTAGATGCTGGAAGGCTGTTAATAAGAGCACAGCATTTATTTATTTATATTTAACCTCATGATTTCTAGGCAGCTTAATAATGTTTTTGAATCCTTGGGTGCTCCAGGACTGGTGCTTTCAGCCAAACTACCCTCTGGCTTAGGCACTCCACCTCTTGCTGCTCAGGTCTGTTGTCTCAGCCCGCTTCAGGCTCTGTATCTCTGCAGGCCAGCACAGCAGAGGCAGTGAGCAAGGACTGAACAACCAGTTCCACCCCCCCTCCATTCAAAAGCCTCCCTTTCCAAACGGGGCTGCCTAACTCTGAGCCCTTTGTGGGCTGAGTTTGGGGGTCTGGCTTAAGTAGTGTAGGTCTTGGCCACTGATGTTTATGTATTGTGATAGGAATGTTAACCTGCTAACTAGAAGCATCCGTTCTTGCCACCCTTACTGCTGTCAGAAGGGCTGAGATTTTGGACAAATCTCTTCAAGCTTACAATAATACCGATCTTTGGTAGAGGAGCATTTCAGGCACCTGCAGGGGCTGCACTAAGGCTGGATGGGGATTTGTTTTGGATTGGATTCCTGAAATAACACTTTGATACCAGNTGAGGGAGATAACTCCTGACTTGTAGTAGCTGGCCTCCAAGTTGGTTAATGGTCTAGGTGTAAAGCCGGCAGCTCAGACCCTAATTGTTCTCATAATCAGGGAAATTGTTACCATATGTTGTTGCAGTAACCTTTGTTGTTTTAACCAAGCTTTAGTTGTGCTGTAAAACTGATTAAAAGGTTTCTCATGGGAGGAATTAGGGTTTTTGCTCATACAGTTGCTCTCTAGAGTGCTGTGAGTTTTGTGGGCTATTTAAAGTGTTTGAAAACTCTGCTTTGCTCTCCAGCAGCTCCTGCCCTGGCATGCTGCCCCTAGCTGTGCTGGTCCCCTGAGGAAGAAGAGCACATCCATGCCATTTCTGCCACTACTGCTCTGTCTCGCAGCTGTGTTTGATTTCAACCATTTCAAACATCCTTTTATATAATACAATAACTTGCTGCCCTTGTGGGGAGATGTTTCATTTTATCTCCCTTTTCTTTCGCTGGCTGGGCTTTGGCAGCATGTTAACCCTGTGTCCAGTGGAACTGATGGGGTCTGTGGAGCCCTTGGATGCTCAGTGCCAGCCAAGAGGCTCTGACAGCACAGCTCCCTTGCCTGAAGGCCAAGCTTGACTTCGCAGGGGCTTTGGGGTGGGATGGTGAGATGTGAGGGGAGCAGAGAGCTGAGGCACAGCATTTTACTTGTCAGCCTGTGTTACTGCTGCTTCAGATAAGGAAAACAAGACAAGCGGATCCAGCTGACAAGTGGGTAGAAGTTGAAGAGCTCCTGCTTTGCTGTTAGGGGCGGGAACTGTGGTTCTATTTCCAGGTGTGGGATTTTAAGCAATGGACCTGGGGAAGATGGTCACATCGTCCCAGCTACTGAGTCACTTGTTGAGTGCCAGTTGAGCCTTGCTAACACTGTGCTTCTAGCCCAGACAAAATGGGAGCTGAACTCATCAGTGTCAGCGTAAGAGCTTTCAGTTGACACGTTGTATCTCACACTTGTAGTTGTGTGAGCAGAGGATAGTTTACGAAACTCAAGTCCCTTTGGATCTGTGACTCACTTTCCTTACCTTGAAGAGGAGAGCAATGGCATTGACCTCCCTTTAAATTGCTGACATCTACAGTGAGCTGCACTGTGCATTGGCTAGACGTTATCATCTCAAGCACCAGTCTGAAGGTGAAGGCCTTTAGGATAAAGATCGTTATCTGGTTAAATAACTTAGTATAAAAATGAGCAGGTAAGAGTATCGCCTCTTGCAACAACTTGAATCTTTCTAACCGAATTAAGAAATCGGTCCTTGCAGGCTGGGTGCCGTTTCTGCTTGTGGTCAGTGACTGTCGGATTCTTGCCAGAAAATACTCTGTTCAGGCAGCTACGAGGGCTGTTCAGTCGCGGTGATGCTGGATGGTATATACTCAAATAATTTTACAGGAGGTGCTCATGGGAGTGCTAACAGCACAACGGTTTGCTGTAACGTCTTTTCTGTCTGCCAGTTAAATAGCTGGCATTCTGATGATTACACAAAGACAACGCAAATTCCTTATGCATTCCTGCCTCTCTGCCGCTCCACACGCTGGGTGACTGGAAGCACAGTTCTTTTTCTTCTTTTCTGCCATGGAAATTGCTGGTTAAAGCTGAATACTTTGGTATATGCAAATTCAGACTTTTTCTTTTGTTGTTGTTTAGAACTTCATTGCCATGCTGTTTTATCATAGCAGAAATCGCAGTCCAGCCATGTGCTGTTAGATCCAATGGATTTTGCACCTGTTTTGGTTACAAGTGCAAACAAACCTTTCTTTAGCGTGGCTCAAACACACGAGCTATAAAATGCATTTGGCTAACGACTTGGCCAGTGCTTGGTCTGCATTAGCCAAAATTCACATTGCATAAAGGTCGCTGCAGCCTTCCTTAACTGCACCAAAAGCCTCACCAGCTGTGTCAATGAAGTATTTCTACTTAATCCAACAGAAAAACTGCTGAGAGAGTGTATTTTGGGTATGGACAAGAGTTTTTTAAAAGTGTTAAGCCCAATACATTTATTTATTTATTTATAGACTCTCCTTATCAAACACTACAGGCTCACTGAAGTATTTCCTCTTTCAATCAGGCTTAATTTTCCTCCTGTGGTAACTTTTAAAGGAGAGAAATAACAATGGTGTAACTTGGAGAGGAAGTGTTTGGGTGAATGGGTGATTGTTTTGGGAAATGCTCTCTGGGCTGCAGTCCTTTTTTTCCCTGGCTCCAAGTGCTCTGCCGGGACCAGTGCCTGTGCCCTTCTGGTGGCCTAGAGGTGGGCTGGGAGAAGCAGGGAAGCTGCCTGCCAAACATTTGGTAGAGTTGTATGTGCGAACCTTTTGTTTCCTGAACTCCTGCACGGTGCTTTTATTGCACAACCGTTTTCTTCCCAGGCTTTTTATGTGAAACAAATACTTCCCAGTAAAATGTTTTATTTGGATCATCAGAACTGAGTGCTGGTAACTGCAGGTTGAAGCTAACAAGTGACTCCTGTGCTCTGTGTGTTACTGGGATGTGCAGCTGAAAGCGTTACCACACAGGGTCCCCTTTGCAGTGTATTTATTTGTCCACCTTTGAGAGGGTAGATTTAGATTAGGAAGAAATTTTTCAGTATGAGGGTGGTGAGGCACTGGCATAGGTCACCCAGACAGGGGATAGATGCCCCCTCCCTGGAAGTGTTTAAGGCCAGGCTGGATGGGGCTTTGAGCAACCTGGTGTAGTGGCAGGTGTCCCTGCCCATGGCAGGTGGGGTTGTACCTAGATGATCCTTAAGATCCCTTCCAACCCAAACCATTCTATGATTTTGCCTGTCCCAGGGCTTATAGTCTTTCCTGTCCCATAAGCCCATTCTGTCATTTCAGAGTAGCTTCAGGCAGCTGATGTTTGAATATTGAATCTGACCAAGCAACGTTACGTCCCTTCCCTCGTCTCTCTCCAAAATCAAATGACCTTTAAACTTACTTACATCTGTTTTACAGATAGTGCAAACAAATGTAGAACCTTATATCCAGTTTCTTTCAGCACTGCAAGATGTCTGTTCAATAGCTTTTCCCCACACCCGCTTCCCCAGCCCATCATTAAAATCTCAGACAAAATAATTTGACTAATTATTTGAATTACTCAAACTTCACAGAATGGCTTAGGTACCTTTGAACCCACTGCATTTGTACGCCCTGAAACAGGACAGCAGCTGTATGTGGAACATCAAATGAATACAGGTCATGCCTGGGGTAAAGGCATGACTGATGGGTGTGCCTGGCATGGCCATGCATTTATCCTGATTAGTGCCATGGGACCCTTTAAGTTCCATATTAGCCATTGTTAAAAGAGGCAATTAGTCTATGTGAGCTGTGCAACCTGATGCCATCTTCAAATAGTGATTTCTCTCTCAAGTGGGGCTTCCTTTTGTGACCTCTGACCTGCCAGTATGTTAAAAGCTTTGTAATCGATGGAGCTCTGTATTCTTTGTGGTGTAATTGATTGGAATTCCTTCACACTGAACTTTGCCTGTTACTCTCTTTTGTTTAGGAGGTCCTCCAGCAGCTGATTGTAATGAATTTACCAAATGTTTTGATGATTGGCAAAGATCCTCTTTCTGGTGAGTAGCTGGAGTTCTTTACCTTCCTTCTCTGAAATGCTAAATAAAGTTTGTATCTTTTAAATTTTCTCAATTAGCAAACATGCTTTTAAACAAACTGTATATATTTGTAGCCAAACTACAAATGTTTGGGTACCTCTGAGTCTCAGAGTTCAATGTATCTAGTGCCTAGTAACTATATTTATATACCTTTAGGTATAAATACAGTATTTGATATGTGTGTCTACATGTCATACGCATGAGATAAATAGTTCCTTGCCAGAGCAGCAACTGTTCTCTTGAAAGTCATGTCTCCTCACTCTTTGCTGCCATGACCCATTCTCCTTCTGCCAAGGAGAATTGTCTGTCCTCCAGGATTTCTGTCCTGTGTGATTGTATAACTGGTTCAGTTGTGGCAACCTGTACACACCAGAAAAGTCTTGCAGAATTCCCTTGAAGTGTGAAGGAAGTGTTGCAAATGAAGTGTGAGAATATGAATACATGAGGATGGGGAGAAAAATCCATATATGACAAACTGGGAGAAGTGAGGAAGAGAATGGACAAGGAGAAAAGCATCTGTTTGGCTGTGTTGTCTAGGCAAGGGCATCTGTCACATGCACTGTGACATCAAAAGTGACCTGGAAGCCAACGAGCTCATTGTCCAGAGTCCAGTGTCTTTGGTGAGACAAAATCAAAGCTGTTTAGCCTGAAAATGAAGTTGACTTCTCCTTAGAAGCACATTTCTGAAGTGAAAGGTTTTGTTGCTGTGGTTTTTACTTTTTTCTTTTTGTGTGCATGTTCTGTCTCTGCCATAGCCCCGTGCCAGTCCAAAGGAGAGTGTATTTGTTTTTACCAAAGAAGAGAAACTGGATGAACCCTGTTAGGAGTGATGGGGAATGACACAGCCATCAGCATCTCCAGAGCAAACAAATGGCAGAAAGCTTGGCAGTAGACTTTATTTTGCTGCTCTTAGCAGCAGTAGTGTGTGTGTATGTGAATAAAAAGGGTTTATAGCAGAAAAGAATATTAAATTACAGATGTTGGGTCACTGAAACTCTCAGTCTTGGCACTTCTGCAATAAAATCAAACTGAGGGCAAGGCATCCACTGCTTCAGCAAACAGATAAACGTCTGCAATGCCAGTTTAAATTCTCCTGTGGGGGCTATTGTTATGGGTAAAGGAGAAAACAGAAATGCAAGAGCTGTTGCTTTTCTCAGTCATGTGGGCAATGAGCAGAGCCTGGGCTGGTAGCATCAAAAGTGCTAGTGAATAGAGATGTTTGGGCCAACAAGGCTGTGTCCCTGCTGGCTAAGTGTCAATGGGAAAGGCTGGCTGATTTCTTGTCACGGCCATGCCTGTGTGACAGCTGGCAGGAGACTCATAATGCAGTAACCACAGCGTTGGTGCATGGTGGAGCTGCACGCTTGAAAGCTGTTCCGTATTTACCTACAATTTCCCATCACTGACCTGCTCTTTTCTGTCAGCACCTTACTCTTTCTTTCTTTGAATAAAGTACCTGATGTGTCTCTTGTAGGAAAGATACTGGTCATCCATGTGTTCCCATCTTCCAGCTCCTTTAATTGCAATCAGAAGTTTTGCATCACTTTCTGACATCTTTTCAAATGTGGTGGTTTGGTTTGTTTTGGGTTGGGTTTTTTGTTTGTTTGTTTTAATGTGGTCTTTTTAAATTATTTTTTTTTTATCTATTGCTGACATATCACTGGCCTTACTCAGAACATGGGAAGAGGGGATAAAGAATGCAAAACTTTAACTTATGGATGTCTAAAATTGATGGGGTATGTGTGCATAAAAATATGAAGTTTGTATGTAGCCATATTATACAGTAGCTTTGAGAACCAGTCCTGGTTTAGATGCTAGGGAGGATGGTGGTGAACAAAGAAAAACTTGAAGTGCTTGCTCCATCCAAAGAATGTATTCAAGAAGCAGAGTGTCTGAGGGATAGGATCTTAAGAGAAGCTCATCTTAATCTTACCCTTAGGTGGGTGACCACTGGTAGGATGTGCTGAAGGAAATGGTTAGAGAAGTGGAGAACTAGAACTTCCTTCATGAACAGGAACCTGACTGAGGGCTGACGGGAAGCTCAGGAACAGGGAGGAGAAGGCTGAGAAGTTAGTAAAACAAAACCAAAAAGGAATAGGCTGTGGTGAGCAGTGTGGGTGAGTGATGACCAGATAACTGTCAGGTTGGTGTCTTTGTTACTGAGTGTCCTGCAGAGAGCAGTGAGAAGAAGGCAGGGGTGCTTGGGAGAAGAAAACAGGTGAAATGGGAGATTCTGTCAGTGAGAGAGCCCAAGGAGGGCTGCAGATTAAACAGATGCAAGGACAAAGTAGTAATCAGTGCAGGAAGTGGTGCTTCTGGCATGAATGTAGAGAAGCCCCAGGNTTGTTTTTACCAAAGAAGAGAAACTGGATGAACCCTGTTAGGAGTGATGGGGAATGACACAGCCATCAGCATCTCCAGAGCAAACAAATGGCAGAAAGCTTGGCAGTAGACTTTATTTTGCTGCTCTTAGCAGCAGTAGTGTGTGTGTATGTGAATAAAAAGGGTTTATAGCAGAAAAGAATATTAAATTACAGATGTTGGGTCACTGAAACTCTCAGTCTTGGCACTTCTGCAATAAAATCAAACTGAGGGCAAGGCATCCACTGCTTCAGCAAACAGATAAACGTCTGCAATGCCAGTTTAAATTCTCCTGTGGGGGCTATTGTTATGGGTAAAGGAGAAAACAGAAATGCAAGAGCTGTTGCTTTTCTCAGTCATGTGGGCAATGAGCAGAGCCTGGGCTGGTAGCATCAAAAGTGCTAGTGAATAGAGATGTTTGGGCCAACAAGGCTGTGTCCCTGCTGGCTAAGTGTCAATGGGAAAGGCTGGCTGATTTCTTGTCACGGCCATTCCTGTGTGACAGCTGGCAGGAGACTCATAATGCAGTAACCACAGTGTTGGTGCATGGCGGAGCTGCACGCTTGAAAGCTGTTCCGTATTTACCTACAATTTCCCATCACTGACCTGCTCTTTTCTGTCAGCACCTTACTCTTTCTTTCTTTGAATAAAGTACCTGATGTGTCTCTTGTAGGAAAGATACTGGTCATCCATGTGTTCCCATCTTCCAGCTCCTTTAATTGCAATCAGAAGTTTTGCATCACTTTCTGACATCTTTTCAAATGTGGTGGTTTGGTTTGTTTTGGGTTGGGTTTTTTGTTTGTTTGTTTTTAATGTGGTCTTTTTAAATTATTTTTTTTTTATCTATTGCTGACATATCACTGGCCTTACTCAGAACATGGGAAGAGGGGATAAAGAATGCAAAACTTTAACTTATGGATGTCTAAAATTGATGGGGTATGTGTGCATAAAAATATGAAGTTTGTATGTAGCCATATTATACAGTAGCTTTGAGAACCAGTCCTGGTTTAGATGCTAGGGAGGATGGTGGTGAACAAAGAAAAACTTGAAGTGCTTGCTCCATCCAAAGAATGTATTCAAGAAGCAGAGTGTCTGAGGGATAGGATCTTAAGAGAAGCTCATCTTAATCTTACCCTTAGGTGGGTGACCACTGGTAGGATGTGCTGAAGGAAATGGTTAGAGAAGTGGAGAACTAGAACTTCCTTCATGAACAGGAACCTGACTGAGGGCTGACGGGAAGCTCAGGAACAGGGAGGAGAAGGCTGAGAAGTTAGTAAAACAAAACCAAAAAGGAATAGGCTGTGGTGAGCAGTGTGGGTGAGTGATGACCAGATAACTGTCAGGTTGGTGTCTTTGTTACTGAGTGTCCTGCAGAGAGCAGTGAGAAGAAGGCAGGGGTGCTTGGGAGAAGAAAACAGGTGAAATGGGAGATTCTGTCAGTGAGAGAGCCCAAGGAGGGCTGCAGATTAAACAGATGCAAGGACAAAGCAGTAATCAGTGTGGGAAGTGATGCTTCTGGCATGAATGTAGAGAAGCCCCAGGGAAAGCTGATGAAGAAGCAAGGAGGCTGGGGGTGTCATCAGTATGGAGAAAAGAGAGGATGGAGATCGTTATTTGAGGGAAGTGTTTAAAAGCAAGAACAGTAGAGGAGAAGCCTCTTCCTGTGTGTCAGTGATCCAGGACAGAGAGGGAAGGAGGCGGTCCTGGAGGGCACACTGCAGAGGCAGTGCTGGGCAATGTGGGGAGCACTAGGAGTGGGAGTTTGAGATGTGGGCGGGCTGCAGTGGATCTGAGAGGCAGTGATGAAGTCCCAGTTTTGCCTTCCCCATCCTGTAGTTAAGATATCTGAATGAAAAGTCCCCCTTGACCAAAGGAAGAAAAATAGATCCCGTGATCACATTCCTGGAACAAATACAGTGTAGTGATGCATGGGATGTGTGGCCCACATGCAGGACCTGGCACTTGGCCTTGTTGAAGCCCATGCCATTAACATCAGCCCATTGATTCAATCTATCCAAGTCCCTCTGCAGAGCTTCCCTGCCCTCATGCAGGTCAACACTCCCACCTAACTTGGTGTCATCTGCAAACTTACTGATGGTGCTCTCTATATCCTTGTCAAGATCATCAATAAAGACATTAAACAGAAATGGTCCCAACACTGAGCCCTGAGGAACACCACTTGTGACCAGCCACCAGCTGGATTTAACTCCACTGAGCACCAAGTATGATTCACTGTGTAACAATTTCAGTGGCTTACCCCTTGTAACAAGCCCACGTTTCACAGTGCATGTTTTTCAGAGTCGTCTGCTCACCAGTTCTACCGATAATTTTTACTTTTTGCTTCCAGAACACTGCCAACAGTAGTGTTAAATCTATTAAATTATAAACTGAATAGCTCTAAAGCTGAGAATACTGTTCTTGCCGTTTAGCTGCCATTTGGCATTCAACAGTTGGGACTATTGAGGGCTTCTGCAGCTCTGCTTTGAACATGAGACTGTTGGAAAAACAGAGCTGCCGCTATTAAAAAGCAGTAGCAGTTGGGGCTTTTACGTAGGAGATGGCACACATCTGCTTTCCTTATTTGCATGTTCTCTAAATGGTTTTGTTCCATGGCAATTTTGCCTACTTCAGTTCATTTGACCATGGGCATAAAGGTTGCAAAAAATATTCATAAGAAGATTAATTAAGGCTTTGACCGTTTTCTAGAATATAGGGAGCTGAAAATAAACTTGAAAGTTTAATTAAAGGATTTAGAAAGTTTTCCCAGGAACCTGACTTGCAGAATGATGCAGCTGATGTAACAGGATTTATTCTCTTCGCTGTGCTGTACAGTAGACAGACTACCATTAATTTTCTTCTGTTGCTATCTTCCTCCATGTTTTTTTTTTCTTGCTGAATGACTTTTTCAATTCATTACTGCACCACAAATCCCCCTGTGCTCAATATGAGAATCATCAGCATATTTATCATCTATACATGTCACTGTAATCACCTTTTAAAATTACCTCTGGTTTTAGCGTGCCTTGTAAATGGCCACTTGTTCATGCGCCCACACAAGGAGTATCAATACACAGTCCTGGTCCTGAACCTCTGTTTAGAGGTGGTGTTTAATTTCTTAGCTTCTAGATATGCTTAGTTTAACACAGCTAGTGAGTGTATTTGGAAACTGATGGGAATTAATCCTTTGAAACAGTCATAGTTAAGTGTGTGTGTGTGTGTAATTTTCACTTTTTTCAGACCAGAATGGAAATGAAGATTTATTTGCTTGAAGTAGTCTCATTTCTGTGTCTTAAAATTTTTTGCTACTCATATTGCCTTTTGATATTACATGTGAAGTTTGTGAATGAGAGAGCCTGAAGTCCTTGCTAAAAGCTGTCTATAGAAACTGTTTTTCATTAAAATTGTGAAAGATATCTACTCTCACTGAGGTACTTTTTTATGTCTGTTTTCCTTCCTCACTTTGTTTCGCAATCTTCCAGAGGCACAAACATTCATAAAATATAAAATTAATAACAAAACACTGCCTCAATAGTGTAAACTTAGCATGCAGGCCTTTCTCACTCAGGATGTTGCTACAGTTGGGAGAAAATGGTACTTGTGTGTTTCACTTCTCATCTTCTCCACACATCCACCGGCTGCACGCGCTGGCGCTCCCTCTCCTGCACGGGAGGAATGACAAAGTAGAAATGTCCAGAAAGAAGCATCACAAGCTCAAGTTTTCACGTGCTTGGGCCCTTTTGTTTCCATTTTCTCTGCCATCTTGCCATCTTTCCTACCCTGTGGTGTTTTGGTGTTTTTTTGTTTTGGTTTGTTGTTTTGTGGTTTTGTTTTTTGTTGTTGTTTTTTTGTTTGTTTGGTTTTTTAATCAGTTGTATTCTCTCTGTACCTTAATCCTCCTTTTTTGTTGTTGTGTCTCCTAATCCCTCTTCTCCCTGAGTCCTGCCATCTGTTTCCCCCCCTCCATCCCCTGTGAGAGCGGAGGGGTCTCCTGGCTCTGGCACAGGGAGGTTCCCAGGATGCACAGGTGGTGCTCAGGCTTTCCCTCCCTTTATTTTCCAGAAAACCTGCTGGCCTTCTCTCGTGGTTGGGAGCAGATGGTCTTTCTGCAAATCCCCCAGGTGGCTGGCTCCCTCGCAGGCACAAACACGTGGCCCAAGAGCAGCTGCCCTGGAATTTTCAAAAAGGTGTAAAAGAAAAGAGGGGATTTTGAATTAACACCTTTCTGTTTAAGTGCTGTCCATTCGTTTCAGCTTGTGGGTCCTTGTCTTCCAGGAGCTGCCCCAGGCCCACTCGTTTGCATCCTAGGCTGTGGAAGGGCACTGACTTGCTGAGGTCAGCTAATAGGCCTGGGTGGACCCAGCAGACTTTCTTCCCAGCTGTTTAGGAAGGACTTGTGTCATCCCAATGAGCCAGCACAGGGAGTCTTTAACATTCCCACTTATGCAGTTAGACAAGGAACTTTATGAGCTTATTAAATTAGCACAAATGAAGCCTCTTGAAAAACACCAGAGCCATTCACTGTTCAGGAGGCATGACTGAATTGGGGATAATAAAGATGCCTTGCTTTCTGCTCAGTGCGTGTTAAATGCACTGTCCTGAGCGCAGAACTTAGCTGCTGTGCCGTGTAATAACACTACATGTGCTTCTGATGGGCTTAGTAACCTTGAGCACTCCACTTGAGTGTGTGGTATCTCAGCTCTCCTGTGGGTGAGATGAAAGTGGAGAGAGGTAATTAATCCTTTCCTGGCTCATTCTGAGGTTTAATAGAACAGTCTTTCTAAAGCACTTGGTGGTAGAGAGGGTTTTTACATACTCACACCCTATTTCTTCTAAATATCTCCTATAAATAATGTTATTCTACAAGACTTTAAAATGTTATTCAAACCTAGCTTGAGTATGAGAGATCTTGGAGTGCTTAATGTCAACAATCTCTATCCCAGGGGAAGCAACTTCTGAATGAAAGCCCAAGGAGTTGAACTCTTTAAAACAGTCACACAAGATCTTCTGAAACACTTGTGTTGCTGGCAAAGCAGATCTGCTAAGTAGACCTTTCAACCTTTAAGTGTTTCTAGGGCATAGTATAATCTAATTTTCATTACATGTCCAGAGCACGTCTGCAAGCATGAAATAATTTATTTTAAAAGAAATACTGGAAAAATCCTGACAGCTTAAGCTTTCTGTCAAAGCTGCCCATGGAGAGAGCAGATTGCCATTTGCTACCTTTAAATCAATAGCAAACAAATAATCTTACAATTATCTCAAGTCTTTTAATTTCTCACTCCTTTCTGTAAACTCTGGCTTGTCTTTCCCCGTCAAAGGGGTTTGCTTTGTCTGCCTTGGATTCTGTTCCTCCTGATGGGAGGGCCTGAACAGGGACATGGTCTCAGAATGGCATTTCCAGGCAAGGCCAGTTGCTGGTAGGAGAACAAGGTTGACTCTGCTAAGTTATTCTAAAGTAATAGCTGACAGTCTTTCACCTCACAGGGTCATGCAGCATCACAGATGCCCATCTGTTGTCTCATGGAGAGAAAAGCAAAGCCTACTACCTTTGGTGTAGAGACACAGTGTTGTTTGAATGGTTCAAGTAGTTTACATACCTTTAGGAGGGTCTGGATGGAAAGTAGGAGGGTCTGCTGGAAAATAACCCTGATGTTTTCTAAAATGAGTGATTTCAAGCCAGTAGACTCATCCTAGGATAGCTGTGATGCCATGGTGCATGAATTGGAATTTATGGTCAACAGATGCAGGTTCCCAGAGCGCTCAAAGGTTAGAGCGTTTGTATGGTGTCATCTAGAGCTAGCAGCCTGCTGGCTACTTCTTCAGTTTCTAATGGAGAAGATGCCCAGAGTAAGTTTGGGAGAATGAGACACACACACACTGAAGTCACTTGCTGTCTCTCTCTGTAATTTAACAATTTGCTCTTGTGTCCCCCAGGCATGCTCTGCATTTAATCCCTGGTCTGGATCTGCTCTAAAGCTGATGAGAAAGTGCTTTGGCTGGAACTTAGGGGGAAATAAAGAGAGTTTATGACTATTGGAAGAAGGGTAGGCCACTCGGGAGGACTACAGGGAGGTTGTGAGGTTATGCAGGGAGAAAATTAGACAGGCCAAAGCCCACCTAGAACTTAATCTGGCTACTGCCATGAAAGACGTGAAAAAGCATTTCTATAAGTACATTAGCAACCAAAGGAGGACTGAGGAGAATCTCCATCCAACATAGTGATGAAGGACAAGGAAAAGGCTGAGGTACTTAATGCCTTCTTTGCCTCAGTCTTTAATGGTGGGACCAGTTGTTCCCTGTTCCCAAGCCCCCTGAGCTGGGTGATGTGAATGTGGAGCAGAATGTAGCCCCCAAAATCCAAGAGGAAATGATTAGTGACCTGATACACCACTTAAACACACAAAAGTCTCTGTGGCTGGATGGAATACTCCCAAGGGTACTGAGGGAGCTGGTGGAAGTGCTTGCAAGCCACTTCCCATCATTTATCAGCAGGCCTGGCTCACTGGGGAGGTGAGGTCCCAGGTGGCTAGAGATTAGCAAATGTGATGCCTGCCTACAAGAAGGGCCAGAAGGAGGATCTGGCCTGTCAGGCTAACTTCAGTGCTGGGGAAGGTTATGGAGCAGTTAATTTTGAGGGCCATCACTCAGCATGTGCTGGGCAGCCAGGTGATTGGGCCTAGTCAGCATGGGTTTATGACTACTTGGCCAACCTGATATCCTTCCATGACAAGTTGACTCACTTAGTGGATGAGGGAAAGGCTGTGGATGTTATCTACCTAGACTTCAGTAAAGCTTTGGATACTGGTTCCCACAGTATTCTCCTGCAGGAACTGGCTGCTCATGGTGTGGATGGGAGTATGCTTCACTGGGTCAAAAGCTGTCTGGAGGACTGGGCCCAGAGAGTGGTGGTGAATGGAGTTACATACAGTTGGAAGCAGTCATAATTAGCATTCCCCAGGACTCACTATTGGGGACTTTTTTCTTTATTATCTCTGTTAACAATCTGGATGAGGGATCGAGTGTACCCTCAGTAAGTTTGCAGATGGTGCTGTCAGGCAGGGCTGTTGATCTGCTTGAAGGTAGAAAAGCTCTACAGATGGATTGGGACAGGCTGGATGGATGGGCCAAGGCCAATTGTATGAGGTTCAACAAGGTCAAGTGCTGGGTCTTGCACTTGAGTCACAACAACCCCAGGCAACACTACAGGCGTGGGGAAGAGTGGCTGGAAAGCTGCCTGGCAGAAAAGGACCTGGGGGTCTTGGTTGACAGCCAGCTGAATATGAGCCAGCAGTGTGCCCAGTTGGTCAAGAAGTCCAATGAAAGTCCTGGCTTCTATCAAAAATAGTGTGGCCAGCAGGACTAGGGAATTGATTGTCCCACTGGCACTGGTGAGGTCCCACCTGGAGTACGGTGTCCAGTAAAGAAAGACTTTTAGTGGCTGGAGCATGTCCAAAGAGCAGCAACAAAGCTGGTTGAGGGGTCTAGAGCTCAAGTCTTACGAGGAAGCTGAGGGGAGATCTTATAATTCTCTACAATTACCTGAAAGGAGATTGTAG
The DNA here is from genome assembly GCA_013400555.1 of Jacana jacana. NCBI lineage: Eukaryota > Metazoa > Chordata > Aves > Charadriiformes > Jacanidae > Jacana > Jacana jacana. The sequence goes on along the minus strand of VZTM01038508.1, from coordinate 53,974 downwards.
TGAGGTGGGGATTGGTCTCTTCTCCCAAGTAACAAGTGAGAGGTCAAGAGAAAGGATCTTAAGTTTCACCAGGGGAGATTTAGGATGGGTATTAGGAAAAACTTCTTCACTGAAAGGGTTGTCAAGCATTCAGACAGGCTGGGGAAGTCATTGAATCACCAACCCTGGAGGTATTTAAAAAATGTATAAATGAGGTGCTTGGAGACATGGTTTAGTGGTGGGCTTGGCAGTGCTTGGTTAGCAGTTGGACTTGATGATTTCAAAGGTTTCTTCCAGCCTAAATGATTCTATGACTCTAAAATCAGGAAATCAGAAAAGAAGTTGTTTCCTAAGCTGTCTGTACAGGCCGCGCAGGCTTGCATGCTTCTCAGAACGGAATTAACCCCCGTGGTAATTTGGGTCAGTGAGCCTTGGTGCTTCTGCAGGGCCGTGGCAGCTTAATTGATGAGTCAGTTTAGCTCCAGTTCCCCAGCCTTGGGTCCTGCACATGCCTCTAACTTGCTGCCAGCGGAGCCGTACTAGGGTCTGGTGTTAGTGGAGGGAACACAGTTGCTCTCAGAAATTGTTTTTCTATTTAGTGACAGAAGGAATTGAGCACACAAGAAAAGCAGGGTATAAAAGCATTCACCCCACAGTTATACCCTCTGAGTGGCATGCAGATGTATAGCCAAGAGAGAAACTGTGTGGCCTGTTTCTCTCTCCTTCTCTTTCCCCCAGTGTGGATGAGGAGAGGCTTTTCCTGAACTTAACTCCCTAATGGTTTTTTATTTCCTCATTGAAGCTCTTTGCCTTTCATCTTCCTTTATTTATCTTTGATATATGTAATTTTTTTCACCACTCAACAATCCCCACATAATTTTGTTGAAATAACACCTGGGGCTGGCTCCAAGCCACACAGGTTCCCCTTATGCAGCTTTCTCACTCCTAACCTTCAGAGGCGGCCAGCAAGGCTGTTGGTTGTGGCAGAATTCCCAGCAGTAACAACCTGCTGGTGCTTTCTCCCCACCACGGTTCCCCAAGCATATGGGAAGCTGCATAGTGTCCCTTCTACACCACTCGGTTTTTATCCCTCTTAGCACATTGGGTTTGTGCTTCAAAGTGCGAGCAGGCTTTGATGCAGAACAGAGACAGAATTTATTTGCTAAAAAAAATATCTCTGGGAGAATTTAATATGCACAGAATGGCTTTCAGCTTTGGGAAGTCTGAGTGGTAACTGTTTTACAGGCAGAGAATTGAGGACAAGCTCTTTCTTTGAGAGGAACCCTCCTTCGCTGCTTCCCCGGGGTGGTTTTGTTTGGTTTTGGTACGAGTTTTTTTTGAGAGGGGGTGAAGAGGTGGTAGTGTTTTCGTGGGCTTTTTGGCACCTTTGCTATTCACAAAACAAAGTGAGAAGCGTTGGGCATGTCTGTTGAACTATTTTAAGGGTTCTCTCCCCCATCCTCCACGTTGGTCAGAAAAGCCTCAGAAAATGTAGGTGATGATGGCACATTGAGGAAAAAATGTCTTGCTGGATTTGGGATTTTAAACTAATCCATAAGAACTGTGTTACATTGAAGGTATGGTAACATCATAATGGGCACATATATATCGTTCAGGCACTTGTTCAAAGGTCCTGTTTCTCCTTTTATGCAGATATTTTGGAAGAGATCTCTTGCAAGTATTTAACTTGTTATACACATGTACTGATTCCGTTTTTTCCTTTCTAGGTAAAAGCATGGATGAAATTAAGAAGCTGCTGCTGTTGGTTCTGGGATGTGCTGTGCAGGTGAGCATTCATTAAGGGCTTTTCTTTTTTTTTCCTGGACTGAGAAAATCCACCCAAAAATCAGTGCCATATGAACAAATCTCTAGCTCAAGACAGCTTGGGAGCTGAAATTGTGAGAGGGCGTAATAGGTGAATGAAAGAAATGCAGGGGAAAGAGGCACGCTTTGTGATTGCTGTAGCCTCAATTTGTTGGCAACACTTAATCAGCCACAGGGTATGTTCTCTTGCAACTAAGGAGTCCACTTAGATAACAAAGTGGGAAGTGATAAGCTTTGAACAGTGTTCTTGATGTCAAAATTGTTGTTGGTTTATACTATTTTAAAATATGGGGCGTAATGCCAAACAAATAGCTAAGCTTACAGTCTAAATATTTGTTTAATGAATCCTGAATTTACTTGCACAATCTTTGGATTGAACATTACATGTAGAAAGTCCGCAATGACTAGATACTTTGTATATTCATGTGGGGATTTTTATGCGGAACTTGTTTAAAATAAATGGACAGGCAACGTAGATGAGAAACTCCCCAGAAATGCAGGGCAGTTAACCAGAGAAAGCAATCAGTGTTGCGCTCACCAAACCTCTGTGGCGGTAAACAATGGACATGTCGGGGGCTTCCCTTCGCTTATAATTGATCGTTTGTAGGTCTGCCTGGTGTTTTTGTCTTGCCTTAGGACACTTACCCAGCTCAGCTATGTCAAGTCAATTATGTCAGGGTAAAGCTGTCAACATATGGCTGCTCTGAACTATCTCAGCGTTGCATTGCAGCACAAAGAATAAAGGTCTGGTTTGGCAAGCTGCTGTGCATCCTCCGTCCCCATTTACGGGTCTGAGGGTCTTCCCAGTGAAAGAAATGGTTGAGACTCAGAACCAGGCTCCAAAAGGAAACTAGCAATGAGTTTAAAAAAACTTTAAGCAATGCTTAACTCCTCCACAAGGCAGAGTTGTTACAAGGCAATAATGTTGTTAGTGTACTATCACAGATACACAGATAGCAGATGTCTGCCTCTTTTAAAGCTTTAAGTAAAAGATTTACTAAAATCTGTCTGAAATGTCACTCATTTTTATCCAGAATGTTTCCCAATCCTATTTTTAATCTAAAGCACGTATTGGTTTAGGCCAATAAGCAGCATTATGCATTGATGTGAATAGTATCTAAAGTGATGCATCTCTTCTCATTGCTTTGCTGTTTACATTTTGCTTGGCTTTGGCAGACAGGCTAAATGATGCAATGTAAATGCAGATTTGCATTTGTGCAGTTCCATTAATGAATTTGTGATGATCTCCTCTGGCTGTTGCCCCACCTCTTGATCTCATTGCACGGGGAACCTGTTTTTAAAGAGCAAAACCAGTCATCTAACAGCCTGAATTGTACTGACTGTAAGAAGTTTAAATAATTTAGTGCATAATTCATTTCATGCTCCATATGGAGCGATGAAGTGTTATAGCTTCTAGTGTGACAAAGTGAAGATCTTGAACATTGTGCTGTTAGGAACGTGAGGGTGGGTTTTTTATATTTACATGAAAAATGGTGCAGTAAATTTTAGGGTATATAGCACTGTTTCAGGGTGTGTTTTCTTTTAACAGTGTGAAAGAAAAGAAGAGTTTATTGAAAGAATAAAACAACTGGATTTTGAAACCCAAGCTGCCATTGTGTCACACATTCAAGAGGTGGGACTCTCAATATTGTCTATCTGACATTTTACCTCTCCCTTAACTTAATGGGGTTTATTTTTTGCTATGAAATCTGAATATTTGGAATTTCATACTGGATTAATGAACATTACAAAAAAAAATAATTGAATATATTACTGCCATCAAATGATGAGATACAAATGAATGATTCTGGGAACATTAGTTGGCTCAGTGGTTCTCTAAAGAAATGCAGTGGTAAGTGCCTTGCTTGTCGGTTATAGGCTATGTAGAAGGAATTGTTGTAAAGATAAACGTGTAGTATTTCTAAAAAGCATGTATGGCTTAGGAACTGCAGTGCCCCTTGCAGCAATGGTGCAGGTACTTAGTCCCCAAGTCTGGTGATAGGTGAAACACAAGCTCCCCAGCAGCTTGCTTCAGTCACCTCTGAGTTCAGATGGTCTTGAGAAGTATACTCCACAGCTGAAATTGGACATAAACTCTGTTTTTAAAGACAAGTTTGATCCTATGATAACTATTCTTGGACTTCTAAGGTTTCTATGGAAGAAAGGAATACAGGTAGGCATTAGGAGCCAGCTTGCTATGGAGACTCAGAGGAGAGCCACGTGGAAATGGCCCCTGCTGGGAGTTCCCCTTGCCAGGAGCAGGCACTGGCACTGGCTGTGGCCGGGTGTCAGTGCTGCAGGTGTAGAAAGCCCAGTATGCTTAGATTTGAGGAACAAATGGTGAAAGTCTAAGACAAGAACTTTTTCCTTAACAATTAAAAATAGTAGTTCTGCTTTAAATAAAGAAAAAAAAGTTTGATGAACTAAGCACAGGGTGATGAGAAAAGGTGGAACAGTCCGTAACTGACCTTGAGAGACTTGCCTGACGTTTCTGCTAAATGATTCAGAGGAAATCAGGTTGGGTAAGATAGCAGTTGAAAGGTACACTGCTAGCAGCATCCAGGGGCATTTCTGTTAAAGGCAGTTCCAGCCAGCTGTATCATATACAAATTGGAAATCCATAAAATCATAGAATGGTTTAAATTGGATGGGACCTTAAGGGATCATTGAGTTCCAACCCCCCTGCCATGGGCAAGGACACCTCCCACCAGACCAGGTTGCTTAAAGCCCCATCCAGCCTGGTCTTGTACACTTCCAGGGATGGGGCTTCCACAGTTTCTCTGGGCAACCTGTTCCAGTGTCTCACCACCCCCATAGGAAAGAATTTTTCTGGTATCTAATCTAAATCTCTCTTCTTCCAATTTAAAGCCACTTGTCCTGTCACTACACTCACTGACAAAGAGTCCCTCTCCAGCTCTCCTGTAGGCTCCCTTCAGATACAGATTCAGATTCAGATCTGAAGGTCTCTTCAGAGCCTTTTCTTCTCCAGGCTGAATAACCCCAACTCTCTCAGCCTGTCCTGATAGGAAAGATGCTCCAACCCTCTGATCACCTTCATGGCCCTATTCTGAACCAGCTCCAACAGGTCCATGCCCTTTCTATGTTGAAGACTCCAAAGCTGGACACAGTACTCCAGATGGACTTTCAATAGAGGGGCCGAATCACCTCCCTTGCCCTGCTGGCCACACTTCTTTTGATGCAGCCCAGGATGCGCTTGGCTCCGGCTCAAATGCATTGAAAGCAGGGTTTCATCTCAGTGAGAGACCAGCCTTACTGTTCAGTGTCAGGGAGGATTTGGGTCCCTCAAACCCCTGTGGTGACCACCTTAGCACTTGCAGTAGGAGAGTTGCATTCTTCTAATAAGCAAGTACCCATGCTGTTCATCATAATATGTATCTGATCACTTCTTAAAATCAGCCTTAATAATTATTAAAACAATCTAAACACCAGAAATTGCTGGGTGGTGTTACAGTTAAGGTGGTTGTGTTTGTTATTTACAGCCTGGTTTTGGTGAAACACAGTATGTTTTTTAATTAATCAGTAGAAGAACTTGGGAGATGCAGCATATAAAGCAAACAAATTTACAAATCAACAGGTGGAAAGATATTTTTTTTGTTCCTGTTCCTAGGTGACTCACAACCAGGAGAATGTCTTTGACTTGCAGTGGCTGGAGCTCCCAGATATGGCCCCAGAAGAACTAGAGTCTCTCTCCAGGAATATGGTTTTCCACCTCAAGAGGCTCATTGATGAGAGAGATGAATGCACAGAAGTACGGTGACTTCTCTCTCCCATATGGAGCTCATGCAAAGCAGCAGATGCAGGCTCTCTTCCTTCTCTTGTGTCTTGTTTGTGCACTGGGGTTCTATTTCTTCTTCACCTTCCTACTACACTTCTGAAAATCAGTAGAGAGATTTTGACTTTTCTGTTGATTCTCATGTAAACAGTACGGCGTGGTGAAATGATTGGTAAAGAGGAGTGGAGTGGTCTCTCCATGAAATGGAGAGACCAAAATATTTGAAGTTGTGGATTTGTCTTGAGATTTTTGTCTCTGTGTGTCTGCTCAGTCATTTATCTTTGAGTCACTGCTTGCCTTTCTCTCCATTGGTATCTACCATCACGGGTTCTAGTGTCTTCTCTAGGGTTATTTGTTTTTTTCTGTGTGAAGACAGCCCTGTCTGTTGCTGACTCATCAGTTCCTTTCCCTTCAGGTCCCTGGAGGAGGCTTATACCCTTCTTTAACCTGTTGATTTTATGTCATACTTTTTATTGTCATTATTGTCCCCATTAAAACTGGTAGTTGTGATGTTGTGATGGGTTTTTATGAATACTCCAAGCAAAAGAAGACTTTATTTTTAGCAGGGGTCTGAGCATAGTGGAGATTCCTTTCTTCTTCTTTGTAACCTTCTCTCTTGGCTACCACTTGAATTCTGTATAATGCCAGGCTAATACTTTTCTACATTTATAAGTAATTTTTAGGTACTTGAAAAAAATGCATAATTATACTGTATATTTCTTGACACTACATAATTCTCTGTCTTTTCAGGTCATTGTAGATCTCACTCAAGAGAGAGATTATCTGCAGTCTCAGCAACCACCAAGTCCTCTGAAAGCTCCAAGTCCAGATTCTTCACCAAACCCAGCCAACCCTCTTTCTAATGAAGACAAGCAGCACCTTGCAGTTGAGCTGGCAGACACAAAGGCCAAACTGAGAAGAATCCGGCAGGAACTGTGAGTCACTGGTGATTTGTTTCTTCTAGAAACACTTGTATATTAAGTCTTGTGTATCCTGAAAATGCTGGAGTGTGTTAGCCTCTGTACACTGGGCTCCATGGGAGCTCTTGGAGTCACATCTTTCAGATGTTTTATTCACATCAGTAGGAAACTACTGGATGTTCCATCTTTCTTCTTTCTTAATTGGTCTTTAAACACAGTGATGGCTGCTTCCATTTTTCTTTTTGTGTCTAGTCTCCCTTCCACTTTTCAAAACACCAACTTCTAGCCGCACTTTTTAATTTTTGTTAGGAATTCCAGATGCCATTGCAGGTAGCTATGACAACAGTAGCACCAATGAGTTTTAAACAGAGGTACTTAGTGTAAAAATAGAGGCAAACTTAGATCCATGACACATGTACAGTATCATGAGGGAAAAAACCCTTGCTTTTATGAAGCTGTCATGAAAAAGAGTGTCTCTTTGTTCAGAATATCCTTTCCAGATTCCCAGCAGTGTCCATATAATCAACATTGTTTCAGGGGGAAAAGAAATTCTTACTAAGATTTTTCTAATCTTTTTCAGGGAAGAGAAGTCTGAGCAACTTGTAGATTCCAAACATGAAGTTGAGCAGCTTACCCTGGAGCTGCAAAAAACAAAACAAGAGGTAAGATGGGCTCATTTTATTGTGACAATCTTCCCTATTTAAAAAAGCCCCTTTCAGTGTGAGGCTAAAAATACTACTGTCTACTTTTTAGTGAAGAAATCAAGTTATTTTGGCAAGCTGCTTTTGATTATGGCTATGGCATAGCAATGCTACGCTTTCCACTTAATTAGTGAGAGCAATTTCATCTGCTCTTCAGCTTACAAATAGCCTAGTAATGCTGGAAGCTTATGCAGCATCAGGCATTACAAGTGGCAGAGTCCCAACAGGCTAAAGAACCTCTCTGTCTTGTAGAAAATTTACTGTCTAGTGGGAGAATTCTTTCACTCCTGAACCCAGGGAATGCTATTTGTCTGTGCTTAAAATAAGAAAGTAAATAAAATAAAAATGAAGTTTAAAGAACATACTTGTCCTGGGTTGAGCGACACAGAACCAACTTTTCTTCTAATGCTAGGAAAAAATGCACTTTTAGAAACACTCTGGTGTCTGAATTAGTGAAAATATTTACTTATAGCCAGCCATGCAATGGAGGATTCAAGGTCTCAGTGTTTTCATGCCTTGCCAGGTGCAGGGACGAGGAGGAGCAAGGCCTGAGCATTTGACCCAAGCTGGCCAACAGGATTATTTCATACCATGAACATCACATTCAATATAAATTAGAAAAGTTTGCCAAGTAGTTCTCCCCTGATGGCAGCAGTTCAGAGAACTTCTTGCCCCAGAGCTAGACCCCTGAGGCCTTCTCTTTCTCCTGAAGCCATAGTGCCCAGTGTCCTACATTTGCTGTCCCCTGCTGGGACTGCACAGCTTCCTGCAGATAGAATTGGTTGAGTATACTTCTTGTATATTTTATATCAATATCGGGATTAATATTGGTTCTTTAGTATTATTGTTAATGATTTAATCTATTGATCCATTTATATTTCAACCCTCATGTTTCTTTGTGTTCCCCAATTCCCCTTTCCAGGCAGGGAAGGGTCATCAGGTGATAGAATAATTGTCCCAATGACAATAAATAGTTCTGGATTTTCTCAAACCATAATGGTGCTTTAAAGTACTAAGATTTTTCTCCCTGCTTATTCCTCACTTCTCACAGAACATCCACCTGGCCTCAGATGCTCGCTCTGCCCGAGCATTCAGAGATGAGCTCGACTCCCTGAGAGAGAAGGCAAACCGTGTGGAGAGGCTTGAGATGGAACTTGTTCGGTGCAAAGAGAAGCTTCACGATGTGGATTTTTACAAAGCTCGCATGGAGGCAAGTGAAAACTGGGAGAAAGATGTGCTGAGCCATCCTTAACGTCTGGCTTTTGTTGTGTTACTGGTTCGTGTGTCATTTGTTATTGAGCTGACTGTGGCAAAACATCAGAGCAGGGGGAAATTTTATAACATATGTCGTATTTACAGACTTAGCAGCATTAAAACTTCTTTCAGTGGCAGGAAGGTCTTGATGCACACAAAAAATAAACACCCATTAGCTTTTAATAAACTCTTCTTACTTAGTTCAGCATTTGTGTGGCTAAACAGGACAGACCTTTTCTGGTTGCCTCTTTTAGAGAATCTAGACCTTTAGTTTAGCCTTGAAAATTTCCTCTTATCTAGAATGCCTGTGTTAGTTGTTCCTCTGACCCAACATTTTAATCGCCGTGTATAAATTAGCCAAATGAATGTCTGGGTGATTCTCCCTAGGGCTTTATAGCAGATGCAACTGTTGTTAAAATGGCTGAGTGGTCTTAAGCATGACCTGGAATAGCAAATTCTAGCCACCCCTTTTTGCAACTGTTGCTTGTAGTAGAGAGAAAATCCAAATCTCCCCTAGTGTCCTGAGCCCAGTATGTCCATGAGAAATGTATAGTTTTGTTCCAGTTTTCATGCCAGTTACTCAGCTTAGTCACCTGCAGCCATGCCCATCCTGGAATTACTAGTTAACTTAGGTTGGAAAGAATCTTGGAGACCATCTAGACAAACTCAGTGCTCACAGCATAGTTGACCTTTAATTTAAGTCAGACTGCTCTTATTTTCTGTCTTTTCAGTGCTTTGAGCCATTCTCACCTAAGCTTTCAGTAATCCATATATGCAACACTTCAGCCAAGGTCAAATGAATATCCAGACTTGCTGAACACATGGAGGTTCAGTAATTGACAACCTCAGTATAATTACATAGATCTGAGGTAGAAAAGTGATGTTGAAACTCATGTTTACCAGGCTTCTGGCTGAGAACACAGGCCTTATTTCTGCTCTATAAACTCTACTTTGTAGGTGATTTTTTTTTTCCCTCTCTAACCTAAGTGGCCAGCTAGCTGCTGCTTCTTTTCAATAGGTTCACTAAAGTGGATGGTTATTAAATGTAGTAATACTACAAAAGACTGTCTTCCCTCTTGGTAATTCCCAATTTACATTGGGAATTTTGAAGCTCTGGCTCTCTATGTTTTCCTCCCTCAAGCTGACAAATCAGCCATGCATTAACCTGGCACACTAGCTATCACTGTGACATCCTGGCATTTCCCCTTGGGCTGTGCACTGCAGTTGCTTGGCTTCTACCTGCTGCACAGGTAATTTAGGCAGAGCTAGAAGAGGAGTTTTTTAGTCTTGTCTTCATCCAAGATCAAGGGAGTAGCTATTTCTGTTCTTGAGTTCTCAGCCTCCTTGCTTGTCCTAGAGCCAGCATTTTCCCGCTCTGCTGTCTACACACTAATCCTGATTAACACATCCATCAGTAAAGAGGCCCCCACTTCAGTTTCAAATTGTTCCAAGCTTCCTCAGTCCCTCTTCCACTCTGTCAATTTTTGGTGAAACTTTTGAACTGCAGAAATGAGTGCTGGTTCTCCAAGGATACCTCCTTGAAACACAGGAATGGGACAAAGAATATTTCCCATCAATATGACTCTTTTCTGGTTCCAGGCCAACAGCAAAAATTGTTGCTGCTGCAGGGGCTGAGCTCTCCTACTATTCAGCAGGATTGCACAGCTGTCTGCAGGCTGCTCTGTGGTCTAGGATACGCAGAGAGTTTCACATTCTCACCGCTCCCTCTCACATCATTGATCAAGTCTTGGCACAGCCATGGAGTGCCAGTGTTGAGAAGTGGCAGCATCAGGCAAACTCCACTGGTTTCATGCTGATACATTCAGAGGATTCCACAGGGCACTATTCTGTGTTTTTGTATGGTCATGGAGTAGCACAAAGGCTGTGCATAGTAGCCAGTGTCCAAGTTTTCTTGATCCTTCCGTTTTCTATCTTATCTGCCTCAAGTCCTCCACCCCTCCAAAAGAAGGATTAATGGCTGGAGTCAGTGCCTGCTCAGACCCCTCCCGCTTTCTCAGAAACTATTGGGCTTACAATTCCAAGTTGTAAGCTTTGTGCAGGTGTGTAACGTGGAGATTTTTACCACTAGACAGTACTTTGCTGATTCATCTCATGGCATTTACTGGTTGCAGCTGGCTTCCTAAGCTCTAACTCTTAAGACCCCAACAAATCCTATGGAGGCCCAGCAGTGAAAATGCAGGTGTGTGAAGCACACTTTTCTATGGTAATGTGATACCTTAAGGCTCATAGGGTGTTGACAGTTGCTAATAAGCAGTGCCAAATTGGCAAGTAAGAGAAAAAAGTGTGTTTACCTTTGTGCATCAATGCAGAAAGCTCTTGAATGAGCACTTAAAAATCTTTTCCTTCTCTTAGTTCACATATGCACTTGGTAGTTTGAGCAAAAAGTACAGAAAGTGCTCTGTGGATGATACTGTGACAAGCTTGAGGAATTGCAAGCTGGCTTACAAGTAATTTCTGAAAGTACATAATACAAATCAGCAGTGGTGGCAGGAAGAAATTTAAGGAGCTATTGCAGGAGTGCAAAAAGAGGAAGTCTTTCTCTTTGTGACTCTAACGCGTTTAGGCATATGTGTTGTCTTCCTTCTCTCTGTGTCTTGACAAAGTTGTTCAGAAATGGCATTTTAATTTGACCATCGTTCAAGGACCACGGACATAAATACGCTCTGGAGACCTTCCTGCTGGGATGGCTTAATGAGGTCATAACTGTGAATGTGGGGGAGCAGGCTTAATGCAGGGCTTCCTCCAAGGAGGTGCTTCTCTCCAATGCAAAGCTTCCCCCTGGCATTCCTCTCCATTGAACCTGTGGTGCTCCAGGAGATCAGATTATTTTCTGAGGCCAGGGAGTCTGCCTTGCGCATTCTTCCTGCTTCTCACCCCGATCACATTTCCACGCGGGAGGAATTTCTGTGAATGTTAAAAGAAAAAAGCAAAATTGTCTCTTCTACGTTTTCATACAGCTGTCCGAGGCAATGTTTGATTGGCACAAGATGTTCACTGTGTCATGGCTCAGTAGGGGCAGCTTCTGAACTGCCAGAAGGGAGGGGTTTGAACTCTGTTTAATAACTAGGTCTGGATGCATGTGCGAATTCTCTAGTTTCAGATTGAAAAAATCTGATTGCTACTTCAGTTTCTTAAAATGTTTTCCAGTAGCAACACACCCTGATTGTGCAACCGCTTACCCTCAGAGCTAATTGTAACCATATGACTACACAGTGCACATTCTGAAAGCTATTTCAAAGCACAGTGATACAGGATCAAACCACAGTATGTAATTTTTTTTTAGAGATTCCAAAAGCAGAATTAAGTGTGGTGGATATTAAGCCATCACAATCTAAGTGACATAAAACAAAGGGGTTTTTTTGGTCCCTTGCCTAATAAATTCAGTGTATTTAAAAAATATAATAAATCCACAGCCAATTATTTTAGCTGCCGGTTTAAAAATAAACTCTGTTACAAAATAATGCTGGTGGGTTTGTTAATTAAAAAACACCCCAACATTAATTCCACTGGAAGCACCACCACCCCATGACTGCTACCTGCTGATTGTCTAACAAGTGTGATTTGTAGCCAGACACATGTTTTAGCTCAACTGTGTTATCCCTTTAGCTCAACTGTGTTATCCCAGTGACTTCTGGGAGAGGTTAGTGCTGATATGTTTTAGTTAGGACAGTTTTACCTTCCGGGACTTGAAGAGTAACTCTACAAAGCCCCCATGGAGTAATTATTTAAATTATATGAACTTCTCAAGATTAAGACAACCTGAGATGATGGCTACACCAGTGAGCAATGTTGACCTCGCTGTAGCAGGCATTTCCACCAGGCTATTAATTTAAGATTTCATCAGAACTGCTTTGAACAGACATGTCCACCCCTCCTGGGCGGGCGCTCAGTGGAAAGTGCTTGAGTCTTCCATATATTGCGGCTCCCAGTGATATGTGGTTTGTACTGGAGCCTGGATACGTGTACGTACTTGGCACATACCTTGACTCTTCATGAGACACTAAAATAACTAGTTCCTGCTTGGTAGGCAGTTTTGGGGAGGGTTCTGAGGCCATGGTTTTGAGGTCAGACACCTCCTTACTTCTTAGGGCTGTGGGTCCAGATTGAGCGTGGTGACCTAGTAAAATAAACTCTTGTCATGTGGTGATTGCATGGCAGATCTTCTGGCAGCTGACATGACACCCAGCACGTTTTGTGTCATAGACTTCCTCTGGTCTGTCATCTGTTTAGTGTCAGCCTTTCTAGTCTGAAATGCCCCTGTTAGATCAGACTGGGCCTAAAATGCTGATTCTATAAAATCAGTGGTTTGGGATTCTTATTATTCTATTTACTTGCATACTCAGACATTCTAATTGCGGTTGTTGAACCACTTCACAAGCACTAACATACTTGTCCTTTGAGGGAAATTTTTCCTCTCATGTTTTGCAGGTTGGTAACTGACCCACTGAGAGATCAAGGGCAATGTGGTACTGCGTAAGGTAGACTTTCCATGTTATGCCACCTTCAGTCAAGATGCAGCAAACAACTAAGTTTGCTTGCTACGTAAGGCTGTATCAAAAGGCACAGGGAGTGGGTGTCATCAGACATTTTGAAACTTGTGCTTTACAGCTACTCTCCCTTTTTCCTGTTTTCCATTTTTTTAAACAACCGAGCCACATTAGGCTTCGTAAGGCTGATCGTACCCACAAAAACGAGAAGGTTGTTGCTGATTAAGCAAGTGATTTGCTCACGCCTGGTGATCTTTCAGGAATCTACTTGGTTTGGATGTTTGTGGTCTGAGAAAGCAGACATGAACACTGGTGTCAGCAGAGAATTCACATTTTGAAGACAGTTGTCCAGTAATAAATACATCAAGCCATAAGCATTTCATCCTGTCTGTGTGCACATTTTCTGGTTTTGCATAGTTCATTGGAGTAGGGGAAGGGATGGGGAGAGAAGAGGTGAAAGCAAAGACAGAGGAAGGGAACCTTCTTTAAAGAATCAAATTATCTGCTTCTTGTTTCATTGTAACTCTCCTGGGCAAAAAAAAAATTATCCTTCCTGAATCCATTTAATCTTCTAAATGCTGATGTGTTCCTGCCATAGAAAAGTCTGTCTCTGACTCTAGATTTACCTGAGGATCAACAAGAGTAAAAGCTAGCAGTGAGCTATTATGGCTTGAAATAAGGCATAATTTAATAAATGTGTTTAAAACATGACTTAAGAATATGCAGCTGGATTTTGTGCTTTGGACATTTAATGTTTCTGGAGATAAGATACTTGAATGCACAGAGCTTCATTTCTTGCTTTGCAAGGAACATTTGGACTGCAGTATAATGGTTTCTAATGCTGTGGCCTCAGCAGAATAGTAAGTTAAACTTTTACTCGATAAAACCCGATCCAAAATCTGTAATGGATAAGCCACATGGCCTGTGCAGTTACTGCTCGTGTGTTAAATGGGAATGGGATGGGGTATGTTAAGTGGTAAGTATAAAAATACTTTTGTTTAAGTGAACCAGAATTCTGTTAGAGAGAGAAACCTTATTAAACAGACGTTTACATGTAACTACTGAAACAGCGATATGGACATATTGATGGATAGTGCTCCCAAATGTGCTTTAAATACACTATAACATCCCTTGAAAGTAAATAATCTATTTGAAACTGGGGATGACAGTGAGTTGGCTAAGGAAGTGGTATAAACAGTGGAGGTGGACTTGAACAGTTGCTCTTCTGTGTCTTGAGTCTCTTTGGTGCACCTCTTCATCTAGCCTCATATAAGGCAAAAGGAGTTCCATTAAACTTCTAAAATAAATTAAAAAAAACCCAACAAATAGTATTAGATTTACTTGCATTAATGACTCGCAGATAATTAAAGATAGTATCATCTCCCATTAAAATATTAGGTAAAAGCTTGTTTTATGAAACAGAGAATCGTGTGGAATTTCTTTCTTGTGTTTTGCAGTGTCAGTTTATGAAAGTCCCCTGGTCTTCGAAAAGTCAGTTTCTGTAACGAGATTAACGTTGTTACTTTTTTCTCCCTAGGAGTTAAGAGAGGACAACATCATATTAATTGAAACAAAGGCCATGTTAGAGGAACAGCTAACAATGGCGAGAGCTCGTGGTGATAAACTACATGAATTAGAGAAGGAAAATTTGCAGTTGAAATCCAAACTTCATGATGTAGAGCTGGTATGCCCCCTTTTTCATTATGCTAATTTCTTGAACTTGTGATTTTGTCACAGAAAGCAGTGGAGACAGGCAAATAAATTAGCAGTGCTTTTAAAGAGTTCTTTAGTTTGAACCTTGTGTGCATGAATTCTTGAAATATTATAATGTTAACAGTGTAAATATTACCAGTGCTACTTTGTATGAGACTGGTAAGTTTAATTTTATGCAAGAAGGTATATCACAAATTTAAACTACAGGTTGCTTTTATGCACATTGATAACAGAGATGTTAAAATATGTCAGTTAAATAAAAATCTACTAAAAAAAAGGAATAGAAATCTACTGTAGTAAATGGTCTTTTTTCTTGGAAACAAAACCTACAGCTATTACAGCAACTTTATGAATCCATTACTGCTGTAAAAGCCACAAAATTCCAAAGTTTATTTCTGTGCAAATCAGAGATGTGGCTTATTGCTTCATAGGCAAGGAAATGTAAGAAGTGGCAGATTATTGTCTACAAACAGAAAGTAACATTGTATTTTAAATCCTACTAGAAATAATAAATACTCTTTGATCTCTTGTACTTTCCTTAACAGTCCTCCTTTTATCCCACTGTGCTTGGAATTCTTGTGGTTAAACTGTATGTATAGGGGTTTAACTCTGGAGGGATTCTGACAAGGTCGGTTGGAAACAAAGATGTTGAGGGTGCTGAGTGGAGTTATGTGTAATAACTGATTCAGGGTATTGTAAGGGTGATGCCATGCTCTGGCTTTTCCAAAGTGGCTGGCAATTTTGAATGATGCTTTTCTGTGGGACTTGATGAATGTTTGGGTAATGCTTTCTGAAATTTTGGGACTCTGAGGCACCACTTCAGCTCCCACAAATATAAATGGCCAAAATAGTCACAAGAAGCAAATTCATTCTCCATATCTGTTTTATAGTCATTTTAAAACCTAAATTAGAAAGGAGGTGTTACTTGCCGATCCGTATGACTGGACCCAAGTCTGATGTGATGAGCTGAAGAAGCTCAGTAGAATTCAAGGTTATATCTGCAGAGTCTCCAGTGTGTCAGAGCATGATGTTACATGTTTTTGAAGAGCTTAGCTCTGGAGACAGCTTGAATCCAGTCTGCCTTACTAGCCCTGGCTTGTGCTGGCCCTGTCGTCACCCAGTATGTTCTCACTCCAGTCACCCTCCCTCCAAGTGTATCACGGACCTGAGCTGACTCTAGACAGGGCCAGCTGGGTGTCTCTGTCCTGCGTCCTGTGGCGTGTATCGCAGCCCACAGCAAACATTTAATGCTGTACATGTATTTCAGTATAAAAGCACACAGTGTCTAAGGGGATTCTTCCACCCTGAAGCATGTGTTGTGCTCGTCACAGTTCAACTGACAGAACAAACCTATGGACAAGCTGAATATGCATTTTCGTTCACGTGTGTCTTGCACAGGACCGAGACATGGACAAGAAGAGAATTGAAGAGCTGCTGGAGGAGAACATGGTCTTGGAGATTGCACAGAAACAGAGCATGAATGAGTCTGCACACCTAGGCTGGGAACTAGAGCAGCTGTCTAAAAGCACAGATCTTGCAGACAGTGAGTACCAGCTGGTGTGTTTGTGGTCTCTTTCAGAGTAGACCAGTTGGTTGACTGAGACATGAACAGGAGTTGAGTCCAAGTTTGGAGAACTTCCCTCTTTTGGGCACTTGATTTTGAACTTAGTTTTTCAGAACTTTTAAAATGTATCAATTCTGTTTTATTTCACTTCCTTTTGAAAGCATTAAAAGGTTTTTCTTTTATTTTGTTCATCACTGAGAAGGTGACTTGTAAATGAAAAGATAAAAATTTAAAAAAAGAGAGTTTTATAAATGACGCAGCAGAATGTCACACCAAACACTGGATATTTCTAACTGAATGGCTGGGAGGAGTCTGTGATCTTTAGTACAGTTAGTACAGACAATTAGCTAGTCTTTGAGTCCCAGGAAGCAGTGAAGTCATTTATTTTTACTAGATACTGAAAAATGTGTACAGTTAAAATAACTGGCTGATTTTTATTTTTTTTTAATGGTTGGGTTGGTTTCCATAACTGTCACAAACAGAACTAATGCTCCCTTCACAAGTCAGCTTTTAGCATTGCTTTGTGTCTGACGTTCATTCTGTCTATAATGCCAGCCTAAGTAACAAAGTTAACTGGAACTCGGGAGCTATTTTGTGCAGTTTAACGTGCAGCTCCTGTTGTTTACTCACCTGACTTTGCTAAGACTTGCACGTTTGGCTTCGTGTACCAGGAACAGTTTTACTTGAAGGAAAAAATTCAAGTGAGCAGATGTTCAGTGTTCAGTAAAACTCTTTACAAGAAGAACTTAGTCTTGTAAAATAGCTGAATGTGTGCCTGACACCAATTCCCAAATCTACTTGCGTCTAGGATCTGAGTGCTCTATACTAAGATGAATGGCTAATTAATTGGTACTTCTAATTAATAATCTTGCAAAGCAAGTTTACCTTAGCCTGAGAAGTGAATGGCACTCTATTCCTCCTTATGTGCAATTGAGGATATTGCTTGTTATATTAATCATCAGGGATAAACCTCAATTCTCTCAAAACTTACAAATTTTGATGAAGAGTATTTCAGGAAAATGTAAAACTATCTAATTTTCTGGCTTGTTTTGAATAGTAAGTTTTTTCCCCGTTCCTTGATTTGGTTTCGCTAGTTATGTAATAGAAGGAAGGATGCTGAGTTTGTTAGCTCTTATTTACTCGTTTCTATCAAACAGAACTTTCAAAATTTGTTCAACAGAGCGGTTTAAACAAATGAAAAAGACGAGATTCCTTCAGGGCACTGATGCTTAGCAGTTCAGCAATGGAGCTCTGGAACCTCTCTTATTAACCAAAGAAAAAGAGAGTGAGGAGAACTGAGACCATCGGCGATCTTTTGTATTCACTAGGAAAAAGAAATAGTGAAGGAAATCTGATTTAAGAAAAAGAACAAACCAACATTAAACTTTGAAACTTTTAAATTATTTCACAGAAGTGCTGTCCTACTTTTACAGTAATTCTCTTTAAGGAGTTCCATTTCAATGCACGTTGCTGTTCTGAATGCAGCTTGTTTGTACAAATCGAGTCTTGTCTGCAGAGCTCTTTTGGAAAACCTCCTTTTCCTGGATTCCAAGTTGAGTCTACAAGGGTGGTAGATAACAGAAGATTTTACCTGCTAGTTTGGAATGTTTTATTCAAAATAATTTAGATGGTCTTTGCCTCAGGAGAGAACTCCACTGGAGTATTTAATATTTACTATTTGAATCTTCATTTGACCAAAGCTCTCCAGGTGATGCTCCATAAGAGACAAATGGGATTTTACAATTCTCAGAAACTTTCCAGTTCCAAAGTGCTCAGTGTGCTGTATGTAGTAGTGCTGATTAATTAGCAGGAGTGAATAATTTTCTGAGGTTTGAAGACAATGTTAAAGTCAATTTTTGTATGAAATGGGGGTTTGAGTTGAAGGGTAGCAATTATTCAATGTGAAACAGAGGGGTGCTTTTATAATTATTCAGGTGCTGAGCAGAGAAATAAGCAGAACAACAAGGCTTTGATGTTGAGAGTTGAGGCTGAGAGGTAGTGAGACTTGATCTAGAAATACTCAGAGTAAAGTAGCATCTCTGTCGTAAAGCTTGCATAAATTTCCTCAGTTCTGAGATTTCAACCTCAGACATTTTCCTATTATCAACATTCTGATGGATGTCCTGTGCCTGGATACCAGGCATTAAATTTCCTCCTTGATTCAGCATGTTCTTGACCACGTAGCTGTGAAGATGAGGATTGAAACTCACTTTTGTAAGAATTTTTCCCATGACTAAATATGATCGAATACCTAAGTTTTCACTAGCTTTTGGAAGTGCCAAACCATCTTGCTGTTCTAGGTTATTTTACTATTAACATTAAACGTGCTATTAACATGACTAAAGCAATTTTAAGAAAAGTTAGGGAAGTAACTAACTTTTAAGATGGTTATCTGTTCAGATACTTCCCCATTTATTAAAGGTCTTAATTGTTATCTGTGAAAACGGATTCTGGTTAACATAGTGTTTATTTAGCAGTCAAGCTGAAATGATAAGGATCTGACTGCAATTATCTTCTTAAGGACCTAGGAGGGGAGATGTTTGTCAATTGGTTAGTGCCACTTTCTGATTCTCATGTTTCAACAGCCAGAAAGTCCTTTGTGTTTGAGTTGAATGAATGTGCTTCAAGTCGCATTCTGAAGCTAGAGAAGGATAATCAGAGCCTGCAGAACACAATCCAAGAGCTGAGAGATGCCTCCTTGACCTCCAGAGAGAGCAGCCTGAAGTTTGTGGAACTGGAAAAGGAAAATCAACAGCTTAGCAAAAAGGTAAGTTGGTCACAGGAACAAGCAGGGGTCTTCAGTTCCTAAACATGGTGCATGCAGGGCTGTACAGCATTCCTGAGTGATGAAGGGTTACAGGCAATTCACACGTGTTCCCCAGAAGACTGGTCATGTTTTTGGGCCCATCTGTTTAATCACATTCTAACATTGGTGCATTCTATTGCCTTCTATTTCACAGTGTACCTACAGGTATTATTGTAAGCAAACCCAACTGTTCCTGTTTAATAAAAGGTGTCTTTCAGTGCTGGTTTGCCCCTCTCTGGTTGTGCTGCCGATTGTGTCCCTTTTTGTGCTCATGGCAGTCGCCATGGCCACAGGACACGGAAGACATGGCCACGTTGAACTGTTTTGTTTGAAAGTTTTAGTATTGTTTCCACTTAAGTCAAATTACACAGGTGAATTCAGGTTAGTACCCTTTTAAATAAGTCTTTTGCTGCCCCTAATCCTTGAGCAGCTCATTCTCTAGTCATTTTGGCTATTAGAAGTTCTCTAGTGTCTCCTTCTCTGCAAAGATTTGGCTTCTTTTCATCTTTGTAACAAACAGGCAGGTCATCTTTTAAAATTTACTTTTATATATGTTTGTGTGTTACACTCTATTATTAACTGTGATTACATTTAACTCAAATGCCAGCTCAGTGCTTGTCCTTGTGAAACACAGTGCTGAGTTCACCTCCAGCCACTAGCTTTATTTTTGTCTGGCAAATGACTAACTTGCATCTTGAACTCTGATTAATTGAGGTAAGTGCCAGTGGGGAAAGAGGACGCTTGCTAGTCTGAGTATAAAAATTTCCATGAATGCTTTGAAGGACAAAGGGAGAAAGAATATGGATATGAAATGCTGGTCATGGATTACCAGATTGTAACTGGCAGAATGCCAGTTTCTCTGCCAGGAGAAGAGATATCCATCACTGGATCGTTCCATCTTCTGGAGAGATTCTTTTGCCAATTTGAAAAAATAGTTCTGATTCTTGGCTTTCTTCTGTGAACAAGGGAAACTGTAAAAATTTAGTTCACTGTAATCTTCCTTCCACACTCCCTTTTATGACCTTTTGCATGTAAGTAATTTCCTCCAGCTCTAATTTACATGTTTAAAATTTGAGATCAAGGCATATAAAGCACTCAGCAGATAGCTGTGGTGTACAGCAATTTAAGTTACTTGAACAACTGTAGTCAACCTTTGGCTTTGCCCCTGGCAGATTCCTGTGGGCATCTCTTGTTATGGCACTGGATTGGTGCCAACAGTTGTGATGCCAGAATTAGTCTGATGGTTTTGATGATGAATGGATTGACATGGTGGGGTCGCTTACGGGTCTGATAGTTAAATAAGGCAAAACCCGGTACTGGGGAACGCTTGTGTGTTGAAAGGTAGGGGGTGGGGAGAGTGTGTGCATCAGGCTGACGAGTGAAAAAAGTGGCAGGTAAAAAATACTACTATCAAGAGCAATTAAAATGCATGAACTCTTCACCTGAGAAAGAGAGAATGTGGAAAAAAGGTAGTAAATGGTATTCTATAGTCTGTGTGAGACATACGGTTGTGTCTCAGTGTACAGAGACCTGATACACGATATGTAAAATAATCTTGATTTGAGATGTTTGAATTTGATGGTGCTTTTTTTTTAATGTTCTCTTTCTCTAACGTGTTTTTGTATTTCTCTCACTCATGTATCATGGTAATTAGAGGGTATGGATGTCCCCAGGGGATGTGCTGGAGGGAAGTGGGTAATAGGAGTGTTACTACAGCAGGCAGAGGAGAGGGCAGCAGTACTTGCAGACTGTTAAAGACAAGCACGTATAAAGTCACAGGAGACGAGAGAAAGTGTTTCTCTCAAATTTTTTGTGCCTGTGAGGTTTTTTGTAACTCGCCCAAAGTACCCGTAGTAAAATCTTGCCTCCCTAAGGTCATTTAACGGGAGTTAATGGCTGAGACTTTCAAAAATTCTTGTTTGAGTATGCTTGGCTATCTGCTCATCTAGTGCTCAGATAGGTCATGTAGCCAGAACATGATTATTCAGGTAGCACAAGGGGAGATAATATGAAGGAAAAGTCTTTTTTTTTCCATTTCTTGCAAGGTTTTCAGAAGCACTAATGACAGAAACCTCTCCTTTCAGACACAGTCAGGTAGTAGCAGTCCAAGTACCTACCTGTTTTCTCTGTGTTGCTGAATTCTTGGACTGAAAGAAGCTGTAAACAGTAGTTTCTTACTAGCCTCCAGTGCTCTGGGAAGTGCTAATGAGGACCAGTTACTGCAGAGTTACTGAGTTTGTTCCAGCTTTCTCTGAACATCTCCTTTGAGACCAATGAACCTTAACATGGTTACATTTCTAGCTGTTAAGCCCTTCTTATCTCCAATCTGGGCAGCCCCTGCTTGTTTAAACACTTCCTGTAATGAGGCACATGTTGACATAGGCAGAGCCCAGCCTCCAGCTATTTCCCACTTGTAAGAATTATGGTTAATACTTTTCTCATTGACATTTTCACTGTTGGCAAAGTTTGTGATACTAACACACAAAAATGAGCTGGTACTTGTGCAGAGCCGTAGGTACTCACAGTACGTTACAAGCACGAAAAGGAATGTGGAAGCCTAGCTCTCTGAACCTCCTCCTAAATACTGAAGAACTACTGCTTTTCAGTGCTTAGTGCATTATGAGCACAACTTTCAAAAGGAGGGATTAAGAAGACATTGTAGGACTGGGACCTTATTCACAACTCTTACAAATCCAGTGTTGACACCTGCTGGGGAAGCAGAGGGCCAACTGAGCACAGGGAGAGGGACAGTAAACTTGGAAACTTCAGTGCTTTTCCTCTGTTCCTGATTCTATTACTTTTTTTAAATTCTGCTGCTCACTGAATTGTCTTAATAACTTTCTCTGCATTCCCTGGTGCATGAAGGCCATCAGTGATGGAGAGGCTGGAAGGAGGCAAGACCCTCAGAAAGGTGTGCACCAGAAACTTAATCACTGCTGACAGGAGCAGAACAGGGCGATTTGGCAGGCAGGTGAAGCATTTGTTACTGCTGTATCACATGTACTCTAATCTTAATAAGCTTGAAGGAGATTTTCGGCAATGTGACAAAAACAAAGTGGTCCCTTTCCTCCTCTGAGGCTGGCAAGCTGCAGAAGGGGGGGGTTACATCTTTCGGCCGTAGTCCCCGTCTCATTCCTTGCTGGTGTTGGAAATAACTTCGAGTGCAAACAGCCATGGTGTCAAGCCGTGGCTGATGTGCTTTGATGTGTTCTCTCCACACAGATTGAGAAGTTGCAAAATCAAATTGAAAAAGAGAAGCAGAGTAATCAAGATCTGGAGACCCTGAGTGAGGAGCTGATAAAGGATAAAAAGCAGCTACAAGTCGTCATGGAGACTCTAAAAGCTGACAAAGACAGACAGGTGCAAACCTTTCAAATGTAATATAAAAGCATATGTGGTAATTAAGCAATGCCCTTTAGAGCATTTGGTTCCTTCAGGGAGACGGGGCAATTTGAGAGCTATTAAGTGCAGGTTGAACTTGTTCAAATGTAGGTAAAATACTTCTTTAAGCAAGGAAGTCCAGCAGTTTTTTGCTACCCACTGCTCCTGTTACCATGGGGGGATTTCAGGCTGAGATAAGGACAGACCTTCCTTCTTTAGGGGGGAAAAAAAGCCCTGGATCTTACTAAATGGGGTACCAACTGGTTTTAGGATGGGCAAATAAATCCCCGTTTTATTGCAGAAATTTGGTTTTCTGCCAGCTATACGTCCTGATTGGTTTGGTTTGGTTTTTGGGTTTTTTTGCCACCCAACCTTTTTTGCTCTGTTTTAAAAAGATGCTGGGAAAGCATTTTCTGTCTTCTGGATTGATATTTTGAATGCCCTTCAGCTTTTACTACTGAACTGCAGTTCATGTGCAATGCCTTGCTCCTTGCTCCTTTAGAGCTTTGTGGAAGGTATCATCTGTGTTAATTTGACTAGGGAAGGAAATACAGACACAGATCATTGGTGACTGGTCTGTGTATTTTCAACCTGTATTAAAAAACTTACTCCAAGTTTTGTGGGGTGAAGATTAAATAACAAAATGTCTTGTTTGTGTAGTGCTTTTCATCTGGAAGGATTCTTACCCGGGCTTCTACCTGGGCAACTGTGCTCTACCACCAAAGTCCTCCATTTCAGTTAGAACATGTACAGAATCTTTGTGGTAAGAATGAATGAATGCTTCACAGGCAGGGCAGGAAGGAGAACCAGAAGTGTACTCAATCATCAGAAAAGGGCAGATTCTGATTTTTTTCAGGCCTAAGTCCTTTATGGTTTCTGTAGGTGTTGTCTAGATAATCAAATGCACGTTGCAATCTAAATCACAGTTGTTTCAGCTGCAACTGGACCTGGGGGGTAAGTGTATTGTTGTTACAGAAAGTATGTCCTTCGTGAAATCTATAACTGCTATAAATTTTCAATTGTTTTGTGATTTCTGATGCTTAAACAGAGATAATTTGTGTTTTCAGATCCCAAAGATGAATGTAATCCTAGACCAAAAGGTATCCTTTTTTAGGAATGATTCCTAACAAAGCATCCTCCTCCACAATGTTCTCTGAAGGTTCCCTGTCTGCTTTTTCCCCGCTGTCTTGACCTTCCTAGCTTGTAGCAGGAATATAACACTCTTTAATTTGTTAGAATTGCAGGTTACCAGAGGGAACAGCTTTTTTTATTAGTTTGGGTTGTTGGGTTTGGTCAGGGAAAACTGTTGAGAAATTTGTCTTGGATCAGATGGGCATGGGTGTGTTAACAATAGTCTGTCTGCTTCAGGACTAATTTATATCGCACTCTGTAAGACAGATGAGTAACATTTGTGTGGCTTTTCTTTTGTTTATGTAGATAAAGGACCTTAAACAAGAAAATGATCACCTTAATCAAGTGGTCTTATCCCTGAGACAAAGATCTCAAGTGAGCAGTGAGGCGAGAGTAAAAGATATTGAAAAAGAGAACAAGATCCTCCACGAAACAGTTACGGAGACTAGTAGCAAACTGAGCAAGCTGGAATTTGAGAAGAAACAATTGCAAAAGGATTTTGACCAGGTTAAAGAGAAAGTGGAAAGAGTGGAAGAAATGGAGAAAGAGCTCCATCGGCTGGAGAGAGAGAATGAACAGCTGACAAAGAAGGCAGCAGCGATGAAAATAGTGACAGAAAAAGTGGATGTTCTGGAGCAGGAGAATGGAAATCTGGAAGTGGAAAATAGGAAGCTAAGAAAATCCCTGGACACGTTGCAGAATATTTCCATCCGGCTTGGGGACCTGGAAAGGGACAACAAGCAATTGGATGAAGAGAATCTGGAGCTTAGGAGAATGGTAGAAACCATGAGATTTACCAGCACAAAAATGGCACAGATAGAAGCGGAAAATAAAGATCTGGAGAGGGAAAAAGAGGACTTAAGAAAGAATGTGGAAATGTTAAAAGCAATGAGCAAGAAATCAGAGAGGCTGGAGCTAAGCTATCAGAGTGTCAACTCTGAAAACCAGAGACTTCAGCAAATTGTGGAGAACGGCAGCAAAAAGATCCAGGAGTTAGAAAAAGAAGTCCAGGAAATGGAGAGTGAGAATCAGATCCTTCAGAGAAACCTTGAGGAGCTAAAGATTTCTGCCAAACAGCTAGAGAGGTTAGAAAAGGAGAACAAAGTCCTGGAACAAGAAATGTCTCAGCTTGAGAAGGACAAAAAAATGTTAGAGAAAGAAACAAAACGACTTTGGCAGCAGGTGGAGCTGAAAGACGCTATTTTGGATGATAGTACAGTAAAGTTGGCAGTTGCTGAGAAAGAAAACAAGGCACTAGAAAAGGAAATTGCTCGATTCAGAGATTCATCTAATAAGCTGAAAGAATTTGAAAAGAACAATAAAGATCTCGTAAAGCAGGTTACAATTGATAAAAGAACACTAGCTACATTGAGAGAGGTAAGCAAATAATATTACTGCTTTCAAGACAATGCTACTTTTTATTTCAGGTCTGTAAAACACCAAAGGGAGACATCTGTCCCATGACAATTTAATACATGAGCCAGGAGATCTTTACAGTGTTAAACAGCCATCGCTGGATAGTACCGCCTTGGAAAGTGGAACCTGCCAAAAACTGCAGTGTATCACATTGTGTCCACAAACACAGTGTCTCTCCAATGACATCATTTTTCCTGCAGTACAGGGGTTTTACACAGCTGTAAACCAAAGACTTCAATACTTTCTCTAACCCTGTGACCACAAAATTGGTTCTGCTCATAAAACTAGAAAATTAGAGCTGTTATTGAGGAGGTATTAAACATCCCTGTTAAAACAGCTAAGACAAGACCATCCCAGATGATCATCCAAGCTCTTTCCATTACAGCTGCACCAAATTTTTGCTTTATAGCTACCTCTACCTACAGCCCCTTTCCCCAGAAGCTTCCCTGCAGAGTGAGAGCGTGCTGAGCAGCTGCTGTGAAGCAGCAGCCCATCTCTTCCAGCACCCTCTCCCCTGCAGAACGCAGTGATTGTGCTTTTCCTGGTAGCAATATTTAAAAAATGCACACTTAGCCTTAGGAGGTTGGCAAAGTAATGATGTGTGTGTGCCAGAAGCTATGCTCTTATCAGCAGCCTATGAGCAGATTCAAGTTATTGCAACTTGCTGTCATTGCTTGCCCCAGCTGCTCTTGTCCTGCCAGAAACAGGATTTCCTGTGAAAGCAAGCGTTCAAAGGAGAATGGCCAGTGTTGCTCACTGAAATAAATAAGCTTAGCAAGACTGATGTAGTAAGCAATTACTGACTTCACAATTTAGTTCTGTTTTTGTTTTTGAAGCATTAGTGTAACTTTGAGGAGGAAACAAATTTACCAGAAGCATTAAAACAGTCCCAAGTTGTGTTTCAATACAACTTTCCTTAGAAGTTGGTCGGATTAGATGACCTTTCAAGGTCCCTTCCAACCCAAACTATTCTATGATTCTATGAAAACAAACAAACAAAAAAAGGCATTTCTGAGAAGGCTCCTGTTTAATCTTCCCCATCTCAGACTCCTGCAAACTTCCAGTGTTGCAGACCCCTAGGGAAGCATATCTTCTTTTCCTTAGATACTTTCTATAGATTCTACAAAAGGAGTTGATGGATGTTGAGGGACCAGCCCATGGCCTGGCACTGACCTTAGCCTTACTTGTTTATCTGTTGCCATGTGAATGAATAGGTGGCTCAATTTATGATATGAGAGGACTATTGATTGCCTATGGTTTATGTTTAACAAGGTAATTTTTAATTTTGTTTTATTCTTGCTTGTGCTTGATATCCAGGATAATGTTTTTTTCTTCCTTGAAATGTTTCTGGAACTTTGTTGTTCTTTTTTCATGCCTTGCTTAAGAAAACTTTTGGGCAGGAATATGAGCAATGTCTGTTATGTTTGCCTTTCGGAGACCTCTGAATGGTAGGGCTCTTTGAACTTGGCTGTGCACCAAAAATTATTTGTCCTTTTGAAACATGCAGGCTGGTATTCTGTCGTCTTGGGTCAGTTCTACACAGAGCAATTTACTGGCATAACAGCAAGGCATTGTCCCAATATACCTTCTGGAGTAACTCCATCAAATCTCTTCCTCATGTGACTTCCTTGTCTGGTTCTGCTTAAGTGTCTTCCAAAGAAACCTAAAAGAAATGAGAACAGGCCAGAAAAGACCAGAATAAGTGACCGAGCACTCCTGTCTCTTACATGACAATGGAAATACGTGGTGTTAATTTTGGCAGTAGGTTACCATCTCTCAGAAACTCGGAGTCCGAGGTGAAAGTGCACTGTTACCAAGACTCTTGGCAATAATTTTTTAACCATATTATCTCGGGAAACTTTCCTACTGAAGTCTTGTCGCTCCTCTGTGTGTGTGCCAGCGCTGGCTGGGCTTTTTAGCAGGGCTTTTTGTCCTAGCCGAGAGGTGGGAACTCCCTCTGCTGGTGTCCCATTGACCTGCATACATCCCATCGGTGGCCCAGGGGCAGGATGTCTCCTGGCCCGCACACGTTCCCTCTATTGGCAGGCTGGCAGGCAGGATGCCAGTGGTCGCAGAAGTAATTCAGTACAGCGAGCGAGACAAAGGACAAAAGAAGCATTCTTCAGATTTATGCCAAGCAAACTATAAATAAAAGCAATCAGTTTAATTCTGCACTCAGCTGTCATTGATGAAGAATTTTAGGTGACCTTCTTGGAACTAGGATTTTATCCAATTACATTAAAAAAAGTAAAAATGTGTAGTGCTGGATAATTATGATGGCCCTTTGCACAGCAGCTAATCATGTTCATGCTGTTGCAGGATCTGGTCCAGGAGAAGCTGAAGAGTCAACAGTTGTCTAGTGAGCTGGACAAACTGAGCCAGGAACTGGAGAAGATAGGATTAAACAAAGAGCTGCTGCTGCAGGATGACAATGGCAATGACGACACGTAAGGAAACTGAGCTCTTGGTCATTCTTTTGACTCTGTGGGCTTTTCCTCAGCCTAAATCAAGCCCTTTGACTTTCTTTGTGGTTCTTATCTGCCTTGCTCCAATTACCCATAGTCATTTTGGATATTCAGCATGTTTTTCAGTACCAAGCCTGGCAGTATACTAGAAGTTTTGAACAACTTCTTGGATGGAAGGAAGAAATGCCATTTTCTGTCTCTGTGGCAGCCAGTGTTACTACATCCACCTCAACTCCCTAGTAGAGTAATGGGTGGCTATTTCAATGTGTATTTCTCCTCCTGTTCTCTTTACAAGTAAGAACAGCATCTAGTAGACAGTGGCTGTCATAGTTCCCTGTAATTGGTGATCCAACCACCTGTTAATATAAACATGGATGCTGCCTAAGCAAATCCTGACTGCAGTGAATTCTTTTGCAAGTCTTATAGTAATGAGTAAAGAAACACCACAAACCCACATGTATATAGGCCTCTTTGCGAGACCTAGTTAGAGAAACATAGCCATCTTGAAGGAGTCTTTAGCATCTACTGCAGTTATTTATCCTTGTCAAGAATGTACAAAAGAACCATGAGAAGAAATTTCTGGAGAGTTATTAGAGGAAAATTGGAAAAAAAAATATTTCTTTTAAGTTATGCAGCTCTTGGATATTGCTGTAGAACCATGCTGGTGTTACCGCTATTAAAAGAGGTGGAATTTTCCAAAGGCAGGTTCCTCAGTTACAGTATATCAGTAGCAATCTGCAGCAGTAGAGGAACTCATATTCCTAAAGGAGCAAGCACATATAATGTAACACGTGGAGAGATTCAGAATAGGTGAAGGTGAGGTCCCCGATATAGGTGGTAGCTCCTATCCTAATGGCAGACGTTGAAAGGTTCTTCTCATGTCTTTCAGAAAATACAAGATTTTGGAGAGCAAAACTGAATCAGCACTGAAAACAACACTAGCTGTGAAAGAGGAAAAGATTGCAATGCTGGAAGCTCAAGTGAAAGACTCTTTGAAGTTGAACCAGCAGTTACAGAATGATCTAAATATGGTAAGAAGTTAACTGTATTTTAATTGTTGACTATGTTATTCTGCATATTCATATGCATTTGTTTTTTCACTCAACAAGAGCAAGCACTTCCCCCAAACCTTTTTTGGCTGGACTGCCTTCTCTTGTCCCTTTCTATGTAATGGCACTAATTTCAGCAAAATTGTTGGGCTGAGGGTGCGACAGGAGTTTTATTCCATAACCACTATTTGCAGTCTCTTTTTCCATGGGTTTTAAATTACCATGGTGCTGGTTTTCTGCCTTGTTTAATGAAAGCATAGGCTGAGAAAAACTGCAGTTGAAACATCTCACCTAAGAGCAGCCTGTTTGTCGGTGACAGTGAGCTTGAGTCAAAGGGCACCTGACTGGAGGTCCAAGAGACATGCATTCCTCCACCTGCCCATGTCTCAGCTTCCCCATCTACAAAATGAGGATAATGGTTCTTGAATCACTGGAAGTCCTTACAATGCAAGAGAGGAACTACTTATCCCATCATTATTGATATGAAATCCCACTGTGAAATCAATGTTGAAGGCTGCTGCTTCTTGGCTTTTGCAGGTGAAGAAGGACTTTGATGCACTTCAGCAGACTCAACAGGATGGGCCGTATGCTCAGAAGTCACTGAGGTATTCTGCAGAGAACCTCATTCCCAACCACCAAATGAATGAGAAATTGGAGATGGGACACCAAGAAGCTACCATGGAGCTGCTGAAACTGAAGGACAGGGCAATTGAACTGGAAAGGAATGTAAGCCTTCTCCTTCTATTTTCTGTTCTTCCTCAGACTTCCCCTGCAATCATGAGTGGGTTACTGGGAACTGGATTTTTGAGGTTATAGGAATTCACTTGGTTATCTGGAGTGCATGAACCTCCCACATTTCTCAGGTATCTCCTAGGGCTGCATGGGACTGTAGTGTTATACATGTCGTGTGTAACATCACTGCAGGAGTGAGTCCTGCGTATAACATCTCTCCTAACTTCATTGAACACTGGGAAGAGTTCGCTTTTGCACATTTTGTTGCGGAATGATCCTCACCAATTGGTTCTCATTTTTGATAGAACTCCAAATGATCAGGACAGCTGTTTCATTTCTTCCTGTCACCCCTTCAATGCCATCTCTCTTTCAGAATGCAGCCCTGCATACTGAGAAGCAGCTGCTTAAGGAGCAGCTGAAGCATTTGGAAACACAGAATGTCTCCTTCAACAATCAGATCGTGACACTACAGAAGCAGAATGTCTTCCTTCAGGAGCACAATACTACCCTGCAGACACAGACAGCTAAACTCCAGGTCAGGACAGCCTTTCACCTCCGTGCCAGAAGACTGGATATGATTATAGCAGTGTGGAGAGGATGACAGTTAATAAGAAAAATGTTTGTATTGGTAGGCAAATGTAGTGATGTAAAGTTGAAGCCCATATGGTGGGGATTAGTTGGAGGTCTGAATATCTCCAAGTTAGGAGGAAAAAGGTCTCTGTGGCTTAACGTCTGGCGGCTTCTCCATTAAGGCAGTTACTTAGAGAGAAAATTTTAAAATCAATACAGCAGAATCCAGTGCAGCTTCTGGAATAAAAGATCTTTGCTCTTTTCTTCTGTTAATGCAATGGCTGTGAAACAGCTTGGAAGAAACAGAAAGAGGACACAAGTCAGCTCCCAGGAGGTGCTGTAGCAATGGGTTCAGTCACAATTTTCACACTTTGAGATATACTGTCAATATTTGCCAATATTTAAATAATTGTCAGTATTGAAAATGGATACTTCTAAATAATACTTTAATTTTGAAAAATAAACTTACTTTGAGAAAGAGAACAGTTTCAAACAACAACATTGGATTAGCTATAAATTTTTTGGTGGGAATTTCCGTTTTCAAGCTTTTCCTCCCACACGTGTGCAGATACAGCATTGGTTTTTTTGTTATTTCTTATTTCTCACCTGCAATGGCAGTATCTGAGCAACACAAAATCAATGCACTACCTAACTACTGAAATCAGACCTGGCAGGAGTGCTGCCTCCATACAGACTGGTACAATTAGTTTTGTTGAGCTCGAGTGAACTTAAGTTTTCATTACTTAAACACAAACCAGGTAATGTTGGCTTTGTTACGTGATTGTCAGAGAGGCAGCTGAGTTGTGAGTATTTCCGCTCATCTTGGTCTTCAGACTCAAAAGCCTCTGCTAGTAAAACTGTATTGTTTCAGTTTTGAGGCTGTCCTGATTTTTTCACTGACAGCATGGCTCTGTATGTTGCATGTTGCTAGCAATACCAAAATAGTGCCAAATTTTCCATAAATGTCAAGTTTACAAAGCAAGGGATGTGTTCTTGATGAACTCTGTACAGATATAAGCTGCAACTACGTTTGTTGTATGTACCAGTAGGTGTAAGTAAGTAATGCTTGCTTTTTATTTGAGAAACTCTAGGTAGAAAATTCAACCCTCAGCTCCCAGAGTGCTTCTCTGATGGCCCAGAACGCGTTACTCCAGAATCAGCAGACAGCCAAGGAGAATGAGAATGAAAATCTCCTGAAACAGAAGGAGCAGCTGAAATCTGAGTATGAGTCGTTGCTTCAGGACCACGAACACCTCACTTCACTGCATGAGCGGCAGTCTGCAGAGTATGAAATGCTAATAAACCAGCACAGCTGCCTGAAAACATTACACAAAAACCTGGATCTAGAGCACAAAGGTCTGGGTGAGAGGTATGTTCACTGCTCGAGTGTAGTGTAGCTGGACTGTTCCTGTGTTACCATCTTAGCCTTAAATGTTGGTCTCCAATTACAAGCAGAAACTAATGAGTAAGTTGTTCCCCTGAAAAAGTGTCGTCTTATTCTTGCTATCATTAGATCAGATGACATTTGCAATGCTGTAGATTTTAGAGCTCTCAAGGTAGCATCCTGCAGTTGACTCCAGTGATATTTAGCAAACATGGGCTTGGGGATGCTTTATGAGAAGTAGCTTAAAGTGTCTTTACTACATTTAAGGATTGTGCTATAATAGCATGCAACCTTAAAAAGATTCTCCCAGTTCTATCTTCTGTAGTCATACAGCCAGGGCTGCAAGTCACCCAGGGAATCACCTCTGTGTGAGTAGCATGTATCCTGAGAAATGTAAAGATTGAAGACATTGAATGAAAATGTCTTCATTTACACCTACTGGTACATTCAACAATGAAAAATGAAAGACATTGAAGATTGTGTGTGGCATCAACCTCATGACAAAGGAGGCTCCATGAAGGAGTTAGCAATGAGATGGTGGTGTATTATTCATTTTCTTCTAGTTCTCATAATCTAAGGCTTTTGCTTCAGGCTCTTCAACTGCATTCTGAAATCATTTATCTGGTTATTTTTTAGTCTGTAGTTATTGTCATTTTCTGCAATTGAGGGTGGACTGAACAATATATATCATGTATCACTACATAAATGCCACTCTGCCTACCTCTCAAAACTTTTCCTATACAATTCTATTTCTTTATACAATTTTCCTCAAAATAGTTGTATTTGGGTTCAGTCTTTGTGCAAGATCATGAGTTGAGTTGAGTGTAGAGCAACTCAGTGGTGATTTTTGAGGATGGACTACAAACTGGTACTCAACTTTTCTTTCCCAAGGACCAAGGAGCTGGCAATACAATGTGCAGTAAATGTTGATAAAATACAGAAAAAAACCTATTGTGATTAGAATACCCAGGAGGGCCGTGTGACAGGACAGCTGCTTGGCTGTCAACTAAATGAGCTGTAAGTGATTACGCAGCCACTGTTCCTGCTCAGCAAGTCTCTCTCATACTGATTAATGGTTCTCATTGATTCACGCTTGGCTTTTCAGATTATCTGGTTTAGGTGGGTTGAGGCTGCTTGCTGGGTTCTTTCTTTTCTTGATGAGTACCAGTCATTAATCAGTTCTAGCCTAAGGAAAAGGTAGTTTTCTAAAAATAGGTTATCACTAGTGATAAGCGCTCAGATCACCATTGTAACAATTAACAGTTTGGAGTGTCTGTTGCCAAGATGTGACTTTGGGTGCGAGACGTTGCAGGAGAGCAGGTGGTGGCTTTTTTTATACTCAAAGCTGGTTGATTTTGGCGTATTTGAGAGTGCAGTGTCCTCAGCAGATCAGTCCCAAAAGATGCTTACCAAGGTGATTTGTCAAGGACAGCCAGTATCTCCATTTGGCTGTCTGAAGAGACAAGCCCCTTTTCTTGTGTGCGTGTTTTGTTTTCCCTTTATCATGTGCATTCTCCCATCATCATCAAGGAGAGAAAGTTAGAAAAACAACTGCAAGAAAGCTCTTCCTCTGCCACTCTGAGGCATTCAGCTGCTAAGATGAAATATCTCACTTCCAACTTCAGCTAGAAAGCACCACCTGCTAAATTTTCCTAGAGCAGCTCAGTGCACCAGGAAGTTTGCTCAGGCAGTGTCTAAGAGTTGGGTTTTGCTTGTGCCAACTCCAAAGTAATGATTTTTTCACCATTAGTGACAGCACTGTAAGCATAGTTTCGTCACTCATGGCAGGGTTGGTTGTGCTCATGCACAAACCTAGGACAGCGACTCGTCTAGAAAAATCCACAGGAACTTTAGTTACCTTGTGGGCTCCTAACATTGTGTACAGCCAAGGTCTCCGAGGTTTGTGTAGTTCACGCTGATGCATTCTAAGCACAGAGTGTTTTCTGCACCTGAGCAAGCTTCACTAACCTCCCCCAGCTCTGCACAGTATTATGACTGCAGTGAAGTACCTTGTCACAGCCCAGCAAACCACAGGAAATGGCAATTTCCCAGCAATGGCAAAAACCCAGCAATACCACAAGAAAGGGAGAGTTAGTATGTTAGCACCATTTAGCAGTTTCTTGACTTTGCAATGTTTGGCTGGACATCTCAGTGAACACAGAAAAGCTGGAGTCTTTTGCTGCATTTTAAAAAATGCTTTACATATTGCACATTATGAAGGAGAAGTTGTGACTTACAAGCAATAATTGACTAGCTCAAGGTCTTTGTGTCTTACTTTGGAGAAGAAAATCCTGTAGTAGAGACACTGGGAAAGCCAAATCCCTGCTGTGGAGGCTGCCATGATTTAACCCCAGCCAGCCAGTAGCCCCATGCAGCCGCTCGCTCGCTTCTCCCCCATGGTGGAATGGGGAGAAGAATCAGAAAAATGAGGAAAACTTGTGAGTTGAGATAAAGACCATTTGAGAAGCAGAGCAAAAGCTGTGTGTGCAAAGTGAAACAAAGAATGTGTTCACCACTTCCCATGAGCAGGCAAGTGCTCAGCCATCTCCAGGAAACAAGGGCTCCATCACATGTAACAGTTACTTGGGAAGACAAAAATGCCTAACTCCAAACGTCTTCCCCTTCCTTCTTCTTCCCCCAGCTTTATGTGCTGCCATGAGGTCTCATACGGTATGGAATTTATCTCCAGATTTGCTCAGCTGGGATCAGCTGTCCTGGCTTTGTCTCCTCACAACTCCTTGAGCATCCCCAGCCTACTCCCTGGCAGGGTGGTGTGAGGAGCAGAGAAGGCCTTGACTGCTTAGCAACAACAGAAAGCATTAGCATGTTATCAACAGTATTCTCATCTCAAATCCCAAAAGAGCACCATACCAGCTGCTGGTGAGAAAGTTAACTGTGTCCCAGCCAGAGGGCTATGAATTGCAGGGACTTATTATGGTACCAGTGCTGCCTGGCAGTTATTTTTCTGGGCTCCTTTTGCCACATGCTTTTTATCATAGCTGAGCGTTGATAAAGTTCTCTCAGTCACCAATACCTACTGAGAGTATTTCCCCTATCAAAGCAGCAGGAAGAGTGAAAGCCAGAAGGAGTACAGACAAATATGGTTGGTCAGTCCCAGGAAGGGATTGTGTCAGAGCCAAAATGGATTTTGCTAGTGCGTATGAGTAGATCTTTGGAAAAACCCTCCTCTGCCCAAGTGCCTGGTGCTTAAAGACGTGGAGCAAACGTGAGCGTTGAGCAGCCTGCAGGATGGGTAACCTTGCTCCTGGTGGTAGAACTTGTCAGGTTGCACAAATCCTGCTCAAATGGTAGACCCTGTGCTGGCTCTGGCCTGCAGAGAAATTTGCCCGGGGATTTCATTAGGGCTCCAGAGGTGCAGAATCACCTCTGGTTTGGCAGACAGCCTCTTCTTTCTGGCCATTTCCCTAATGTCTGGGGAGCAGCTGTGGTCTGCCTCCGGGGTTCTGTGCTGGAGGGCAGCATGTGGAGCTGGGCCAAGGTGGTAAAACAGGACCCGTGTACTGCTTCTCTCTAAGCAGCCCTCTTGGAAAAACAGGTGAAAAATGGATAACAATGATCAGAGTGGCCCCGTTGGAGAGACCAATGGCAAAAGGCTGGCCAGTGCAGCTGCTGCAGAGGCAGCCATGGCACCCTCTGCCAAGGGGCCGACTGTGGAGTTTGTCTGCTCCGACTCTGGATTGGCAGGTGGTCTGTCTTGAATTCTTCTTGGAGCTGGATGTGAGACCTTCCTCTGCTTTCAGGTTCTTCCATTTGTTGTACGGGCATTGAATTTGAAATGTCCTGGAGCTGAATGGAGGGAGAGAACAAGTAAATGAGGTCAATTCAACTCCACTGCTGTTACTGGGAATGAATAGCAAACAGCAGCTTTTGTCTGGGAGACAGGTACTTTTCTGTGTGGCCCTTCAGTGGACTGGAATTTGGGACAAGCTGTAATTTGACCCTGGATGAAGGGAATTTTAGCCCGAAAGCAAAACCCCGTTGGCAGGAGTGAGTGCATTTGGTGCTGTCTGCTGCTTTTGGTCTTGTTTGGAAGTTCCTGTGACTGCAGAGTAGCTGTGCTCTGCCTTCATCTCCGCTGGGGTCGAGGGTGCTCGTTCTTTGTGGCTTTTTTCCAGCAGGGCCTCCTCTTGCACCGAGTGGCCGGTTTAAAACGGCTTAGAAGGCTGTTTCTGTGGGACTGGCAGGGGTGTATCTTCCAGGGATGTTTCAGGGCAATAGGATTTTATCACAGTCACAGAAGAATGTGCTGATGACTTTTGGCATTCACTGCACCAATCGCCCAGTGGCTTCTACTGGTGTGTGTGTGTATGCACACAGACTCTGACACAGGCCACCAGAGGGGAATAAAAAGGGTTTTCTGAGAACAGCTTGTTGTTCTGCTGAGTGTTCTGAACCTCCCATGTTCTTTGCAGCATTTTCTGAAAGCAGGCGGTGTAGCAGCCCAGGGAGGCTGAGTCTGTGCCAAGTGTTCGGGTAGTTGTTCCACACCTCTGTTATTTATCCAAATTAAAGACACAGTTGGTGGTATCTGCCCCCTGTCCATCTCCCCACCCCACCCCTGCAAATGACTTTTGCACATCTTGTGTAAACAGAGAAACAGTGGAATCCTGGACCAATGTTGCTCTTGGGCTTCTCTCTGGAGAACGAGTAGAGTCACTCCAGCAGGTGGGTCAGCCCCTGCTTGAAGGTGTTTGGCTGTCAGCTCCCTGCTCCTGGCCTCATCCTCTGTCTGGAGGATGCAAGAGATCATTACCTCTGCAGGATGCTGTTACCTACACGTATGACATAATATGCATTTGGTTATTACTGAATAAACTGTTGCTCATTCCACTGCATTCTTGTTGCATTTTGGCTGCTGCTTTCTTCTTTTCAACGAGGAGGTTTTTGAAACGTGGCCCTGACAGTTGTTTGTGAATGGGCTTCCAGTTTAATGGGGCAGTTTCCACTCACGCTGGAGACTGACGTGCTTTTTACCAAGTTATCAAAATCTGCAATTGAAATAATGTCCTGGCAATTGTATTCCAGTCTGCTTTAAAAATGCATTATTATTTTTTTTTCTGAAAGCCTCCCTTTTGGCTTTATAGTCTAAGTTAATTTCCATGTATAGTGTGGAACTCAACCTTGGTAGATGTTTAACCCCACAAATGTGTATGAAACCGAGCAGACAGGAAATAAAGTAAGTCTTACTTGTCATTGGTCGTTAGCTATTAAAAATCTTAAGCTAGAGGAAGAAAAACGGTTCAATGGAAGCTGAGTGTACGCTACTCCACTTTTTGCAGATACAACAGTTTAATGAAACACAAGGCAGAACTGGAAGAGTTGGAAATAGTCTTAAAAACTGAGAGAGAAGTTCTGCAGCAAGAGAGGAGGTCAAATGCAATAACCACCGGGGAAAATCAGAAGCTGAGGGAGGAACTGGACAGGTATGGTTTCCTTGCTACATTCTTTTATATGTCATTAAAAAGTCACAGAATGACAGAATGATACAGGTTTGGAAGGGACCTCTGGAGATCATCTAGTCCAACCCCCATGCCAAAACAGATTCACCTAAAGCAGGTTGCACAGGAATGTGTCTAGGTGGGTTTTGAATGACTCCAGTGATTGAGACTCCACCACCTCTCTGGGCAGCCTCTTCCAGTGCTCTGCCACTCTCAAAGAGAAGAAGTTCCTCCTCATGTGTAGATGGAACTTCTTACATTCAAGTTTGTGCCCATTTCCTCTTGTTCTCGTACTGGGCGCTACTGAAAAAAAGACTGACCCCTTCCTCTTGACACCCATCCTTGAAATAACTTAATTCCTGTTATTAAAAGTGGCCTTAGGGATCCTTAAGATCACTGGGTAACTGTTAACTCCTGTCAAAACCCCTTTCGTGAGCCAGCACACAAATTTACCTAAGGCAACAGTAAAACGTACCCTGCTTCCCAACCCATATCCCTACTGGGGCTCTCTCCATTCTAGCCAGTTCAGTGCCACTGTTCATACAACAAAGGCATTTTGAAAAAGAGTTCGGTACAAATAAGGGGCCACGGACATATCAAGTTCAAGCTATGTCAGGGTGAATCATATTTAAAAACCCTGATGGTAAGTTCAGTCATGAGAGTTTCATGTGCAGTCCCAGTTGTGCTGGACTTCAGAACGCTGCAGAGCTCTGCAAAGGAGCTTTCCTCAAGCTTGCTGTTTCTACCTCAGTTTCTCTAAGGACAAAGGAAGATGTTGCTAAGTGTTGATTGTGATGCTGGCAGGGAGTGAGGCCTAGCTGGTCTGTCAGCAGACACAGAACCTAAACTTTTTTATTTATCTATTTAGTTAATTTTATGCCTTTGAGATTTGTAGACATTTTTAGATTTATCAAAAGCTCTAAAAGAATGTGGTATCTCACAGCTCTGGACACTTTAAGGCTCATATTTCATGCATCAGGAAAAAAATTCCATGAATGTTCCTTATTTGTGCCATTATAGAGCTGCCTTTATGTCCAAATGCTCTTAAATACGTTGTGTCTGTCTTACGCCATGAGGAAATGGCAGGCTTATGTTTCATCTATTTTCCTTTCAGTTCTTTGTTCAAGTTCACTTCATTTTCCTTTCAAATCTACAATTTGAAATATTTTATAATGCCATTACCACTTTCTTATTAGAATTTTATTATATGCTTCAAATAAAAGTGTCTTTGGGAGTTAGTCTTTGGAACTTACTATTTGCTTTACTGACAGCTGCGTGTTTGTGGTGTGGTCTTTGAATGTTGTGAGGTGCTTTCCATGAGGTATCCTTCATAACCCTTCTGGCATCTTCGTGTTTAGGGTGAATTTCTTGCACAGCCAACTAAAGGCAGAGTATGAAGGGCTGCATTCACACACTAAAGAGCTGAAAACTTCCTTGAACAACTCTCAGCTGGAGCTGAATCGTTGGCAGGCTCGCTACGATGAGCTGAAAGAGCAGCACCAGTCCATGGATATTTCTCTGACCAAGCTGGATAACCACTGTGAGGTGAGTAGCTCTAGCTCAAAGTGCTACAGGGCTCCTCTTAGGGTGCTGACGTTCCTCTTGTGAAGTTTTTGGCAGGCTATAGGTAGAAGGTCAAACCCTGTGGTCATAATCCCCCTCCCATATCCTTGGCAGTTTGTCAGTTCATATCCCAGGTTGCCACGCTATTGCCTTAGCTTGATTGTGATGCTCTTCTAGGGAAGGCAGATGCAGAGGAGAGATTAATGTGTCTGTTTTAATAGCTGCTGTCCCGTCTAAAAGGAAACCTGGAAGAGGAAAACCACCATCTCCTGAGTCAGATTCAGATCCTGAGCCAGCAGAACCAGATGTTACTGGAGCAGAACATGGAGAACAGGGAGCAGTACCATGAAGAACAGAAACAGTACATGTAAGAAGCTAGAGGTTTGCATTGTGAAACCTAAAAAGGGCATCTAGACAAACAGAGAGGACCCATCTTCTCTCAGACAGGGGAAGGACAGACAGGGGAAAGAGAGGTCTACGTGATACCTGGCTAGAAAAGGGGACGTTTAGGAGCAGATAGGTGTAATGGGGAGAAGCTATGAACCTGTTGTCCCTGCAGTGAGTTTCCCTTGCAGGTATGGAAGAAGGAAGAAAATTGTTCTTAATGCAGGGCTGACATCCACTGTGCAGGTTCATAAAAGAATGAGAGAACAAGGATAGCAGGATGACATGGCAGTGG
Organism: Jacana jacana; assembly: GCA_013400555.1. Taxonomy (NCBI): domain Eukaryota; kingdom Metazoa; phylum Chordata; class Aves; order Charadriiformes; family Jacanidae; genus Jacana; species Jacana jacana. The sequence continues at coordinate 15,083 of VZTM01038508.1, read as the reverse complement.
TGAAAGTGCTCTGACACCGTGTGCATGAGACCAAAGTAGTCTTGCAATGATCCAGCATTATTTATTTCTCTCATTACAACAGAGTAAGGGGAATGGGGATAAAATACCCACTTCTCATGTAGTCAAGGCATTCAAACTGCTCTTCAGCCCTGAGTAATTGTCAGTCATCTGTGAGCAAGACTGAACATTCAGGAACCAGATTTTCCAAGAACAAAGAGCAGGCAGTGAATGAGCTTTGTAGGATTTGGAAGGTTATGCAATAGGCAGATGCTTCAGTCTCCTCTCCTGGTGGCTTTGGTCCTCAGTTTTTTGGTTATGCTTAATTTCACAGAGATGGTTGAGAATATGCTTTTCCCCCCTCACAGTGATAAATTGAATGCCTTAAGGAGACACAAGGAAAAACTGGAAGAGAAGATAATGGATCAGTACAAGTTTTATGATCCTACTCCAAAAAAGTAAGTTGCATGTGGGTTCAGTTTTGTTCAGTTGAACAGATTTGTGAGGGTGAGAAAGGGCTCTCCATATTTCTGTAACGGGAGATAACAGAAATTTTATCTGAAATGAGGCCAGTGTCATCTGCAGTTCTCTCCTCACTCCACAAACCATTTGCTGAAGCAGCCGGTTGTGTTAGTGATCAGCACGGTACCTCATGTGGTGGAGCCCTTGGTTTTAATAGGGGAATTTGAAACTGTATTAATTAGAAAAAAGCATATTATGAATATTGTCTTGTCCCTAGTGTAGGGGAGGGATGCTCAGTATGGTGACTAAGCTGCAGTAGAAGCTTCCAGATCATAGAATCATAGAATGATTTAGGTTGGAAGAGACCCTTGGGATCATCAAGTCCAACCATCAGCCCTACTCTACAAGTTCTCCCCTACACCAGATCCCTCAACACCACATCTAATCTACTCTTAAACACAGTCAGGGATGGGGACTCCACCACCTCCCTGGGCAGCCCATTCCAGTGTCTGACCACTCTTTCTGTGAAAAATTTTTTCCTAATGTCCAGCCTGCTGCAGCTTGCAGCCATTCCTTCTCGTTCTATTGCTAATTGCCCTTGAGAAGAGACCAGCAGAAGATCTGCTCTTTCAAAAGGGATAAGCGGTTCATGGGAGATGAAGGACTTAAGAACATTATTTTACAAACAACAAATAGCCGAGCTAATGCCACCACACAGTTCTGACTGAAAGCCTTAGCAAAGAGAGGGATTAATCTTTAAAGCAGTTTTCATTTCTACTCAGTCTGTTCTCTGTCTTCTTTGGGTCCGTATGTGTAGTTTAGGGTTCTGGCAGAGAGAATGGTTGTCTTCCTCACATTCCTCATGCTGAAGAAATATTGCTGTGAAATACTTTTGACTTTGGGAGAGAAGTGGGTCTCAAGCTCTATGGAATTCATGCCGTGTGATTCCAAGCAATTCATGACAGTAAATAAAGAAGAATGTAGGATGGCTTGATGGCTTTGAGCACAACTGTGGACTTCTTTGGGGAGAATTTCTTGTAGTGTTTTACAAATTCCATTCACAAAACCTGTTTTATCAGGAAAAACCACTGGATTGGAGCCAGAGCCTTAGTCAAACTCATCAAGCCAAAGAAGGAGACTACAAGGGAGCGGTTGAAACCAGCAGCAGAGAGCCCTACGCGGCGTTCTGAGTCCCCAGAGATGGTAAACTCTCCATCTGCCTCCCAAAAGCTGAAACATCAACAAGAGACTCAGGAAAACACTTCTCAAGGGTCAAACTCTGTGGAAGAGAGAGAAAACCCTGGGGGTTCTTCAAACAAAGGTAACGAATGCCCAGCCTAAATTCATGAGCTGAACAATATTTTTTGGAAAGGAAAAAAAATAATATATTTACTCTATAGGATATGTTGATCACTTTATGATTTCTGAGTAAATTAAAAGTTTTAGTAAGCAAAAACCCCAAAACTAAAGAGCTGAGTAAAACTAAAAGGTGCTGGGGTTTGTGTTTTGGTTTTAGTTTATTTTGTTCCTTTTATCTATTTTGTCTTCCTTCAACTTTTGTACATGTTTTCTTGGTTTGCCTGAATGCATTGCATGTTACTTCATAAGTTGGTGGAAATACTTCATTTGCTGGGGTTGTGCAACAGAAGCAGTTTAAAATTGGGGCATGTGATATTATGGTTGATGAGCAACAAGTCTTCACAGGGACAAGAGCTGGTCCTGCAGCAGCTGCCAGGAGATGGCGCACGGGCAGAAGAAATAACAGAGGATGCTACTTTATTGTAATCTAATTATTTGGGAGGATGATACTGTGTTGTGACTTCGAATCAAACTAAGAGCTACATAATTTAAATTGATTAAATGGTTTTCCTGAACTCTGCAACGCAAACTTGAGAAAGGTGGAATGGTTTGTTTGTCTGTTCAGTTAGTTCATGCAGTAAATCAGGTGTTCATAAGAATAGGAAATTTGAAAGGAAGCTCCTCAAAATAAACACTGTGATCTTTATTAAAGGCAATATATTTCCCAAGCTTTGCTTACTCTATTCAGATCACTTCTGTCAGCATCTATAGATAGGTGGTTTTCCTCCAGGAGCTGTTGTTTAACACGTATCCCAAGTTCAACCTGGGAATTTGGGCTTGGGTTTCTGCAGAACAAGGCCCTTGAGGAGCACCAGAGATAACTGAAAGTCACTGGGACTTTGTTCTTTTTGATGTTCTATGGAATGTGCTCATGTTGAGATGAAGAGTATCAATATTAAAGCTTAGAAGACATCTAGGAAATTTGAGTATATTCTTAGCAAGTAACATGCAACTCTACTTGAATTTACTTTACTAAGGGAAAATGTACCCAAAGCAATCTAATGGTCATTTCTTACTGGTCTTCCTCAGAGTTTATGTATATGTGTTAACCGATGCGTTAATCTCAGTCAGACCAACTATGAATAAGTCCTCCAAATGGATGTGTTAGTCTATGTTTAGCCTTTTTTTTGTTTTTACTGGTTGTGTAATATTTAATCTATTTTAAGACACTTTAAGTTTTATTGACAAGGGTTTTTTTACTTTTTTGTTTTTCTTCTTTTTTTTGGGATACCTGGGTGATAACAATTTAGCTGCGCAGCGCAAAAAGATTGCCTTTTTGAGAAGCAAAATCAAGGATAAAGAAAAGTCTCCTAAGTCTCCATCGAATCATCAGTCTCTGTCTAACCGGTTCCGGTTCTGGTCTTCTTCCGACACCCCATCCTCTCCTAATGAATCACTTTCTGTCCCGGAACTGGGATATTTCTAACACATTCTCTTTAGCATTTAGCCTCGTTTACTTCTGACTAATGCTTTAAACAAACAACAAACATCCCACCTGCCTTAAGAGAACACACACCTTGATAGAAACACTCAGCATATCTTTACAATACTCTAAATACAAGCACAGATTAGTGAACATGGACCTAAGTTTTCCTGTAGAAGACGAATCCCTGTTGCACACTGGATCATTTCTTCAATGCAGCACACTTTTAGGGGACCTCATGGCCTAGAGTTTGCGTATGTATATTGGCTGTGGTGCATGTTACGAGTAAGTGAAGTTGCTGTGGCCTTGGATACTTGTTCTTGCAATCACACCCTGGCATCCTGTCCAGTTTCCTGTGTTGCACTGATTTGCTGTTGCTGTGCTTTCTACAACATTGTAGTCCTACTGAAAGACAGATCTGAACGTACGGGAGTCTCACATCCTGGAGACTTTTCCAATATTCTCTGCCATTAAATCCTAAAAATGGCAGGTTTGGTAACATCTTAGTCTGCTTTTAAATAGTCCAGCTTTGAATATAGAGTGGAAGCTACTGGGAAACTTATTCTCTGCAAAGTGTCTTGACGTTTGCATTCAAACCGGCTGTTCAGCAGAGTTTCACACTTCCAGCCATGGAATCTTCTCTTGAATTGAGCTGAAGTTTCAGTTTCTGCTGCTTCAGTTTTGACAGAATTTTTTGGAAGAAGAAGGTAGATTATTCTCCTAAGATTAGGAATAACCTTCATCGTGGAACCGTTGCCCAGAATTCTTATTGCCTGATAGTCACAACCTGTTGGGTTCTGAAAGGAAGGTGTGGTTCCAGTCCCCACTCTGCATTAGAGAAAGAGAGGCAGCAGGGGCAGTACACTATGGGGAGCTCAGCAGAGGCCAAAGGATCTCGCCTCCCTTCTCTCTTGCTCTGAGAAGTGGTCTTTCTATGGTGTGACCAAGGTCAAGCCTCTTGCTGTTGTTTTGGGATTTGTAGAGAATGTTTGTCTCCAGGTCAATTAATTCTGGCATATGTGGAAGGTGTTAAGTTCATCTGCAAAGCCAGTTAGCAATACACATTTGCCTGGCAAACGTTAGCCAGTAGGCCATGCCCCTACAGGCGTGCTGTACAATTCAGCTCTGAGAGAAAGTGCCAGCCCTGGGCTGTGGACCCCACACACACTTGGGGTGGGGGGGAAACACTGATTCTGAAGTCAGCATCCAGGAGTCTTCTAAGGTGACAGTAACGTGGTCCATTTCTCTAACACAGCTTTGCTGCTGCTCTGTGCTTTCAACTAACCCTAACCTTCTGTCCCTCGTCTCTGCAAGCTGTTGTTTTTGACCACTGCCCTCTACTGTGTTTACAGCATTTAGTTCCTATGAGTTAACATGTACTCCCTAGAAATATAGAGAGAAGTAGAACCTTGTATCTCTTTAAGGGCATTTCCTATAGTAAATTCATTAAATTTTGTTCTATTTTATGTGTCCCTCAAAGTGTTGCGTTCACATTACAAGAAATGAATGAACCTGCCTCATCGCTAGGGAAGATGCCTTCAGCTTTCTGAATCTCAGTAATATTCTAGCAGGTCGTTTTTGTTGTTCTCATACAAAGATCCCAGTAATTCCACTTAAAAATCATTGCAGCAGAGCATCATAAGAGTAGAGTTTTAACCATGTAGAGACTGAGCTCTTACCACAGTAAAGTTGTAGGCCTGCAAAGTTAGCTTAGTGTGCAGCTCTTTGTAGATGAGTTCCAAATCAGCGTTATTTCTCTTTGAATAAGAGTGTGGTTTCTGTCACTCTTTCTTTGTTCTATTTTATTAGTGAAGTAAGTGTTTATAAAACATACCTGCAAGGAATAATGATACACACCTTGCGTATCTTTTCTGCAATCATGCCTTTGCTCCATTTCTTCCACCTGTCCTGGTAATTGTTGCATGTACAATATCAGCCCTTGTCACTCCCACACGTTACATGATAGGAAGTCTCTGCTACCAGTTTTTCAGTCCAGTGGAACAGCTTGCCAAACTAGCGCCTCTGTTGTGCAGTTTCTTTGTGCCTGCTTGTCCTGTTTGTATGGGCAGATACATACAAATCTCTTTCTGGTTTTCATTGACTCATATTGACTTTATTTACCTCTCTCCCACTCAGTGCTAATAGACCTGAAGCAAAAGAGGAATTCCCATCACGGAGGCAGCAATGACAATGTTGAAATCTCAGCAGACTCTGCAACCAAACACTGCTGTGTGGAGCTGGGTCCCAGGACTTACTCGACCTCAGCTATTCATCTGCACACTTCCACCCCTGTTTCCAGGCTCCAGAGCAGACCAAAAGGTGTGTGCTGTGTACAATAGACCAGCTCTTAGTACGGGTCAGGCTACTTCGTAACTCCTGCTTGGGCGAAACATGACTTCTAGGGGCATTCAAGTACAAAACCAGAGCACTAGTTGTTTCACTCCTACTTTATCTAGTTTAACTGATCAGGTACAGGGTTTCTTTACTCTTGTAATGTCACCAGCTTGACAGAACACATTTGGATGTCAGTTCTCCTGTGATTGCCTGCCCTGTGGTTCGCAGCTGTGGTTAGAAGATGGCTACTCTTCAGGTGTTTGCTCTGTAAAACCCTCTGGATTACCTGTCTTTTACACTGCTAGAATGCATCAGAGGCTGACCTGAAGGATTAGCTTTCCTGTGCTTAATATTGCCTTTTAAATTTTGTGGGTTTTTTTTCAGGCTATAATTCAGAAGATAATCTGTGTGAACAGTCCCCTGAGGTGGAGTTTGGAGGCACCAGACAGCACGGTAAGCTCTAGCACGTACGAATCCTCCGGACTTCTGCGTTGAGACTTGTTTCATTGCATCCACGTGAACTGTCCCAGAACATTTTAGTTAATTTGACAGAGTGAGATGTAGTAATGCAGCACCTTTTGGGGAATATGGATCTAAGTACCTCTGGTTTTCTATTGAGAAGCTTTTAATGGATATTTTATAGAATTATAGAATCATTTAGGTTGGAAGAGACCCTTGGGATCATCAAGTCCAACCATCAGCCCTACTCTGCAAGTTCTCCCCTACACCAGATCCCTCAACACCACATCTAATCTACTCTTAAACACAGTCAGGGAGGGTGACTCCACCACCTCCCTGGGCAGCCGATTCCACTGACTGACCACTCTCTCTGTGAAAAACTTTTTCCTAATGTCCAGCCTAACCCTACCCTGCTGCAGCTTGCAGCCATTCCCTCTTGTTCTATCGCTCATTGCCCGTGAGAAGAGACCAGCACCAACCTCCCTACAGTGCCCTTTCAAGCAGTTGTAGAGAGTGATGAGGTCTCCCCTCAGCCTCCTCTTCCTCAAACTAAACAATCCCAACTCCCTCAATCGATCCTCATAAGCCTTATTCTCCAGGCCTCTCACCAGCTTCGTTGCCCTCCTCTGTACTCGTTCCAGCACCTCGCTATCTCTCTTGTATTGAGGTGCCCAGAACTGGACACAATACTCAAGGTGTGGTTTTCCCAAAACAGATTTTCTAAAACGCTGCTGACATTGAGATGAGTTGCCTTGCCTCAGCAACAGACCCTTTAATGCACATCTGACAGATTTGTTGCTGATTTTTCTGGACAGTGTTCAATTCTTTCCTTAAAGGAGTGAATCAGCCATAAAAGAGCTTCAGCGTGGGGGTCTGGATGCACAGCAGAAACACTGGTGCAGCAGCAGCAGCACTCCCTGCTTAGAGGTTTGTGGCAGACTGCGTTTGCAGGCTGGTTACAAGCCCCTTCCAAAGAACAAAACTGAGAGGGACACAGCAACTTCTTGTTGAACTTGTTCAGTATTTGCATGACTTTGTTTATTGTTGTAAGAGCAAAACCCAGAACATATATTTTTTTTACACAACGACCTAAGTGAGAAAAATAAGATGGATCCTGAACAACTTGACTTGAAAATTGAAAGTGGTTTCTACTATGTCCAGATGTTGGCACCCTGTGCATATGATGTTGTAAATGTTTTCAGTGACTTAGTGGCGCTATTTTCAGAAGGCAGGCTGTAGCCAAGTCTTTTAGAGAATCAGAAGAACTTAAGATCTGTTTGTTCAGTGCTTCTTTTGTGTTTTTCAGTGTCCAGGCCAAGCAGTTTAGAGAGCAGTAGGAATGCTTCCAGCAGTAGTTCACCTCTCAATTTAAAAGGTAAACTTTTTACAGCTGTGTTCTGACAAACCGAAAGTGAAATTCCATGAAATTGTGTGCCAAGTGTGGGTTTCCTTCCAATTACATTTGAAAACTGTTGTTTTGAAATTGTAATGGTTATACAGTGTGGATGTGGCTGTCTTGGGAATCAAAACTGCTAGCAAGAAGTATTTTTCTAAGATTGATTCTGGCAAGGGGTGGCTTTTTCAAAGCAGGCAGTCCAGTTTTGCGTCAGCCTGACTGGCATCAGGCTGTGAGAACTATCAGGCCACTCTTGAACTCCTTTTACAACAACAGGTCTCTGCTGTTCTTACCACATACACAGCTTGTGTATGGAATTGGTGTGCTCTGGAGATTTGCTTTTGCTGAAACTGTGCGCCTTTGAAGGGTGCCAGGAGACCTGACACTGTGGAAAAATCCCCTTTCTGCTTTCCCAGTGGCAGGTTCTGGCTCTTGCATCACACACACCCAAGACTGGGAGATCTTCCAGTGGCACAGAGGTGGCAAAGAAGCCCCTTTACTGTCTGTGTTATTCTTTGGACAAGTGGGTGTGCTCAAAGTACATACTGTAAAACATCTACTAGTCCTGATTTTTCAAAGTTCTGACTGCTTTGAGTTCTGTGAGAGAAGAAAGTAAGGTCAAAAATGCCACCTAGTCGGTGTGGAAATGACTCTGGATGATAAAGTTCTCATACCTCAGTGAGAAACCTATTGAAATGAGGGAAGAACAGTGTCATCAATCATATTTGTGCTTCTCCTCAGGTTCCTTAGATCATATCCATGGTAGAACCGAGAGCCTCAGCAGTGAAGATACGGTGCTAAGCAGAGAGGCACCAGCTTTGCTCCAAGACACCTATCCCTTTCACTCTGCTTCTGCTGTCTTAAGCCCTAGCAGCAGGCATGAGTCCTCCTCCCACAGGAACGGTCTGATCTCTTACGATACACCTCAGAAGAGTACCCCATGCCCCTCTTACGCAGCCAGGCGACGGTCTGCCTCACCTGGCAGTGAGATGGTAACTTTGGAAGAGTTCTTGGAAGAGAGCAACAGGCTGCCTCCACCAAGTGTAAGTATGTTAAAAAACTCTTCCAAGCTGACTCAGGGGCATGAGGGCATAGGGAAGCAAGTAAAGACAAGATCATTGTTTGTATGTGTGGAACTTGTAGAGAACTATTGAATCCTGCAAAATGAATGAAACAGTTTCAACAACTATGGCAGAGTTAACTTCCACACAGCACTCTGCTGATTTATTTTGGTGTATCAGCTATGGCAAAGTCAGGCAGCTAATTCACTGCAAATTCTGGGGGATTGAAAGTCCTATGGGACTGAGGGGGCTTTTTGATGCCAAAACACTTGTGGTCAAGGTTTCATATTAAATCATCAGTTCTCAGCCCCAGGTATTTTGATTTGTGAACTGATAAGTTTTCTGTGTAGCTTTCAGCTGCTAAATCTGCAAATAGAAACAAAACCCAACAGTAGCTTTCAACTGAAGTGCAAAATGTGCAGTCGTTAAAAACCATCTCCCAATCTGAAAATCCCCATCGGTGCATTTGAGAGAGAACATTTTTCTTGCTGAAGCAGTTCTCGATGCTTGTGCCATGCTGTGTGTGCTGGCTGGCACCGTGCTCTGGGTTCAATAACTGCAAGAGTCCGTCACGCGTTGAAGTGCTTCGTCAGGAATGAAAGGCTCGTTTTCTAGATGGCCTTTGCCTTTTGCTGCTGAGACGCTGCTCAGCAGTGGGGCGGTGCAGGACTGAGCATGCTCATATCTTCAGAACAATTTGCTGATAGTTTAAGATGTTTCTGCTGTTTCATGAGTGCTGTGGTAACAGCGCTGAAATCAACAGACCCTTTTATGGCTTCAGTAAATTCTGGGCCTTGGATTTTCAGAGCAATATTTAAATATACCTTCTGTTACCTCATTGTCCTAAATACAATTCTTAGCTTTTAGAGATATTTAAAATTTGATTTGGGTTTTTTTGTTGTCTGTGACTACCTGACCATCTCTCAGTTTTCATTCTTTCTGTCAACCTTGTTCCTTTTCAGCGTCGGCGCAGTTTAAATGAGAGCGAAATGATTTCATTGCACCAATTTCTGTTAGAAGCTGACGCGCTGTATCCCTCTTCCTACTCCCTATGTCCTTCCCTCCGTCAGGAACCTTCGCAGTCACTCCAATCAGTCCTCAGTCATTCATATCCCGACAGCGTGAGGCACAGAACAGGCAGGGGAAATAGGAGATCTACTTCACTCTATGTCCCCAGGGTATCCGTTGTTCTGGCTATGAAGGCAACAGCTCCCAACTTACCACAGCTTTTGCTGGCATATTAATACCTATAGAAGCATCCTGTAACTCCTAGCTGTAATTTTAAAGGCTGCCAGATCACTTGCATTAACTGCTCATAGAGTATCTCCCGTGCTTGTTGATGAACATGCGTGCTTTTGGAGAACTAGTCATTCCCTAATGTTAATGTGCAAACCAGCAGGTTAAAGTGGAGTTAAAAATAATCCTAACCCTTTAACATTTGGTTGAGCGTAGAAATCCTCCCGTTGCACTTTTGCCATTCATAGTGTTCACCTCCAGCAAATGCGTTTTGCGACTGGAAGAGATGTTTGGAATGCTAGTGAAATGAATGTGTTAAGCTTTAATATACTCCTTAGAGGAGAGTAAAGGAATTTCATGAGCTTGTTACAGCACGTTTTTGGTGAAGACAGCATGTCCCTTAACTATTCTGAGCATGCCATCTACTAATAGTCCAATGGCAGCTGATCAAACATCACCATTTTGCATTGCATGGACCATCCCCATGAAATATTCATTGTATGTTTTCTTTTAATGCCAGGTTAATTGTCTGACTTGAAATTTGAAAGTTAATTGAAGGCAAGCAATCCTATTTCTATTTTTGTAATGATTTTTTGTACATTTCATTATACTGTACATGGGGTTTTTACCCTGTGTGGTGTATTGAGTGGGAGAGGTGAGGGGCAGCGGTGGAGAAGCAATGAAACTCTCTGGTCATGCTCATGCATCTCCCCAAGATATCCTCTCCTGTGACATCCCTGAAGTTACAGCAGAGAGTTATCCAGATGAACTGGATTCTGGATGATGACAGACAGTCATCGATATCTGTTGATAGCAATGGCTAATGCCCTTAATAAGATACTGGTGTTACAGTGACAGTGGCTGATGTGAAAGGAAGCAAAAGAGCTGCTGCCCAGGTTGCAAGTGAAATAAAAATGTTTAAATTTATGACAATTAATCTGGCAAACAAGGCTGTCAAAATCTAATTGTGATGAACGTGTTACTCCTTGATTTGGATTTATACCTTTTGTAAACATTAATGTCTTCTGTTCCCCACTTTAAATATAAAAATCTATAGTTGTGTTTGGGTTGAATCAAGTGGGAAGGAAGATTATCTGAACAGAAAGCTCTGCATGATCCTTTACACAGAAAGTGTTGTGGTTAATGTGCATATTTTCTCACCCCAGGACACCTCCAATAACAGAGATGACTTGCTCAGCAATTATTTTAGGAAAGCAAATGAGCCTTCAGCTACTGGGAACCTGCTGGTTCAGCCATCCAGAAAGGAGGCTGCTAAGATGCCTTCTAGTCTTGTTGCTCCAACTGTAAAGATGACCAGCACCAACGAAGAAGGAAGAACAGCTAAGCCTGGAAATTACGTGAAGCCAAACCTCAGACAAGTTGAACCTGAGCCTCTGGCAAACTCTCAGGGGTCCCTTAAGCTTCCCCACACACCTCAGCACCAGCCCGCCAGTGGGGTGCGGCAGACGGCACAGCTTCAGCAGCCTGGATCCGTGAGCAGGAGGAGTACATCACTGAGCAGAGCATTTAGCTTAGCCTCTGCAGACCTCCTCAGAGCCACCGGCCCGGAGACGTACAGGCAGGAGAGCCCTCAGAAGTCAGCGGCAGACCTGCGTGGGAGCAAGGACACTGTCAGTCAGACTGCCAGGGCTTCCGTGCCAGCCAGCTCCCAGGCAACCTTGAGAGAGAGGCCTCAGTCTGCAAAGGTGACAGGTTCAGTGCAAGGTGTCGATTCCCGCTGTCGGCAGCTTGACGCGAGGCGCCTTTCCCTGGCCCCACCGAAGGATGAGAGGCCGCTCTCCTTCCATCAGTTCTCTGCCTCACCCACAGCATCCACCAGCAATCTGAACGTGCCGCAGCAGGAGCGTGTGAACCCTGGGCAGCACTACCCACCTGCATCACTCACTCCCTCTAAAGTCAAGCCCAAGCCAGCCCCGCGTTCTGGGGAGGTGGCCACCGTGGCCCCTGCCAGAGCTGTGTCCAGCAGCACCGAGGGGAATATTTCCTTAGGGCAAGGCCAGGGTGATGCCCTACTTATCAAGTGCCAGGGTAAACTGCCAGAAGGCAGCACGGGGACTATGGAGGAGCCCATGAGAGGAAGCAGCTCCAACAGCACTCCCGGGTCTCCGGACCCCCAGGGGGATCAGCAGACAGTTTGGTATGAGTATGGGTGTGTGTAACCCATGGCTGCACCAGTAGTGTGTGCGTCTGGCATTGCTGACGTCCGGGTAGTGTTTGTCTAGACACCGTGTCAGGTCTTAAAAGGCATCCCATGTGTGCTGCTCTGAGTGTTCAACAGGTACTGTCTCCTAGTTGGACAAAGTATGATTGAGAGAAACAGGGAGCAAAACCCCAGCCCTTCTTTTGACACTGTTGTGCCTAAATCAAAATGGAAGCCTGACCTAACCTTCCCAGCAGGCTTGGCACCTGGTTCTCACAGGTGCTGAGCATTCCCCACTCCAGGAGAGGCTTAGCAGGGTCCTCTGTCATAGCTGTGCTGTGCTCCCCTCCTTACCTGCATTAAAGAAGAGTTTCACAGCTCACACGTGTGCTGAACCCAGCCCCACCATTGATACAGACCTTAACCACACTGAAGAGGTCATATAAAAGCCAAACTTCTCCCCCCAAATTCAGAACTTGGCTTAAGTAGCTTAAAGAGAAAGCTGACAAGCAAAAGTTTGTGGCTTTAGCCGTGGATCTGTTAAAATCAATTCTTCTTGCCACAGCCACGTTTTGTAGACGTAACATGTAGATTTCAAGGGTCCCATCTTCCCTGCTGGGTCTGCGTGAGGCAGAGAGGCCGCTGCCGTCACTCACTCACCATCACTCAGTGCAGCCCAGTGGACCCTTGACTCTGCAAGCCAAGTGGTGCTGCCTTTTCAAACGACTTTTGTCTTTTATACAAACACTGGAACTAATGCAACCTTTCAGGGGAGATGTTATGTCAATCGCAAAGGTGGCATCTATGTACAGAAGTGTCTTGTATGTATATAAGAAGCTCAAGTATTGTATAGGAATGCTGTGTAAATTGTATTATTACATCCTTGTGTGCACGACAGCCCACTTCCTAAACAACCCGTGGGATTTTGTCTCTTAGAAATCGTTGTTTGTCTCCGAGAACTTTGCTCAGTATAGAAAGCAAAATAATTTTGTATACATGTGAAAGAAATATACTTTTAAAAATCTATTTATGTGCAAAGAAGTTCCTTGTGTGTTTCTGTCCAGAGTGTCATCAGCTGCTTATGTATATATGATCAAATGCATATCTCTAATTCTATTTCATGTTTGTAAAGCTCTTTTTCTTGCAATAGGCTAAATCCTTAAAAAAATAAATACTGGTTTTGCTGGTTCTGATTTAATCTAGTAAAAGCTGAAACTGCTTCAGCTGAGGATGTTTTTGTTATCTAGTATGTAGTAATCCCATTCTGGAACTACAAAATTGTTTACAATAAAGACTAAAATAAAATCAATGGATGTTGTACTTTTTTTTCCCACTGGAACAGTCGTGATCCGTGGTGCTGGATGGGGATCCGTCTGCAGTAGCTTTGTGTAAGCGTCTCTGTGTGGCGGAGTTGTGGCAGCCAAAGGTAAATGACTTTACTAGAACATGGAAGAATTGCTCTAGAAATCATTAGTTCATGTGAAATGACTCCAACCTGGCTGTTAAAATTAATAGAAAGTGATTAAAACTTTGGGGTTTGGTTTTTGGGTTTTGTTAAACATTGAACCCATCTGTGCTGAGAGAATTTGAGTTGTGGTTTCGCATTCATTTTGTAGATGAAAGGTAAAAAAAGAAAAATCAGTTGTGGGAAACTCCACCAAAAAATGTTATCCTCCAGAGGTGCAGAATCACCTCTGGTTTGGCAGACAGCCTCTTCTTTTTGGCCGTTTCCCTAATGTCTGGGGAGCAGCTGTGGTCTGCCTCTGGGGTTCTGTGCTGGAGGGCAGCATGTGGAGCTGGGCCAAGGTGGTAAAACAGGACCCGTGTACTGCTTCTCTCTAAGCAGCCCTCTTGGAAAAACAGGTGAAAAATGGATAACAATGATCAGAGTGGCCCCGTTGGAGAGACCAATGGCAAAAGGCTGGCCAGTGCAGCTGCTGCAGAGGCAGCCATGGCACCCTCTGCCAAGGGGCCGACTGTGGAGTTTGTCTGCTCCGACTCTGGATTGGCAGGTGGTCTGTCTTGAATTCTTCTTGGAGCTGGATGTGAGACCTTCCTCTGCTTTCAGGTTCTTCCATTTGTTGTACGGGCATTGAATTTGAAATGTCCTGGAGCTGAATGGAGGGAGAGAACAAGTAAATGAGGTCAATTCAACTCCACTGCTGTTACTGGGAATGAATAGCAAACAGCAGCTTTTGTCTGGGAGACAGGTACTTTTCTGTGTGGCCCTTCAGTGGACTGGAATTTGGGACAAGCTGTAATTTGACCCTGGATGAAGGGAATTTTAGCCCGAAAGCAAAACCCCGTTGGCAGGAGTGAGTGCATTTGGTGCTGTCTGCTGCTTTTGGTCTTGTTTGGAAGTTCCTGTGACTGCAGAGTAGCTGTGCTCTGCCTTCATCTCCGCTGGGGTCGAGGGTGCTCGTTCTTTGTGGCTTTTTTCCAGCAGGGCCTCCTCTTGCACCGAGTGGCCGGTTTAAAACGGCTTAGAAGGCTGTTTCTGCGGGACTGGCAGGGGTGTATCTTCCAGGGATGTTTCAGGGCAATAGGATTTTATCACAGTCACAGAAGAATGTGCTGATGACTTTTGGCATTCACTGCACCAATCGCCCAGTGGCTTCTACTGGTGTGTGTGTGTATGCACACAGACTCTGACACAGGCCACCAGAGGGGAATAAAAAGGGTTTTCTGAGAACAGCTTGTTGTTCTGCTGAGTGTTCTGAACCTCCCATGTTCTTTGCAGCATTTTCTGAAAGCAGGCGGTGTAGCAGCCCAGGGAGGATGAATTAAAGACACGGTTGGTGGCATCTACCCTCTCTCTTTGTCCATCTCATTGGAGAACGAGTAGAGTCACTCCAGCAGGTGGCTCAGCCCCTGGTTGAAGGTGTTTTGCTGTCAGCTCCCTGCTCCTGGCCTCATCCTCTGTCTGGAGGATGCAAGAGATCATTACCTCTGCAGGATGCTGTTACCTACACGTATGACATAATATGCATTTGGTTATTACTGAATAAACTGTTGCTCATTCCACTGCATTCTTGTTGCATTTTGGCTGCTGCTTTCTTCTTTTCAATCAGGTTTTTGAAACGTGGCCCTGACAGTTGTTTGTGAATGGGCTTCCAGTTTAATGGGGCAGTTTCCACTCACACAGGTGATTCACAGGCTTTTTACGATTTGCTGAATCGTTGGCAGGCTCGCTAC
>VZTM01038507.1:2837-13775 GCA_013400555.1 Jacana jacana | reverse complement strand
CTGCATAAAAAAAGTCAACAAGAACGTACTTAACACAGTAACTGGAAGAATGGAATGATGTAAATGCAAAACACGCTAACTTGAATGGACTTTTATCAAAACACAACTTATAAAACAGTTTCGATCTCAAGTGTATACACATCCAGTAGATTTTGAATATCTGCATTGGAGAGTTGTAATATAGGAACGTTGGTGTGGATCATTCAAGACTATGTAGCATAATTTCTACATGTTGGAGTGTCAATGAAATTGTGTTTGCACACAGAACAATTTTTTTTTTCCCTAAAAATGGTCCTTTCTTTGGTCTTGCTTCATATCCAAAGAAGGCTTTGGAAAATGGTGTGAATATATAGACAGTGGGGTTGTTTTTCTTGGGAAAAAAAATGTAGATTGTTACATGGTAAGTTTAAGGTCCCTGGTCAGTTCTAGGCCACACATGAAAGATGGCAGGGAGACCCTCATATCCATCTCTAAGGTTTACTTGGATTTGCTGACATTATGCTGTTCTAGTTATATAAAATTTATATATACTTTATCAATACTTCTAATCATATACATGTGATTTATACTTTAAAGAAACTGAAGAATTATTATGGAAAATCAAATCATATACCTATGATTTCAAATAAAGATAAAATGCATTGTTACGCACACAACTTAATTTAGGAGAAGTTAGAGGAAGGAGCATTTCCACAGCTTTTAAGGGGTGGTTTAGAGATGAAACCCTCCACTAAATTTAAAAGGATAAAATAAAACTATTTACAAGAGACTGACAAGACTCCTAAAATTTGATTTAGTCATTTAAAATCTCACCAGTTTCTCAGTTCTAAGAATGCTGTAAACAGCACATTTATATTATACTGTTTTCAAGAACAGCATTAGGTTGGAAAAACACCTGGGTCAATATTGATGTCTGCATCTCAAATTCAAAGTTCTCATCTATCATTATCTATACCAACACCTGCATTTGAAAACATTTCCTTCAAATTACATATTTTTTTTTATCTCTATCGCCTCAGATACAATACTGTGTAGATCATGCCAAGAAAACCTGTATTATATATGCTTTCACAGTGTGATTTTTCTATGCCTTTCATTTCCAGAGGTAGCATGAAATTCTCAGGACAGCAATCTTCAGTAATATTGCTAAAACAAGAAAAAGAGGCAATGTTATTACCGAAATGCTACTTATTTGTAGAGGCACATACTAGGGAAGAAAAAACAATATGACGCCTAATGTAGACCTTGGTGGTATGCATCTTTATGAACAGGAAATGCATTAGCCATTTATCTGTGTCTGCATTAACCTGACAGATAATTATCAGTGTTAAAGTGTGAGGTAGCCTATCACCATTCTCGTATCTTATAAGCTTTATGTTTTTCTCAGGGATGTACTTCTTTATTTTCAATATAGGCAAATTGTAACTGAAAAGAGCACCAATGTGCAATATTTCTTCCAGATTAGAAAGTAACTTTAGTACTTGACCTGCATTAATTTTTCAAGATTCTGCTCCTCCCCTCCCTCCCTGGGTTTTATTGTATTTTGCAAAAGAAAATAAGTCCGTATGATGTAGTGCCTAGTTTCCTTTAGTCCAAATTGTGTTTTGATAGAGCATCCTAGAAATTCTATATTGAAAAGAATTAATATAGTTTTCATACAGTATTTAAGCTATCAGCATGATACTTTGATGGGCATATATGTAGGTCCAGACAGAGTGATGATGATGTACCACATGGTGAAAAAGATGTGCAGGCAAAAAAAAAAAAGCTGTAATAGAGGTTCATCAGCTTGTAGCCAAAAAGTGATATACAAAAGGGGAAATAAGAGGAAATAAGAAGGAAGTGTGTGGGCAGTGGAATTATGTATTGTGAGGAATTTGAGGATTTCCAAACTTTGTTTAATTTCTATTTGTGTCAAACCCATGAGAGACTGAGATCCCAATAACTACAGTTCCACAGATAAAACTACTTCAGGAAATAAAAACATTTTGATAGGTCGGGCTGCTTCCCAATATTTGAAACATAAAGGCAAAATCCCTGAATCCCTGGCTTTATGGTAATCCTGGGAGGCTGGGTGTCTGATATCGCAGGAAGAGCTTCCAGACCAGCTCCTGTAAATTGGATTGCCTTAGAGATCTCTAAAGAGATGCAGCTGACGTGGCAGTTCAGGAGGCTGTGAAGTCCCCAGCTCTGATGCAGCCACCAGGTTGCTGATGGTTGAACAGCCTGGAAGCCCTGTTTTTTCCAACTCCTTGGCAACTTGCTTTGGCTAATTACTCCAGATTGAGGAATCTGCATGCTAAGTAGCTCTGAAGGTAGATATTATTGTGGGCTTCCTGAGTATCAACCGTACCTTCCAACTACTATGTAGGCTAAGGATAGTTGCAGTCAGTATCCAAAGACCTTGCCAGTGATGAATAAATAAATATGCAGGCAAGCAGAGACTTTCATTTGGTAAACCAACCTGTATTCTGTATCATGCAAAATTTAGGCATCTGTGTCAAACATTTTGTGTTTGGGATTTTGTGGGGGAAGAGATATCTCAGCAAATGGGTAAATGCCAATACATTTTTAGGAAGTTTCTGAATAAGATTTAGAGAAAAGCAGTAACTGGGAGGCACACTAGAGAAAATTCCAAAAGAACATGAGTTATGAAAATCTTGGTCTAAGTACAGATGTAGATCTGTTAAAGTTACAGCTTCTCATTTAGGCATTAAAGTGCTTTTTATGAAGAGGAGAAGTATCTATTTTTACATCTGTTTACCCTAGAAAATATCCTGTTAAGATATAAAAGGGTCATGATCAAAGTACAGGAAAAATAAATTATCTAAAATGGATAGATGATAATTTCTGTTCTACCACATTTTTCACAGTGAGTGAGGTTTATTCTGTATATACAGGAAAGTAGACTATCTGGACTATGATGTAGTCTGGTATAAGACACAAAATTATATTGGGACCAGTACTTTTTAATATCATCAATTACATAAACAAGAGGATTGAGCGCACCCTCAGCAAGTTTGCAGATAACCCCAAGCTGAGTGTTGCAGTTGACATGCCTGAGGGACAGGATGCCATCCAGAGGGACTTGGACAAGCTGGAGAAGTGGGCCTGTGCAAACCTTGTGAGATGTGTTAAGACTAAATGCAAGGTCCTGTAAGTGGGTAGGTGCAACCCCCAGTATCAATACAGGCTGAAGGATAAAGGGATTGCGAGAAACCCTGAGTAAAAGGACTTGGGGGTGTTGCTTGATGAGAAGCTAAACATGATCCAGCAATGTGCACTTGCAGCCCAGAAAGCCACTGGCTGCGTGAAAAAAAGTGTGGCCAGCAGGTGCAGCGAGGTTATTGACTATTCACTTTGGTGTACTGTGTCCAGCTCTGGAGTCCCCAGCTCAGGAAGGACATGGACTGACTGGAGTAGGTTCAGAGGACGGCCACAAAAATGTCAGAAGTTTGGAGTACTATGAGGACAGGCTGAGAGAGCTTGTTCAGCTTGGAGAAGATTCTGGGGAGACCTTATAGTATCCTTTCAGTATTTAAAGTGGGACTGTAGGAAAGATGGGGCCGAACTTTTTAGCAGGGCCTGTTGTGAGCGAACAAGCAGTAATTAAACAAAAAGATGGTAGATTCAGACTAGATAGAAGAAATTTTTTACGTTGGGTGTGGTAAAACCCTGTCACAGGTTGCCCATAGAGGTTGTAGATGCCCCATGGCTGGAAACATTCAAGGTCAGATTGGACAGGGCTCTGAACAACCCGATCTAATGGAAGATGTCCCTACTCATTTCAGGGGGATTGGACTAGGTGACCTTTAAAGACCTCTTCCAAATCAAACTGTTCTATGATTCTATTATGGGATGGAAAGTAGAAACTTGTCCTTCAGGATTTTGCAGAGTTCTTGTGTAAAAATGTGCTTAACAGATGTCTGTTAAAACATTTTTCTGTACTTTCTTTTATGTTGCTGGCCACTGTTGACCTAAGTGTGATGGGCTGTAGACATAATCCTTTGTAGCAATGTCATCAGGTCAAGAAAAAATTGAATATAGAGCTTAGGTACAAGCTAATTAAACCCTTGTCTGTCTTTTCCCTCAGGCTCTGATTCATTAAGAACAGCAACACCGTTCAGGCAAATAACAGTAGATTGATTGGACCAAAATCACGAGGATTTTTGTTTAAAGTTAAACACACATTTAAGCAGTTTCCTGAACTCTAGCTTTAGTTATAATTTTGGCTATTCTTTCTTTTAATCATGGTAATATGATTTAAGAAAGCAGCTGTGTATCAAAAATGTGTAAGGATCTTAAAAATCTGGAAAAGCATCCCTACAAACAAGTGTATTCTTTGCTGCTATAGAAGAAATTGCAAAAAGATCGTTAATGTGATAACATTTCCAGGTCATTTCTCCTTACAGTGCTCTGCTGTCATCATCTGGAAAGATTCAATGACTTAATGATTTCTTCAAGTAGTGTTTCTTTTCAACAAGGTTAGAGTCATCTAGTGAAAGAACTGAAATCATACTGTGCTTACAAGCTAAATAGTGCATAGAAATATTTGTAGATTAGGTGACAATACCGTTCTAATGAACACTTACTGAGAAATGGATTGTAGATGATCTGCAAAGAGAAAGAGGCTCCTTATCTTCTGTTAATGTCACATGGGAGTTCAAGGTGCCCAAAATTATTGGAAAATATGCTCCTCACGGATGATCTCTAAACTAATAAATAAATCTTACATATATTCTCCATTCAGTAACGAAGAGTTTTACTTCAAGAGAGATTAGTTTGTCAAATTTGTACTTTTCAATTACTTCATTTTTATTCTTTGTTTAAAAGTGAAGCAAATACTAGTGTCATGCCAATAGTTTGTCTAGGCTTTGGCTCTGATTGTGCATGTAACCATGTTAGAAAACTAGCGACAATCATCCTGGTCTGAGAGCTGGGCCAATCCATAATTAAAAAAGCACCATGAAGCAGGCAGAAACTTCCCTGCTGAGACATCAGTTAACTTCACTTTCCCATTTGTCTTAACAACAGTGTTCAGGCTTGACTGCCTAAGAGAAATGTAATCAGGAGATATATTCTAAGGTCAAATATGTTACCACTGTACACAGACAGAAGACGCTACTCCAATGATTGTTTTGGAAATAAGGAAAGCAATGAAATATCAAGTCAAATTGAGCTGCCAAAGGCAAATAATTTCTGAGTGTGGCAACTGTTAAATTCTTATGATCTTGGCAACCTTTAAAGTGTTGCCTGTAGCAATACAGAAGAGCTTGTCAAACATCAACATTACATGATACACTGCTGTGTTTGTCTGCATGGTCACTGTGGCACCAGTGCCCTCCTTCAGGTAATTGGTAGATTCATAACAATAAGATTCTGAGATCTATATAAATTTTGCTAAATGCTTTAGAAAAATGCATTACAATTAAAAATATTTCTGTAGTTAGTGGGAGGTGATCATGTGATGCTGTAAAACCCATGGTATGCCCATGTTCTACCGGAGTCTGCATTTTGAAGAATGTGTTAGGTAAATGTTTTTTGGAAAATAATTGTCAGAAAGGAGACTTTATTGAAAAAAAAAAAAAAAAGTCTATATTAATGCCTTTAATTGAGCCAATATATTGATAGTAAACCCTTGTAATGGAAAAGTTACTAATAAGATGACTTATATCAGGAGCTTTGAAATTGCCTTACCTGCTTACTGAACTGTCAGTTTTTGCATTCATGCTTGAGTGGTGGTCTCTACCCCATATTTTAGTCAATGACATGTGAGAGCAATAAGGAAAAAAAAATATTCCCAACAACTGGAGAGATGTGCAGATGAGACACTAGTACATACAGTACAGGCTGTCTTTCTTTCTGGATGACTTTTGACACTAATAAAAAACAGAATTGATGAATACTTGATGTATTATCTGATTATGACAACTAAACAAAAAGTTAAATGGGATTAAGAGAATTGAAGAAGACAGATTTGTGCTTCAGTCTCTCCAGTGAAATTTCCTGTGCAATCCGGCAATTTCTACAGCTGTTCAGTGACATTCCAAATGTGACAGGCAGCTCTTTTTAACAAGACACATTGAAAACTGACTTAAAATTTCATAATGACAATGTAAATGGTACATGACGAGCATCTTTATCTGCATGAATGAAAAATAAATAAATAAATGCACTTACAACAACAGGTGAACTTGTAAGTGCTAAAATCTTTTCCACTCCTCTAATAAAATCAGTCAAAAAACATCTATCCTGAATGGTACAATTTCTTGTTCTTTATGTGTATTGTGAGCATGTCTACAGGAGCAGATTTCAAGCAAAAAGGGGAAATTTCTTCAAACAAGCCATTTTTATAACTTATATAGATTTTTTTGAAATATGGGTTGGGTTATCTTTTTTTTTGAGTAGTAGCCTTTAAGGAGGCAGAATACCATCTGGTATGCAGTCTACATTTGCAACAGGCAATTACATTAGCATGAAAAGTTTCATGTACAGGAGACTTGTGAGACAGGAACCATAAGGCACCAGTAGGTCCTGGACTGTGTTTTTGTTATTCATGAAATAAAATACCATCTTTTGTGCTGGCTGCTGCCAATCCTTATTTTGAAAATTTGTGGGAACTGTGGACTGTCTCCTGTGTTTCGATGTCTGATTCTGTCGTGGTGCTCTGTCGGTTTACTTTACTGCTGTGCCTGAGCCTAGGAGCAGCGATCCACACCAGTACACCTATGTGTGTGTGTAGGGCGTTTGTCTCATTCTTTCCTTCATGCCTGCTCTTTTATGGATAGGCACAAACATTGGAAACACAATTTCCTATTAGTTGACTACATTCACAGGAGTCAGACAGACTGGCTTCTTCTATTAGCTCCCCCACTGTACCTGTCAAGGGACTGACTTTCTTAGAATTGCTGCTGACCCAATGATATTGGGTGTCAGGGGTGGGGAGAAGGGAAAGAAGGGGACTCGTACACTCCTGTATGTTTGAATCATGACAACCTTTATCAAATGGCAGTATGTTTATTTTGTAGGTCAGGCAGATTTGAAAAGCAGCAAGTTTACCTCAGCTGCTATCTAGTAGCGAACATGAAGAAAGCATCTGAAAAAGCTGAGCAGCTCTTGGTATGATTGATTCAGTGATGCACATGTGAGGCAATGACTACAGCAGGTAGCTGAGCGTGGGTTAATCAAAACAGGGTATCTGTGGTCTGAGGAACATTAGCCATGGAGAGACAGGAGAATGTGAGGGTGTAAAGACTAAGGAACATGCAGATAAAGCCTTCTGAGTACATCGCCATATGCATGCACTTGAATACATGCTATTAATAATGGTTGGAGACTGAAAGTATGCTTAGATGAGTTAATCAATGAGGCAGATAGTGCATGCCAGCTGCACAATAGAAGACTGATACCTGATAATGTTAAACATGTTATGATGTAGGAAACATCAAAGGCATAGAAGGAAAAAAGAAGATTTAAATGTGTTATAGGTTAAACAGTATAAAAACATGACTGATTTGCACATGTATATGGCATTTGATTTTCAGTATATATTGCTGTGTGTCATTCTCCCTTATGAAAATAGCTGACTAATGGTGAATTGAACCTTGCGATTAAGCATATCTGGGTGAATCAAGTTTCACAAGAATTTGGGATCAGGAACATATTCTGGAGTAATCAAAAGCATCTGATAGATAAACAATCACACACTGACAGGCTAGTAGCTCTGGAAGCACCAGCCAGTGTATTTTGGTGATGCAGTTCTGAGCTACTTGTTTGGATGAAATGAGTGAATCTCATTTGGTGTGAAGGCGACACTTGCTAAGGTAAAATTCTGCTGAAAGCAATGACAGCCATTGAAAACCATGGCACTCACAATTATTCTGAAATAAAAAAGGACAAATTTAAGTGACTGAAAGAGAAATTTTCATGTCTACCTGCTTTATAGGGACATGTTGTAAAGGATGCAGCATACATCAGATCCAGACACAGAAAAAAAGAAGATGGAAAGGCTAGAAAAGAAAAGAAAGAATTCTGAAAAGAAAGAAGCATGTAGGCATGCTGTCCTACAATCTGTTAATCCTATAAGTAATTACAAATCTACTGAAAAGAATTCTAAAAAATAGATATAGGTGGAAAAGACACCTTGTGTAAATTCAAGAAAAATATAACTTTGAAAAATTAAAGAGGTTTCTATAGTGAGAGAACAATGAGGTATCTAAAATGCATAGCTTGATACATAGATGTGGAGTTCTAAATGCACAGGAAATAATAGTGGTGTTATCTAAATAACAGAATGAAGAAAAGCAAAACAAAAAAATAAACAAACAAAATATTCCTGCCTTAAAATTAACAAGCAACAAAGAAAAGCTAAGCATAGTTTTTAATTTTTTACACTTGTTTTTCATCACAAAAATACTTATAAGGATTATATAAGGGTTTTATAAAAAAGGCCTTACCTGAGGAATATATCTAAATTAATAATTTTTTTGGGCAGCTCTTGCTTAATGTCTATAGAATGCAATTAAATTCACTTCAGTGAAAAAATTTCAAAATTGCGTAGGGAATCTGCTCTAATGTGAGGAAGGGGATAAGAAAATGTTGCAAGGGTTCCAACTGTTGTTCTAATTATAAACAAATGTAACCAGGTTTTAATTTCACACAGAAAATTTATAATATCCTTAAAAAAGTCTTGTAAAAGTCAAATTGAAAATAATCACAATACCCTAAGGATGTTTTTTTTTTTTTTTCCCTATTCTGTCTCATCTAATATACCCAGATATGCTCCTAACACGAAGAAAATAAAACATTAAAATGTTTAAGGTTTTTCTTTAAAGTAGTATGAAACAAGTCTGAAGTGATCAGGCACTTTCTTAAACTATGTTTAAACAGAATTATATTTAAACTCTCATGTTAAAGGAGTGGCAACTGTCCTCTGAAGCTTTTTTCACAACTCGGCTAAGCATCTTTGATATAAGAGCATAACAAAAAAGTGATTGCATCCTTTTAACTTTGTTTCTGCAAAATAATAAAACCCCCACAATTCTTAGAAGTATAGCATGTGCAAACCAAATTTAGCTTAAAAGTGAGAAGGAAATATTTTCCATTCTTAGGCTAATTTGCAGAACTAATAGTTATGACAAGACTCCTTAGAGGACTAAAAGAGACTTGGCATATTATTTATCCCTTCAAGAAATATACGAATTGCTGTATGTTTGCTTAGTTGGAGCCAAAGGAACATTTCTAACTTTTAAATTCAGTAGAAGATACTATTTGTTGCTTAGTATTGGCTGCATGTTCAAAAAAGTTTATCAGCCTTCCTTTCCCAAGGAACTGGGATTGTAATGGTGCTGTTGGATTGATAGGTCACTCTGACCTTGGTTTCTTCCCTGCGGTTTCCGTATCTCTTTCCTTAAAGAATCATGTCCAGACCCTGCTTCTCTCCACACAGTTTGTCCAGTGGAATGAAATATTGATGCAGCTGAAAACAGATGAGGGCGCAACACTGGAGGTGGAGTGATGGCGGAGTCGGAAGCACAGAGAACCCTGGGGACTCTGATGGACTTGGGGTGCTCTGGAAAGACTGCAGCACAGCTCGCACTCTGTCATCATCTTCCCACTCAGCATGAATATGCTGCAGGTAACAGGCTCTTAGGGGACCCCTTGGCTCTGAGACTGAGATGTGTTGACCCCAAATCGAAGTCCTACTACTCCTTAATATGCCACAGTTTGCAAATCTTACACTTCCCTGTATTACATCTGGGTTTATGACAACCCAGTTAAAAAATCCCTTTCTGCTTTTACTGTGGACTGTAGTAAAGTCCTGAAATGCCGTGTTTTTTTCCCCTCCCCTAGGTGGCACAGACTGTCTCTCCCCATGTGGTTTTCCCCAGGCAGTGAACTGCAGAGGCCTTGTAGCAGCCTGCAGGAGGTGGATAGTGGTGTTATTCAGCCTTGGTCCAGGAGCAGGTCCTGAGTCCCAGAGCCTGCCATGGGCTGTGTTCTTCAGCTGTTGTTCTTCAGGTGCTCTTCACATTGTTTATCCCTGTTCACACTGGCTGCCTGTGCCTGTGTATTCTGACCTAGCAAAACTTTTCCTTTTTCCCATCCCTGCCCTGGGAGTGTCACTTGCCTTGGCTCTGCCTCTGCTCAACCAAGTGGCTGCTGCACACCAGAGCCAGCCCACTTCTCCTGTGGAGGACCTGCAGGTGCCTGGATACTTTTGCAGGCTCTGATGTCACTCCTACATGGATAATGTGGGGACAATCCTTTAGCGGCACCAGGAGAACCACATTCCTACACAGGCAGAGGCATGCACATGCTGCCTTGTGTGGGTACGTTATTTTAAAACAATAAAAGATGTTCCTGAAAGAGTTAGGTAGTACTATAGCTGCTTTGGTTTAAGCAGTTGTTCGCAGAATGGGTGGTACCAAGACAATAAAGTCAGGATTGAGGACATTTGGCCAGGACATTTAGATAGCCCTAAAAATATTTTGGAAGCTTGTTATACAACATACTGTTGTGGTCTGGGCTGGATTGGCCAATGATGGACAACAGATGACCTCCCCCAACTCTCACTCCAAGGGGTGAGGGAGAAAAGATTAAGAGATTTATGAGTTTAGAAAGAACTAAATTTCTTTAATAAAAAGTTAATAATAAAATAAAAAGGAAAATAATGAAATAGGTACAGTGTATACAAAACCATATCAAGCTATATATACCAGTGTGGAGAGGAATGTCAAAGGAAATTTTCAAGATACTAGTCTCACAGAAAAACAACTAAGAGATTTTCCTAATTTGCAAACTGCACTATTTGCATATAGAGTTGAACTTACATGATTGATTGATAGAAAAGCAAAGGACTTAAAAAAAGATTGCAGATTCTGCATGAAGACTAAAAAAAAAAAATATATATAAAAAAAAATTGATTATACTGATATT
>VZTM01038506.1:34197-53660 GCA_013400555.1 Jacana jacana | reverse complement strand
CCAAAGCTAGGTGGCAGTGCTCACTTATCTAGCTGAAGAAAGTTCCTGTAGTAACAGAGCAGTGGTTTGAACCATGTTTCTATTCAGGCCTTTGCCTTTCTGCTGAGTGGCTTCTGAGGATGCCTCTTTGGATGGTATTTATCTGAAAACTTCACAAGAACCCAGGCTAGCTCACCAAATGACCTCTTTCAGGTAAATGGTGACACATCTAAAGACAAGATCTGGCCCAGTGAGGTTGGTGTTTGGAGTCCTTTGGGTATGTGCTGCTTTGTTTTGTCATCAGGGGAAGTCTTTTTATTTTTTACAGGTCCTAGAAGAATGCCAGGACTGAATGCTACTATGCTAAGTACTATAGAGAAATCTTCAAATAAATAAAAATAAATACTTGCTTTAAAACCCCCCACATAGAAATATTTCATTGGAGAAGTCCAACAGATCATGGCAGCAAGATCTGAGGAAGGGATGAAACAAGTAACTGTTGTGCTTGTGAGTACCATGCTAACGGTGGCTACAAATAGTGATTTCCAATACAGGACTCTTTCTACAGCTGAGAAAAGATCCTGTGCTGCATCTCCAGGCTGCCCCACAGAATTCCCTGCTCTGAATCCACCTTTGAGCTTCCTGGCTCCTGCTCGCCCGGGTGTCTAAGTCTCTGCTGGTTTGTGGCTGTGCCTGTGAAGCCAAAGCTCACGAGGTCCTTCAGAAACCCAAGAGAGCTTGAGAGCTGTTCTCTACATCCGTGCACTCCACGTATGGTCCTTCTATTGGTTTAAGCTAATTTACCCTTGGAAAACTGCCAAAGCAAGATGAAGGAGGATTTCTTTTTCAATGTCTAATCACAATATTATTGAAACTTGAAAATTAACAGAATTGCTCATGCTAATGTGTTTGAGATCTTATTTCCCAGGATTGGCCAAACGCTTGTGCTTTCTAGAAATTCTCCTTTCTGGTAAGTAATTCTTCTTCTCTTTAGTGTTCTTCTGTGTGTTTGAAACCAGATATAAACATGGCATTTCAAATGGTGCTGTAAGACTTCAAAACAAGCTGCTTTACCATCTTCTTAACAGAAAAACAACAATCCTCTAAGGTGTAGTCCTCCATACATTTCAAGGAAATAAAGTGTATTTTGTAAGAGTGGGTAAGCTCAAGACCAGTTTTCTTGTCACTGATGTTTTTCCTGTGAATTAACCCATTTAAAATTCTTCATTTTAAAATCAAACATTTCCCCATCTTAGTCATCTTTGTTTCCAGTTGTAAAACTCCAGCTCTCTCTTCTGTTCTCGTCTTGAGAGACCGGCTTGTATTGCCTTTTGAAAAAGCCAATCTGAAATACACAATTTTGGAATCCATTGTCAGCAAATCTTTGTTATCAAATCCACACCATAAAAGATGAACTAAAATAAAATGCATATAGATGGCATTTTGTGAATGATGGTATTTGGCATTGCTTTGTCATATCAGGTAATCAAGTGTTACTCATCAGTCAAAACAGTGGATTTGCTTGTTCTTTTACTTTTTAGGCTAGTACTCTCCTCCAAGGACTAAGGACGTGGTGGGCTTGTGAACTGTAACACTCCACACAATCCAGTGGTTTTTTGAAATATGAAATGGTGGTAAAACTTTCCTGGTATCTTTGTTTTGTTTCTACACTTCCTGCAAAAAATGAGGGACAGAGAAAGCCTGTCTGGAGGTATACAAGTTAAAAATCTCCTAATGGCTGTTCAGAGAAGCTGTATCCTTCATGGTTTTCTTTTTGACTTATGCACGAGATTTTTTGAGCATTTGTGTTTCTGTTTAAGACCTTAAACATTTTATTCTGGCATGAAACTGTGTTGTAGACTATTAAGTCATCACGTGTCAAGTGACATGAAATGTGGAGCCCCATCCCACAAAAATCATCCGTTTGATATTATTAAATTCTATAAATCATTTGCAAGCGTGAGATGTCATGTAACACATGGGAAGGGGGTTGTGGTGTTGAATAACAGATGATGTAGAATAAGCAGAAGATAATTCGAAGGGAAATGGAGAAGTATTTTGAAAAAACACCACCAACTTACAGGAAGAATTGTTCCTTTAGAAAGGAGAGATCCTAATAAGGTATTATTTATCCTTTAACCTGCATTGAAAGATCAAAAGATCCACCACCAACGTGAATTCTTGACTTGAGAACAACTGAGAAATACTGAAAACTTACCTTCCATAATATAACTGAAAGAAGCAAAAACAAGGTAACACCAACTAGTAAGCCCATTCCAATAATTAGCACAGTAACACGGTATTTTGGGCTTTGGTGGTGCACTCCTTCCAGATACACCTGCAAAGCAGAAAAGAGATTGAGCCCTGATTTTTTCTTTTTTTTGGTAAGATCCTAAAACAAAGCAGGAAAAGTAATTGCATTCTGAAGTAATTAACACTTTATTAATTCCCTGTGCGGGGCTGCGTATAGGATCCCCCATTGGTTTTTTTCTAGTTTAACAAGTTTATCACAAATTCATGAAGAGAAGAGAATTCTTACATATGCAACTTGCTTGTCCTTGTGTAGTTCAATAACTTTTGCATTTTTTTCTGGTGAGGCTGTTGCTCTTACTTCAAACTTCAAGGCTGATGCATCATCCTGATCAAAAAACCAAACAAAACCACAACCCTCTCTTTTAAAAAAGTAACTTCAACACAGTAATTTCTACCCAGCAAAAACGGTAACGCAGCTGCTCACAGAAAAAGAATCTCACACAAACACACAATGGTGCCTTTTTCCGATCACAAAACAAATTAGTATCAGAAGCTGGAATGAAGCCCAGTTGGATTTTACTTAAGTCCACATCCATGCTGCTTTTCTTAGAAAAGTACAATTATGAGTTGAAATTAAATCCCAATCCTACATAAAGCAGGCAGAATAAGGAAAGTAATACATATTATAAAAGAAAGTGATAATATTAAATACATATTTTTCAGTGGTTTTCATTTTTGTATTTCACCTTGAGACTTACCATTGAAAACATAAAATAGGTTAACACCTAAAATCTTTTGATTTAATCATAGTTTGCAAGAATACGTTAATACCTAGAATTTATTTGCGAAAAATACTGCAAATATACTTGAAAGGAATATTTCAAGGCATGAAAAATTCATGTGTTACCATTTCTAAAAGTGAAGGAGTAGCCTCCAGCTGCAGCTGAATGGTTGCTTCTTTTCCACTTTCCATGTTTCCAAGCTTGCAATGTATTTGCAAGCAAAGGCTGTCATTTTTCATGCAGTACTGCAGAAGGGAGGGAAAGATTAGAATGTAAGTTTCATCAACTTTATCATCTCAGTAAAAGACACCCGGGAACAGAGTAAAACAAAAAAGATACATGTTTGTTCTTGAAAAGCCAGGGTGTAACTCTAGGTTGTCATCCATCATTATAAATCCATAGGTGCTAAAGAAAGCACAGGGAACCAACCTAATTACACAGGATGATATGGGTTTGGAAAGGACCTCTAGAGATCATCTAGTCCAACCCCCTGCCAAAGCAGGTCTTCCTACAGCAGGCTGCATAGGAACTTCTCCAGGCAGGTTTTGAATATCTCCAGAGATGGAGACTCCAACACCTCTCCAGGCAGCCTCTTCCAGGGCTCTGTCACCTTTAAAGTGAAGAAGTTCCTCCTTATGTTTAGATGGAACTTCTTATGTACAAGCTTGTGCTCATGTCCTCATGCTGGGCACTACTGAAAAAGACTGGCCCCACCCTGTTGCCACGCACCCTTTAAGTATTTTTAGGTGTTGATCAGATCCCCCCTCAGCCTTCTCTTCCCCCAAGTTTCTCAACCTTTCCTCAAATTGTTATAGAATTTCCTCATAGTTGTTACAGAGGACAGCAAGTAATTTTTCTTAAAATAATAAAAATGGTGATAATTTGGCTATATGTTTTTTTTTTTTAACGCTGTTACTTCAAATTAGCTTTTATCAAGAATGGTAAATGACAGTGACTCTGTGATATCTAGTACAAACAGTGTAATTGATTGATCTTTACATTTGTATGCATTTGACAGCAGCACCATTGCACTCAACTTTGGAGAAGAACAAAGAGGAAGCCTGTACAAGATTATATGCTTCATCCAAGACTGCAATGCTTAAATTCTAATTTGATATTTTACCACAGGCTGTCTCTCAGTCATTGGTTGATCGCAACATGCTTACTTCATAGAATCATAGAATCATAGAATCATTTAGGTTGGAAGAGACCCCTGGGATTATCAAGTCCAACCGTCAGCCCTACTCTACAAGTTCTCCCCTACACTAGATCTCTCAACATCACATCTAATCTGCTCTTAAACACAGTCAGGGAGGGTGACTCCACCACCTCCCTGGGCAGCTGATTCCACTGGCTGACCACTCTCTCCGTGAAAAATTTTTTCCTAATGTCCAGCCTAAACCTACCCTGCTGCAGCTTGCAGCCATTCCCTCTTGTCCTGTCGCTCATTGCCCGTGAGAAGAGACCAGCACCAATCTCTCTACAGTGCCCTTTCAAGCAGTTGTAGAGAGTGATGAGGTCTCCCCTCAGCCTCCTCTTCCTCAGACTAAACAACCCCAACTCCCTCAATCGATCCTCATAAGCCTTGTTTACTTACTTACTACTTTACTTAAAGTCCACAGTTAACATACTGAAAAATGTCCAGCTTCTCTTAAGGTGAAAGTATTAAACAAAATTATACTTTATTAAACACAAGTTGCAGAGTTGCAGGATGCAGATTTCTGTGAGAACAAACCCTCAAAAATGTAACACTAGAATAGCAATTCTGGTTTGGACTACACAGGCCACTATCTGATCTCCAGCAGGGTCTGTAAGCAGGTACAGAGCAACGAGCTTGTACAAGCCAGGCATGTACGATATTCTCGCAGCCTTTCAAATATTTTTAATAAAAACTTGGTGAGCCAAAAATTATTTCCATATTTTTTGTAATTCTTAGTGACTTTCTGTCCCACTAACTTGTATAGTGGCTCTTGAAATTCACTTATTTTTGGCATTCATAACACCATTCAGTACTAAGTTCCACCATGGACTTCCACTTTGTTGGTTTTTTTTAACCTGGCTCCCACTAGTTATATTGGATGGCAATTTTTTGATGTGGAAAACAATGAATATTTAATCTACATACTTCATATAATTATAATTATGACTGTTTTTCCCACATGCATAATTTTTGATTTGTTACTGAATTTCATCTGCCATTCTCTTTGCCCACTCATTCGGTTACATAACCCTTTGGCAATTCTTCGCAGGTGACTGCCATCTACGCTGCCTTCGGTGACGTGTCATGAATTAACTTTTTCATCTCAGTTCTTAGCTTTTTCACTAACATCACTTACAAGTACATTGAACTTATCACAGGTCCCACCACAAATCTTTGGAAGACTGCTTTGGTGACCTCATTATATAAGATATACTGTCATCTTAAGGCTGATTCATACAGTCACTTATTTCCCACTGATGCCCGAAGACAGACCTTACCATTTGTCTCTTCGCAGGCTTCGAAAAGAAAGTGACAACCTCCTTTAATATGTTTTCATTTTTTTCTGCTGCACTACAGTTTCTGGGATATTTGTTGTAAGAGCACTGTCCAACTGTAGTCTGGAAATTAAGATAACATCATCACTGCTAGAATTTAAACACCAGCTAATAATCAGAATACAGATTTCTGAAAGGCAAGAAGCTCTAAAGGTATGTAATTTTTACTTTCAGAAATCTAAAACACATTGGGGATGAAGATGATCCTGTTCTTGGTCACGCTGCTTCACCACACATACTTAGTACCTAGTTCTGCTATGCTCTGCTTCTCTTTTTCATAGAATTCATACAGCTAATAAAATGATATTAAGTCACTTGTGTTTACCTTGATATCCAGTGTGTTGAATAATTTGTAGTCATTGGGTGGAAAAGCATTAGGTATCATTATCTCTAAGTTTGTATTTGGAGCCATGCTCGGTCCTGCACTGATAACCTTGTGGGGAAGAATGTTATAGATTTAAAGCTTTAACTCATGGTAGCTATTCAAGTAAAAAAAAATAAATATATAATACAGTATAAATACCTAAAACTTCACAGAATGGGGTAGCACCTGTATTCTTGTGCTGTTATGACAGTGGATTCTGCTAGTAACATTTTGCTTATTTATTCTGTAGGCTTACCGAACCCCTTACGTCTCTGAACGCAGTGAGTAAGCAGTGCTGATCTGCAGTGCCTGCCCCGAGGTCATACACGCTGCCTTCCGGGAGAATATGCAAAAGGAACTAGGAGAAACTATGTCTAACTTCTGCTTCTTAAGCCATTGGAGACAGATCTGATACCTACAGATCTTCTTATACAGAGTTCCTAGTTTTTAGTTCCTTTTGCATACCATAAGATAATTGCTTTTAAAGTGTTTCTTAATGGAGAAGTGGCAAGTCAGAACTGCTCTGCCACTTTCAATCCTGCTTGTGCTAAGTATGTTTTCTACGACCATTCAGTGGAAGATTGTCGAGCCCCAAAAAAGTGTTCAAAGAGGGATCAACAGGAACTTCCCAGTGCTAATGCTCAACAGTTGCTCACCATGCCCTGAAGAAGCTCCCTTATTTACCATGCAGACTGTCATTAAACACACTGGAAATCTAACCATTAATCTTCAAAACAAGGATAATAGTGTTTCCAAAGAAAAACTCTTACATGGAAAGTGAAGTTGATATTCTCCTTCATACACGTAACAGGTGAATCTTTCTCATTGGTTCCATAAATAAACGAAGCTGGTGATACAAATCTACAACAGTTCAGAAGTTGTAAATTAATAGAATTGCTATATATTGTTACCATAACTTTCTGCTCCATACTATCTCCAATAACTGAGTTTGCATTTAAATAAATCCAGGAACACTGAGTACAAGTCCTTTGCCTTTGTACTCTTTCCTCTTAAAAAGGAAAAAGAATCAGAAAAAGTCATAAATTCTCACCCAAAATTATGCTCCATAAATGCCCCACAATAAACCCTGAATATGGTCTATGTCAAGCAACCCGAGTGCCTGTCGTGCTCTTATTAAATAGCTATTTCTGTAAAAAATATACCACTTCTTAAAAAAAAGTTAGTCTGTTAAGAAACAAGTTTGAAACACTGTAGAGATTGGTCTCATCTCACAGTTAGTGGAAATAAAATCTTAGAAGTGGAGGGGTCAGGCCCCAGGACAGCTCTGCCATCTCATTCCCAGGATTTTTAAGCTACATCACACTTCTGCTTAGAAGTTCTGGGAATTTACAATAGTAGTAGACAATAATTTTATGGCTGTGCAGGTATACCAATAGCTGACTTACCCATGAGCATTCAACTCAATCTCATATTTCAGAGGTACAACTAAAGTTAGTGTGTTGTCCAGCAACATGTTCCCATCTTCATTTTGACTGTAAAAAGGCAATGAGAGAAAAATGAGAATATAACACATCATCACATGCTATGCATTATTTCTATACACAAATATTAAACAGACGTTTTGGCTTATTAAAACAAAAATACTTCACTGGTAACACGTCCAGCAGTAAAAACAAAAGAACATTATATGGAGGCAGACAGCTGCTCATTATTTTAATATCTATTGTCTGGAGATTTCTACTTTCCTTTTCTCTACAGATTTGCAACCAATGTGCTTTTTTGCAATTGTGCTTTGCTAAGTATTTCCAGTGTTCCCTATTCTGTTTCCCTAAGCTAGTAATGTTTTTCATTAAGTAATTTTTATTAGACTTTACCAGGTAGCATTAATGATGATGTTGAGGTCGTCATCTGCTCTGGTAAATGAGCTTGCATCCAAAAGGAAACTAAAATCCAGCTGTAGAACAAATAAAATTTTCTTTTTACCAAATGATAGCATGTCTTAACACAGTTTAAATAAAAATATTTTATTTAACTCATTTAGAATTTCCTGCTCTAACAAAATTCAGAACTAAGAAAATAGTTGCTTTTTGTGTCTACTACTCCCTTTCTCTTGATCTAATAACATGTTTATCCATAGCCTTAAGTCAGGTACCTTGGCTTGGAAGCCAAGCACAATCAGTTGATGCATAATACAAACTCTGTTGCTCCTTAATGAATTATTCCTGAGAATGTTTAAGCAAGCAATTTTAGAAGTAGCAGAGAGATTCAGATACCAACATGACAAAAGGTGTTAGCTGGGAACGAAGGAGAGATTCTGAAAAAACAAACCTCCCCCCTCCAGTTAAACAAAATAAAAAAGTCCTCATAATGTATTTAAGGGTGTTTTTAAATTTAAAGCTAGGAACTTCATACACAGCTTACCTTTGATTTTTGGTCTACGTATAAATAGCCAATGCTGCACTCAAGTTTCACTGCATGAATGTCTTTATCTAATACATCACAATGTATCTGTTTTTCTTCCTAAAATAAAGGAATGTTATAGTGATTAAAAGAAAACTGCTTTTTCCAGACATTTCAAATTGCACACACACATTGAACTAGGGTGTTTGTTATTTCACTGATGCATATATACAGAAAGCTCATATTATTTGGGACTACTTTAATATATCTTTATATAATATGACTTTATATGATATGGACAGGCTGAGGGAGCTGGGGTTGATCAGCATGGAGAAGAGGAGGCTCTGGGGTGACCTTATAGCATCCTTCCAGTACCTGAAGGTGGCCTACAGGAAGGCTGGGGAGGGTCTGTTTACAAAGGCCTGCAGTGACAGGACGAGGGGCAATGGTTTCAAACTGGAGAAGAACAGACTGAGATTGGATATTAGGAATAGGTTCTTTACTACGAGGGTGGTGGAACACTAGAACAGGCTGTCCAGGTAGGTGGTTGAGGCCCCTTCCCTGGAGATATTCAAGGTGAGACTTGATGAGGCCCTGGGCAACCTGGTCTAGTTGGGGGTGTCCCTGCTGACTGTGGGGATGTCAGACTAGATTGACCCTAGAGATCCCTACTGGCCTGGACTATTCTATGATTGATTACTGTATCCTGTTATTTCATCTTGTGTTTGCTAATAGTGAAGCTAAAGTGTGTGCATCAGACCCAGACCCACTCAAGTTTAAAACCAACCTCTGAATGGTGTCAGGGGGTTTCAACAGAGAGACCAGTCATTTTAAAAAGAACAGAAAGAGAAAACAAATTAGATCTGTGCCTTTCAACTATGTATCGGTGAAAAACAGAAGATTCGATGGGATCTTTGTGATCACTGAAAACACGATCATCCAACAAAAAATAGCAGTAACATCCTGGAATACATTTAGAAACTGAATTTTTTAAAATTTTGTTGTTACCTTCACATCCTGTTACTGAAATGATTTAAGTCAGCTGTGTTGATTTAATTGCATGCGTGCATGTGTGTAGGTTGTCAGTATCTAAAGAAACTCAAGAACTTCAGTTTCTTTAGATGCTGACATTTGAAATTTGAAAAATGCTTGGCTGAAAAAAAAATACCAAAGGATTACCGTTTGACAGGTTTTTTTGTTCTTACCAATTCTAAAACTCGGATGAAATAAAGACCTTTAGGGATTTGAATGTGGAGGACTGTTTCATATGCATCATCTCCAGCGTTAAGCAGAGAAACGTTCAACATTAAAGTCTTCACACTTCCAACAGCAAGGTATGTTTTCTTATCATATGGCCTATAAAAATAAATATTGTATGTGAAAACATTTCCAGCACTACTCCTTTAATTAATATCGTTTGTTTCTGGCAAAGCTCAGCTGGAGATCACCAGGAAAGTTTTTACTCAGTCCTGTAACTGAAGGTACTACACCAGTTATATGATGGCCAACTCCAGTATTGTACTTGTTAAGGCTGGAGGTTATTCATGCAAAAGCAAGAAAACTGTTATCAGACCAGTCATGCTTCTGGCTGTTACAAAGTAGGTCCTTTCCTTTACAGAGGAGAACAGCAATGTGCTACTGCTACAGTGTTTTCACACATCATTTCAAGACTCACTCTTTGTACTCAAAGTACAGGACTGAGTTAATGTGAAATGGGTCACAAAGAAGGCGGGTGAACATGCTTCCTTATGATCTATGTAATGATGTTCTATAATCATGTTACAAGTACAGACACTCTGTGGGGGGCTAAAAGTAAACTTCAGCCTGACATTAAGGTTTAATTAAGACTTGTAGAAAGGCTGCCTAGAAATAGACATTTATCAGATATTCTGGCTTGAAACCAAAGCATTAGTCACCGAACACCTTTGGGAAAGAAGCTGGCACTTAGAAAAGCAACAGAAGGTAAAAGCACTGCATAAGCAGATAGGTTCCAAGACAAAAGCAAATTAAAGAAAAACACAATGTTAACATCTCAGTAGCTTGATTAAGTTGAGGTTAAACTTTAAAGTTGTTTTACTTGTTATATGCTTACTGTTCAATCCTCTTATATGCATTAAAGCCAAGCTCATTAACAAGATGCTGTCACAAAGATGCCTTGCAGCTTAACACACAAGTACACAAAAGCACCAGGTGCACATCTGGGACTACAACAAAGCTGAAGCAGAGCTTTTCCCTGGTAATCATATTTCATTCTTCATTAAAAAAAATGCATGATGCGGACTAGAAATTTACAGAGCAGGCCAAAATCTAAGCAATTTAAACAAAACATGATAGTGTATACATGAAGACTCATAACTCGGTAAGTAAAGCATTACATTGACACCCCTATTTAATTGCATTCTTTTAAGACTAGAAGTGTTTGCTTTGCTTTTCAAGGATAATGACTGCATTCTGTCTAGACAAAATAAATTAAGGCTTCACAGCTAACTAGTTTTTAATCGAGATTCTAGGGGCACAATGTAATTTAAGGTGATATTTCACACTTTATCAAGATGTTTAGCCTAGTTATTTACACTGAAAATCTGCTACTGGTACCTAACGCCAAGCAGGTATATGGTAATCTGTTTTTCCTTCTTTGAGCTTTGAAATACTTAGAAAACTGCATTGCTAATGTCACACATGGAAATGTTGCACAATCTTTCTTTCTGAGAAGTTTATGATCGTTCAAATAAAATAACCTTCAAGGCTAAGAAAATGAAAGGGCTTAAGACTCACACTAAAGGCCATGTGTTAAAGCAGGCAAAAAGAAACTAATCTTATTCTGAAATCTATGAAGATGAAAAAGCTTGTGTTCAGGATCACACAGGTGTGATTAATCAGCATTATGGGATTGTCATTTTTGGTTGGTTCAACCTAGTATCTCCATTAAAGCAGAATCAACTTTAAAAGTGATACATTACACAAGAAAATCCAGGTCACACAAAAGACTTATCTAGCTGAGATTCACAACAGCGACAATTTCTCTTTTTGCACAACAACAGCCCATATTTCTTGTTCTGAATAAAAAAGTTGTGATGATAAAATATAACTTAAATCATTAAAATCCATTCTGAATAGGAATGATGGTAACATGGCTTAAAACTTTCCAAAGATGATGCTTAACAGAAGTATCTCTCACATATTGCAAGACAATATTAAGTGTATGCAAATACTTTGAAAGCGCATTGATTATCTTGCATAATAACAGGGTTTAAACATGATACCTACTTGGAAGGAATGAGGAGAACTGAAATGTACTAAAGGGTATAAAAAAAACATGGGGATGCAAATGAAAAAAAAAATCACAAAATTAATTTTGGAAAATAAAAGCTAATTCACGTAGGGAAAAAAAGTCTAAACCTCACGTAATACTCGACCATCTGGTGTCTCAATCAGCAGTATAAAACTGAAGATGTAATATTGTTAAGTAAATGAGGAAAAAGAACCACTTAATTAGTTTATAATTGAAATAATGAGTACAACAATGGCTTAGCAAAACTGAAGTATCTTCTTTGTACAGTATCTTCATAAGGGCAGCAGAAATAATTGATAGCTTGTCAATTTAAGAGTAGCTATCATGTCTACATATGTAATATACGCTGTGCACGCTATCTTAGCCGAGATATATATGAACCACGGAGTACAAGTTTACCTTTTGGTGAAGACAATATATTTTATGAGCTGTAAAGTCTTCTAATTATGCAAGAACAGTTCTTCAATTATTTACATTTCTGTTACATTTCCTGAAATATTTACAATTTAAAAAATATTCTTCAACTAGACACAGCTTCACTCCTCTCATTTTCTCAGGGAGTGCATAGTCTACTTATGCACATTAAGGTACTTTACTTAAAAAAGATTAAGGAATAATTTAGATAAAATTTTATTAAACCTCTTTCAAAAAAAAGTTGAATTCTGTATTACACTTACTTTGGGAAAGCAACTTTTCCAGAAACTCTCAAGTCAGCAGAACAATTTTCTTGTGAGCAAAATCTTGCAAACACAAACTATAAAAGATGAATAGAAATAAGCACTTTAGTGTATTATGCATATTATATCGAGTTAAAAGTATTTCCAAAGAAAGAAACCTATCACCCTGTTACCAACTATCTGTAATTGGCTAAGAGCTCTTGCTCCTAAAAACACTTCAGTCAGGCTATGATTTGCAATTTTCCAAACACATTCTGTGCACCCAGAATAACAGCAGAGATCCTTTCTGCACTCACAGTTAAAGCAGCTCGCATATGTTCAGCTGCTTTTTTAATTCATACATATAAAGGGCAAAGCATTTTAGAGGATCCAGAACCGAGGCCTCTGCAGCCTCTCCAATGATACAGCATGTTAACTTTTGCAAGAGAGATTCTTTACATAAATTTTACTTATCATACTGTTAGCAAAGTTTGATGAGCCAAGGGACACCATGAGTTGCACGTGTCCATGGTTATCAGTATGCTGGACAGCACGTTTATATCACTATATTCAACAACACCCTCTTTAACTCTGGTTTCTAAAACAAAATTTTGAATGTGGATGAAAAGAAAAAGCATGCCATTTCAATGGGGCTTTAGATACCTCCGAGTTCTGTGAGTCAACTAATTACCTGAAGCTTACTGTTTGTGAAAAGTCATATGCTTATGACCATTTGGTAGCTAAAAATTCAAAGC
Organism: Jacana jacana; assembly: GCA_013400555.1. Lineage (NCBI taxonomy): Eukaryota > Metazoa > Chordata > Aves > Charadriiformes > Jacanidae > Jacana > Jacana jacana. The sequence goes on along the minus strand of VZTM01038506.1, from coordinate 40,683 downwards.
ATCCTGACTTTTGCTGAAGTCAAAGGAAAAGCCTTTTTTTGAGAATAAAGTTATTTTGAGAATAAAAAGCTAATTGTATACTCATTTAAGAATACAGAATACACTCTTTCCCTCCCTGCCCCGATTTTGTGTTTGAAAACTTCCAATATCTTCACAGAACTAATATTTTACTACATCATTGAAACACTTCAAGAAAAATACCACCACAGTGCTATGTAGTTAACACAGAATTAATTGTAAAAACCAATTTTACACTGGAAAGTGACTCATCCTGTGTAATAGAAAGTTATAAAGACTAAATTTCACACCTGTGTGTTCTAAGGTATACATTGTATAGTCTTAAAAGTTCTCTGCACATACCTTTTTTCCTTTTTTTTTTTTTAAATCTTAATACAAATTGTGTACCAGTTCTGTGAAGATTTGTCTTAGCAAATCATTAGGCATTTTTTAGTATGCTGGTTTATTAATTAAGACCAAGGAATTAAGTGCTGGTCTGGAAAACAGATTCCTTCAAATGCTATGGACGTGTGAAGCTTTTTTAACTGAAGATTAAAACACACATTTGAAAAAACCCCTCATACACTAACCTTGCTTTTTATAACATCCTTTTCTTTCTTCTGTTGAAGAACGGGTTGAAGTGGTGAAAATTCTTGAGCATTTCTTTTCTGTAGAATATGACGCCCCAGATGATAACTTGCTTCAACATGTACAGGAGTCAAGATATCCCTTACATCTTTCTATGAAAATTGGAAACCTAATGAGTTAATCATATAAGACAAGACATGTATGCTTATGTTTTAAAGATGATAACGTTCCCTAGAACTAACTTAAATGGAACATTTATTTCTTGCACGTAAAATAATTGCACACACCGTATGGCTCATATACTTCTCCAGATATCCTTGTCCCTGAAAGAGTTAATCAGAAATGCAGAAAAGCATAATACAATGACTACATCAAGCGTTTCAGAATGAAAGATTCTTTTATTAAAGAACTTTTATTGAATAATGAACTGATTTCTGTCAGCAGTATTGCCGTACACACCTATGAAATGCTGTAGTGCCCAAATAGAAAAACAGGCAAAAGCTGGCTAAAATGGAGAAAGTTAACCAGTGAGATAATGCCAGACAAAGCCCATGGATAGTTCTGGCTGAAATCAAAAGGAATTCTCCCACAGTACCACTAAATAAGGTCATGACTGCATTTTATGATTCTGCCTCTTTATTTCCTCTTCTGTATTAAAAAGATTAAACTCCCCAATAAATGACCAGTTTGCAGGTGAAGCTTTGACTGTAGGAATGTTGCAGATCAGAGCCCCAACTACCTACTTGTGAAAACTGAACAGCTTGAAGCTCTGACTACTAACAATAGCAAACCTGATTAAATTACTCCCTAAGTGGAGGAGATAGACAGACACTGATTGTCCCTCCACATGGCCACTACTTCAATTCTTGTCTGCAAGCTTGCTTTGGCCAAATCACATATTATCTAATTCATAATAATTTTCCACAAGGTCTTCTCTGCATCTGCTTTATATTACTTCCATTATACTAATTAGCTATTAATTAGTCTATACTCAAAATACATAAAACGTACATCGTCTCTTGCAAGGACTGTACTTGACAGACATTCACACTTACTTAACTTTAGGAGCTTCACACAAGTACAGAAATCTCAGTGCGTGGAAAGAAATGCTTATACTGCTATTAATTAAGAACTGAAAAGAAAATTGAATTATATGCAGGAAAAAAATACTAATGATAGACTATAGGAAGTGATGAGCCAAATCATATCCTTCCTCCTACACAAATACCTGCTGATGCTGGTACAGCAATCTGTACAAGGTCAGCTGTCAGTTCTCTCTTAGCTTACAAAACCCTTAGAAGTGGCAATTTGCCATTGCTCCTCTAAGCAACAATCACTTAGGTGCAACTACCAGTTGAGATGCATCTGGGCAACTTTCCAGTAGATAACATAAGCTTTCCTTTCTACCCTGAAGTTTTATCACGAAGAATTGGCTCCTAATGGGTGTAATAAACAAAAAGTAACTTGAAAGAAGAAAATTATATGGAAGACCTTTCCATGCAGGTTTTTTTGTACCTATAAAATATTATTTATTTCCCAGCCCCTGTACTGGATCAACTGCACCAGTCATCCTAATAGATGTTTGTTTCAAAAGGTCATAGAATTGCCACCGTGAGGACTTTAAAAAAATAGGCTAAGCAGACTAATCCATTATTTTATTGTTTGTCTTTCCCCTAACATCTAAATGTCCCTAGCATTTCTTTAAGAAATTATTCTCCCCCTTAGATAAGGTCTTAAAGGGGATAGGTTGAGGAACCAGCAGATCAAGCTGCTAAGCCACTACCCTTCCTATCTGAGAAGTCCTGGCAGTCCAGTGAAGCTCCCACTGACTGGAAAAGGGGAAAAAAAAAGGAAGATCTGGAGAACTACAGGCTGGTCAGTCTCACCTTTGTGCCTGGCAAGGTAATTGAGCAGATCCTTCTTGAAACTATGCTAAGGCACATGAAAAATAAGGAGGTGACTGGTGACAGCCAACACGGCTTCACTAAAGGCAAATCTTGCCAGACAAATTTGGTGGCCTTTTACAATGGCATTACAGTGTTGGTGCATAAGGGAACAGCAACTGACATTGTCTACCTTGACTTGTGGAAAGCATTTTACACTGTCCTGCACAACATCCTTGCCTCTAAATTGGAGAGACATGGACCTGATGGATGGACCACGCAACTGGCTGGATGGTTGCCCTCACAGAGTTGTGGTCAACAGCTTCATATTGTGACGAGTGGCATTTCTCAGGGGTCAGTATTGGGACTGGTGCTGTCTAACATCTTTGTTGGCAACACGGACAGGGAAATTGAGTGTACCCTCAGCAAATTTGCAATTGACACCAAGCTGTGTGGTGTGGTTGACATTCTGGAGGGAAGGGATGCCATCCAGAGAGACCTGGACAGGTTTGAGAGGTAGGCCTGTGCAAATCTCATGAAGTTCAACTAGGTCAAGTGCAAGGTTCTATATGTAGGCTGGGGAAATCCCAAGCCAAAATACAGGCTGGGCAGAGAATGGATTGAGAGCAGCCCTGAGGAGAAGGAACTTGGGGGTATTGGTTGATGAGAAACTCAACATGATCAGAAAAATAACCGTATCCTGGGCTGCATCAAAAGATGTGTGGCCAGGAGGCCAAGGGAGGTGATTCTGCCACCCCTCTACTCTGCTCTAGTGGAACCCCACCTGGTGTAATGCATCCAGCTCCCGCAACAGAAGAAGAACATGGCCCTGTTGGAGCAAGTCCAGAGGTGGTCCACAAAATGATCGATGGGTGGAGGAGCTCTCCTATGAAGACAGGCTGAGAGAGTTGGGGTTGTTCAGCCTGGAGAAAAGAAGGCTCTGGGGAGACCGTATAGCAGCCTTCCTACCTAAACTGGGTCTAGAGGAGAGATGGAGAAGGACTTTCTATTGGGCTTTTATTGGACATTTTTAACTTGGCTAGCTAATAGCTTCCAGTTCTCCAGCAGCCTCCTGCTGAATGCCTGCTTGTCCTGGCAATACTATTCTGCAGCTTCTCCTCTGAAGCTCTTTTACCAGCAGGTTCCTTCTAAAACAAGTTGTCTTTCTACCTTCACAGACTGAGAACTGTAACCACATTCACTAGTAATCTTCGTCCAGGATTCATGTTGATATGTCCAGGAGAAAGACTTATCTGTCCAGGCTTCAATTTTATGAGCAGAGGAGTAGAGAACACTTTGCCAGCTCAGTGATCTTACTGTTCAGAGCTCTAGATTCATTCATGAAACTCTCTCGAGTGTTTTTTCTACCCTGTTTCCAGCTCTTGATTCCCTGAGTATCTTCCCTTGCCGAGTACTGCATCACTTGCAGTAAAAAAACATAATCAAACTATTTCAAGCAACTGCTCTTCATGCCCTGCCAGCTCTTGGCTCCCTGAAAGAAATTCACAAAATAGACTAAAAACTGTAAACCCTGAATTACAGATTCTCTTCTACCAATCACCTTCATTTCACTTCCTATGGATCAGGAATGGCTTTTTTTCATACCAGGTGCATCTACCACATCTACTCAAAGTAGAAAGAGGGGCAAGACCATATGTGCCTTCTTTCAAATAGTTATAAATGACAAAACATAAACATTTTCTCTGCGTAATTACAAGTTTAACGATTTTGCATTAAGGAGCACATAGGAAAGTTCTATCAGAAATGTTCAGAAGAAAATATACAGAATACTATATCTTTTTGGTTGCTTCAAATTGGCCTCAATCTATGATCTGTCATCCATTAAAAAAACAAAAGGGTGAAAAAATGTCAAGAATGCTCATGTCCTACTCGGCCACTCTATTATTATTACGCATATTTTCACTGACATAAGAGGTGGCAGACCCGTTGGCTTCCCCACAGAAAGCTGAGAGAGTGTCACAATTAAAATATATTAACTGTGGAAGCTATGAACACAAATACTTTAGTTTCAAAATTATGTGGTGCAATTGTAAACAAAATAGGTTCTGCAGTGGGTGTGCTTCTCCAAGGAGAACTAAGGATTTACAGGGCAATACACATTGAAAATTACATTACCCTCATAAATGCTGGATGGTCTTTGCAGGCAATACTCTTGCTGTAAATCTTTACATTTCCTGAGATTGTATCAGATGTTCCATTGGAGGAAAAATAAAATCTTGCTGGTGTATCCACTTTTCTGTTCACATCAACACTCAGATTATAAAGCAGTACTGCAAAATAAAACCCAGGGAAAAATAAAACTTATGAAAAACTTTTAGGTGTCATAATTCTCATAAATTTATGATAAAAATTACATCTTCTGACTCACTTGTTTAAGCAAGTTCCATAATATCCATTTTTAAATGCTCTGCTTAAGAATTCTCTGACATAAATCCATACCTAACAAAAACTTCTAGCCCTCTGAAAATTGATTGCCTCATGACTGATCCCTGATACCTACTTTTACACCAGGGTGATTTTTGTCAAGTTATATTTATAGTTTTCTACCAGAATCTATTTAAAGAAAACTTGCTTCAGTTACTCACATTAAGTTTCGACAAGCCGGTAAGTCAACAGACCCTGAGAAATATTGATTAACTTCACAATTTTGTTTTATTTAAGTCACCATGAATTGCTATGATAAGTGATTGCAAATAAGTTTCAGAGCTTTACTGATCTATTACTTCTTAATCTCTGCCAAAAGTTAATATATCTAGAATTTCCTCTACTCTTCTCCATTTAAATTGAAAAGCCTTATGTCCAAATGCAGCAAGGGTAATCCAGTCTGACTGATCATCTTTTAAAACAAATATGAATTTCAACAGATCTGAACTCAAAACTTTACTGTTCAGCATCTGATATATTCTCCGTAATGTGTTCCTAAAGGATATTATGTATTCTCATACAGAAGATTTAAGCAATTCAATTTTATATGCATGTATTTCCAGGGCTAATTGCAGTTTACTAGTAGTATGGGACAAGCAGGTTAAAAGCACCCAGCTAATACAGTCAAATTTAGACAGTGAATTATTTTAAGTAAGTTCACCATTAATATTCCCTCCTTTAGATACTGCTGCAAGTAATACCGATTTTTGCCAAAACAGGCATTATATAAAATATAATACAAGATATATTTTTCAGTAACTTTGATGGGACACCCTCTCTTTCCCATACCATTCTCTAATGGTAAGACCAGGTGCTTGAGCTGCTTTATGAAGGGAATGTCTTTTCTCTACTGCTAAGTGGAAGACTACATCCTACAGCAATCCTGTATGGTTTGGTCCATGTCTGGGAGGACTGCTTTTAGAGGACACCTGAACAGCATGCTGAATAATCCATTTGATTCTACATTAAGAAAAGACATTCACCCCCCATTAATTCCCTACCTAATTGCAAAGCAACAGCCCTGACATTTGCACGTGGAAAGTTCAGACAAACTTGACAGACGCTGCTGTTGGGCCCTGTGCAAAACAGTACAGTGCCTGGGCAACTCTGTAAAAGAAACTGTTCACAGAGTAAGTGCACTCACTTTCTTTGTGAATCCTAATGCCATACTATCTCATTCAAAAACCTACCAAAATGACTGTGATGCCATGAAAGGGCCCATGCAAAATGGCATCATTCCAAAGTAGTTGGAATGCATGGGCGTGAATCTAATCACAACGCTGCCAGGTGAATTAATTTAGGTACCACAATTAACCTATGATGGCACTGTTTTAGTACTGCTGCAAAACCCATGTGAAAATATTACTAAATGGTTGTGCACAGACCCAGCTGAACTCTAGGGTGTCACAATGCAGCTGGCTAGCTAAAATTTAGTCTTTGGTTGTCTAAACCAGGTGCCATCCAAACTTGAGATTACACAGCTTATGCAACAGATAAACTTGGAGTTCTACCTTCTTCCTCACATCTCACCTTTTTAACACCACTATCTCTGCTATGCCATGTAACTCCGCTA
>VZTM01038506.1:22881-34141 GCA_013400555.1 Jacana jacana | reverse complement strand
GAATAGTAGTGTAATACCTTGGTCTTATATAAGGTAATTATGAGCTAAAGATCTGTGTTTTTCATTTATAGTGAAATGTATATAGTAGGTATATATACTATATATATATAGTATCCATTTTAATTTTATAGTGAACTCGTATTACTGGTCTACTAAATACCAGTAGCATTATTCTGTAAAGAGGTGCCTTTAAAATGAATACATATACTGGAATTATTTCCAAGTAGCTTACCAATATAACCAGGTACCTCTCGTCCTGTGTAAGTAAAGCATATCTTCAAATCCATACAGACAGCAGGCTGCTCATTTTCCATGCAGTTTAAATTAGTTCGATTTATTGAATTAAGATGTTTTAAAGAAGCTTCAACAATTATCACTGGTTTTGTTCTAAGAATAGAGAAGAATTAATATTCACAAAACATTTCGGAAGTAGCTGAAGCTACTGCAGAAACTCAGCAGAATTGTTAGAGAATCTCTAACAGCATCTATTTTTATCATTTATATAATTATCATTATTTTAACCTATCTACATTTTTCAAAATCCAAATAGCTGCATGCACGTTATTTGTTGCCTCAAGAAGTTTCAGAACAGTACTTTCTTTTTCTTCAAGGTGTTTACTTAAATGTTTCAGTTGTAGACCATTCTAGAGCCTAACGCCTGAAGTTATCATGAGGTTAAGATACATGACTGAGTTTTATTAAATTACATTAAAAATTACATCTAAATTCTCTGGTTTCTTAAAGCACTGAAATGTAGCAATCTCACCTCAGCACCACAGCAGAATCAGAGAGAAATGCACCAATGGCTACATCTGTACAAAAAAATAGATCAATCAGCATAATTTGTCAACGGGAATTACTTCTCAGGTATAAGCATGTTGCAGCATATTCACCTTTTGATCAGCATTAAAACACCATTTGCCTTTTCTTAGAAGACACATGCCAATATTCAAAGGCATTCGTTGTCTAGAAGATGATTCTTCAAATACTTTTCTTTCCACTGTCCATTAATGCTGTGTGCTAATTTGCTGGAGTTGCACATATTGGTAATATNGAGGATGTGACTCCCAAATCAGTAAACAGGTGACCTGACACCAAACTACTTGTACACTACCTCTTAGCCCAGCACTACAAATTAACTTGGATAAATTCTCTGTTGACAAACCCACATTATAGAATATGGAGTTCATGGTAATTTTATGCTTTTACACCCACGGGGGCAGGACAGGCAATACCTGACCTAACGTTTATCTGCATAACGTCAAAATATTTTAACAATACAGAATACATACAGAAGAATGAGTATATACTTAGAATGCACTAAGTTGTTTTAGACAAAATTAGCACTTCTGTGTCATGCCTACAAGAACTCCACAACAGTCTTGATCCAATACCATGTGTCCTCACTCAGGTTAATGTATCACAGACCGGGAGTCATGGAGCTCAGTGACTCCTGCCAAAATCCAGACTATGTGAAGACCAATAAGTCTCAGGTTAGCACACTAGTCTGGAAAATAAATGTGCTTCCAGTCCCCAAACTAGCCCGCTGTTACATTAGCAGATGAGATGGCTGCTGTTAAATATAAAAACTACTTTTTTTTCTTCCTCTTCTGCACTATGACCTTACTATTACAACATTCTCAGTCCTTAAATAATAATTAGAAGACCATGAAAACTGACTGCTTGGCCTCAGCTTCACCTCCTTTTTTTCTGCTCTTCTCACAAAATGCAAGATGTGGTATGTCATCTTAATAAAAGATTTTGCTTCTGTTAAAAGTAACAAATAGTATGGTAGCACTGTTCCTTAGCAATCTCTATTAGTTTAAAAATTAAAAAATAAAATTGTTTAATTCACCTTGATAACCATTGTTATCTGCATCAATGCCACTTGCTATGGACTGTCCAAACATACTCAAAGAATTACTGATTTGATGTCCTTGTATTCTCTGGGGAGGAAAAAAATGAAGAGAAAGTTATTCTTGGAAAGCTAATCTTTGCGTTGCAATATCCAACGAAAAATGTTAGCAGAGCCATCCTGCTGCTGAAGGCAGTTAAGATGCTTACCTCTGAAAGTAATATTCCTCAATTGCTGCAAATGTTAGAGCCCATAAACCCTGTCCGAGTCCTTCAAAACACTTTATTTGTCTTTTATAGGTTATATTATGACTGGAAATCATAGACTACATAAAAAACTTCTGAAGGCTTTTACAGTACCTCAGAGTGTCTGAGTGTTGAATGAAGAGAAAACACTCTCAAATTTAAACTTAAGATTTTTCTGGATTATTTTTCACTGAAAAAGCATACCTGTGAAAATGATGGTGTTATTCCATCTTCCCTGCCATTGTATATATAAATAACCCCTTTTAGATTATCTTCTTGTGGAGCCCCAATTGCTACATCTGTGGAAAAATCATTTAACAATAATCAGTTGATTAGGAAACACGAGCAAGGAAGAGTTAAATAAAAGCAAATCATGATGCATACAATGACAGACCAAATTTATTTGACTGAATTCGAAAGAAGTGTTGAAGATAGATACAATGCAAGCAGATACAATATAGACCAGCTCAGTCATCTGACTGCCTTAAGTACTATGTTTCTGGGCCAAATACAGCATTTTGTTCAAGACAAAGTCGGTTCCTACCAATACTGAATTTGACCCGTAAGGTTATTACAGAAAATAGTCAAAATTAGTATGGTTTAAAAAAAAAAAAATGAACAAAAAAGCGCATCGGATTCATGGAATTATTACGATTTTCCTGAACTCTGCTATTCCCACATGGAATCACTGAAACACACAAAGTATTCATATTATGCTGCCTGGAATGAACTACTTATTTTTCTATGAAATTTCCTTAATAGCTGATATAAGCTTGAACAGGCATTCAATAAGGAAATGAAGGTAGCTGGTTTGTACAAAGAAGGGTGACGACACATAAAAAACCAACCCACCCACCTTCAACAGCCTTTACCAAAAAGCCCCATAGTTCAAACAGCCAGAGGCTGTTAAACAAAAAGTGAAGGGGGAGAGCAGGAGATTAATTATACATCTCCTTGAAATTCACTAATATAAGTTAATAATTGCAGGTTTTGATCCATAAGAAGCAAAACTGAACTATCTGCACATCAGAAATGCCGTAAGCTGCACCAAACCAAGATCACAAGAAAAGCAAAGCTCTGATGACGTGGTTTTACTGAACAATTCTCTGACTGAATCCATACTTTGGTGACTAAGACACATGAAAATATGTTATGGCTCTCTCCCAGTGAGATGAAAATAGGACAGTCGTGTTCATTAAAATTACATGTATGTTCTTGAGGAGGTCAGATTCTACACCAACACACATGCCACTATCTTACAGGCTGATACTGATGGTTTATATCACTGAAGTAGTTGTTTCTGCTTAGCTTTTTTATTACTTACTACAGACAAATGGCTTCTAACACCCAATTTCTCTTTATAGTTTGCATCCAGCTGTTTTTCTTGCAAAACTGCTTTTCCTCTCAATATTGTCTACACTTTTTTTTTTTTTAATGTTTTTGCTCCCTTCAAAAGCTGATCCACTTCAGTGGATTCAGTGCAGTTTTAGGGATACTCATTTTACATTATACTCTGCGTCATACATTTGCATAGCTACTTTGCTACGCACCTACTAATTTGATTTTACTTCTCCATCCCCAGCCCTACAGTTGGATACAGTTTTCCTTTGCAGTTTGAACATGTTTTGAAGCAAAACCTAGAAGTCGTATATAGGAACGTGAAGGTAATCCAAAACAGAAGAAACTCAATTTACCAAGAGTTCGAGGAACAGGTACCAAAGGAGGAGGGAAAAAACCCCCCAAAAGTACCAAAACCTACTTTAAGGAAAAAGAGACCAGGTATGAGAATGACTATTCCAAACTTTGCAGGTTGCAGAACAGGACCAAGAACATAAGATAATAGGAAGAGTGATAGGAGAACGCTGGACAGTAACTGCAAATAAAAGGGGTAATTCAGAAGTGTGAAGGATGATGTGGAGCCAGTAAAAGATACCACCCAGAAAAACCTGACAGTTTTTGCACAAAGTATATCAGCTCCGTGCATACAGGCCAAGTTTCAATGAAAAAAATGAAACTGTGTATAATTTTTGAACAGCAGAAAATGAGAAAATGCCTGTTGTATTTCCATCCTGTCCCTACACAGCATGTTGTGCCTGCCCTTCTGCTACATGCCAGTTTTTTAGAAAGGCATACTGGACATTTCCATTTGTTTGAAACTATGTCAAGATGAATGAAGCTACTGGAGGTCCCCTCCGCTTGTCTTCAGTTTAGCTGGAGGCCTCCCAGTTGGCTATGTTTTTGCAGGCTACCTGAAAAGCTAGTGAATGGTCTTGCAAGGAAAGAAGGCGAGAGTAGTAGGTCCTACACCTGGGACATGGGAATCCCAAGCACAAATACAGGTTGGGTGGAGAATGGCTGGAGAGCAGCCCTGAGGAGAAGGACCTGGGAGTGCTCATGCATGAGAAGCTTGAAATGAGCCAGCAGTGCACACTGGCAGCCCAGAAAGCCAACTGCATCCTGGGCTGCATCAAAAGACGTGTGGCCAGCAGGTCACAGGAGGTGATTCTACGCCTCTACTCTGCACTCATCAGACCGCACCCGGAGTTCTGTGTCCAGCTCTGGAGTCCTCAACGCAGAAAGGACATGGGCCTGTTGGAATGGGTCCAGCAGAGGGCCACGAAGATTATCAGTGGGACTGAGGACCTCTCCTATGAAGACAGGCTGAGGGAGCTGGGCTTGTTCAGCCTGGAGAAGAGAAGGCTCCAAGGAGACCTTATAGAAGCCTTTCAATAACTGAAGGGAGCCTACAGGAGACTCTTTTTCAGGAAGTGTAGTGACAGGACAAGGGGTAACAGCTTTAAATCAAGAGGGGAGGTTTAGATTAGATACTAGAAAGCTATTCTTTACTGTGAGGGTGGTGAGGCAGTGGAACAGGTTGCCCAGGGAAGCTTTGATGCCCCATCCCTGGGAGTGTTTAAGGCCGGATTGGATGGGGCTTTGAGAAACCTGCTGTAGTGGGAGGTGTGGGGTTGGAACTCAATGATCTTTAAGGTCCCTTCTAACCCTAACCATTCTATGATTCTATGATAACAGTCTCCCAACTTGCAGGCTGTTTTTGATATCCCCATGAGTTTAGTACTTCCTATTGGTAGCACAGAAGTAGATCTTGACTCAATGTGTAATTTTTATTGAGGATGTTACAAAATTGCCAAATTTTTCCCTGACTGTTGTCTCAGATGTCTAGAACAGGATTAGGGGATTCCACTTGAGGTCCAGCACCCAAAATTAGGGACTATGTTATAATGCTTATGCTCACACTCTTTATTAAAGTGACAGAACCATATCTCTTGGCATTACACCTGTGAAACTGCTATATTTCAAATCAGTGGCCTAGAAAAGAAAGATTAGGTCACTAATTTAAAGTTTTTTCAGACTTCCATAATCCTCCTATTTATCATGACAGTTCACTGCTCAGAGAGAATTAAACCCAATGGGGTTTCTTTATATACTTACCTTCAAAACCATCATTATCAATGTCTCCTAGGTTGGCTATGGACTCTCCAAACCTGGCTGCATATGAGTCACTCCCGCTGAGCTCTATGTTCAGTTCTACCATCTTTGCCTCCTGAAGGAAAAGAGAGTCAGTGATATATTAACAGACCATCTTGAGGTGACCTGGAATATTACTCAAAACATTAAAACTGTCTTGGACACCAATACTAAAATCCTACTGAATTCCTTGGCAAAGCATTATAAAAGATATTTAACAGTATTAAGTATAAGAATAAGAAAGAATAAGAAAGCTGTTCTATAAGAAAGTGATTGGCAATATGTTCCCATAGCAAACACTTTTAAAGAGCAGCAGCTGTTTCAGAGCTATTGTGTGTGCCTTAGGTAGGTAGGTATGTCAGAGTGACCTAGTTCTCCATGAGCAAAACACATCAAGAAAATGTTAATTGCAAGCATAAGAGAATAAATATGTATTAGTGTGGAGATAGAGGAAGGGAAATAAAATGCAGAGATAAAATTTACAAAGACAGACAAATTTAAAATCAAACAAAAAATAGCCATTATAGTTTCACTTCTGATCCTTAAAAAGAATAAAAGGAAGCTAATTCTAAAGCACGATGCATCTAGTTACTTCACTTGCCAAAGTGACAAAGTGAGGACTACCAGTCTCTTTCCTGACTTGTACCACTAACTGCATGCCATTTTTTCATTCCTTGTTTGTTTCTGAAGTGCTAAATAAGTTGCTCTTCACATGCCAGTGGAGTAGTAAGCAGGGTTGTGGAAGAGAGCTTGTGAAGAGGCTATAGAGGCAGGCTAGCACCCCCTCAAGTTACTATGAAACAAAATCAGTGTCTCAGCTCCAACAACAGCCTGAGTGACAATGCTTTAGTTTATACAGGTAGCCTCTCCAGTTGTGCTACACAGTCCTGCTGGGACTGTCATTGCAGTTCTACAGTTCGTTTTCCTGTATCCTGAAATAAAGTGAGAGCAAATCTCTTCTTAACTTGTTATACCAGAATGACTGTGTTACCACGTGTTTTTAAAAGAAAACACTTACAGAACCTGAATTGATATAGACATAAACTCTTCCTTCTTCTCTGATGGTACTTTGCATTGGAGCACCAACAAGCAAGTCTGAGAGGCCATCTGAATTCAGGTCCACAGCACAAACTGCAGCTCCAAAGTAAGAACCAAGCTATGTGCAAAAAAGAAATCGCATTACCTTTGATTTTTGATCAAGGCACGCTAGAAGTTTTAATGTGCTGAAAAGTAGTATGAAAGATTTACCTTTTTACCCCTTAGTTCAAATAGAATATTCAGTTGCTTCTCAATGCTAAAAATGTATGCCTAAAACAAAAAGAAAATATAAGTGGAGTTCAGCAAACACTAATCTGAAATACTTTCCCATGCTTTCTCTACAGCATGTGCTAGAGAATCAGTGAAGCAACATACAATAGCACAAGGTACGGCTATTTATTATTTCCTATATGTATCTTTACCACCATAGCTGAGAGTAATATTATCTAGACTATCTTCTCTCATTCTCCTTTGACTTTTCTCTCCATGAGAAATCATACGTATCAGATACTTGTCTTCATTATGTTAATCTAACTTGAAAAAACATCAGTGGGTATGTGGGGGCATATTCTTCAAACCAACAGTACAGACAATCTCTCTTACTTTACCAGTCTGCTCCTGTTGGGGTGCTCCTCCAACTACTTCTGTACTGGTTGATGTCAGAAAATGTCCAGCTCCAACAGAGTAACCTGTAAATTAGAAATGCATTATTCAATACTGGAACTGCTTTATAAAATAATAATAATAAAAAAAACAAATGGGAGCATGATGTATAAAAGCTGTCAACACCACAAATTATTGTGAATCTGACATCCAGACCTCATGCAAGTTAGCAATGAAAACAGAAAATTTTTGAATTATAAGCAAAAAGTCAATACAGATAGTAAGCTCCAAGAAGCAGAAACAAGTGTCATAAACACTCATTTCCTCCCAGAACCTCAATTATCCGCCATACTTTAACAGCCAATAAAAAAAATTGCAAACAACTTCTGCTAATGCATATTCCACAATTGTTCAGTGAGTCCATACTGTAAATACAAATAAAATGATCAACTGTCCATACAGTGCAATGTGAAAACACTTGATTTAATTGTTTTTCTTTGAGGACTGTTGTAAGTGGACTGCAGAAAGATGAAATGCAGAGCTACTTATATGCACATAAACACACACAGACACACGGAGCATTGTGGATATACACGACAGAAATGGCAGGAACAAAATGGAGCAAAAGTCTGATTATGAAGTAAGAAAGCCTTGCATCAGCTCTTGGAAATGAATCTACAAAATAAAACATTTCTGTATGTGGAGACAGCTCTTAACAAACAGGATCATATTTTGGTGCTGATGTCCAGCCAGAGAATTACAAGCTGAAGACTAACACCTTAATCTGAAGATACACAAGTCATCCTTACTCTTTCCAAAATACATTATGGTGAAGTTGAAACAGGTAAGACAGTTAACATGTTGTGCTACTCTTTCATTTACTGAATGACTGTTGATTTTCACAGCATACAGAGAAAATGGAAAAATCATCTTGGATCAAATGAGAACGAGCCTTAAATCTTTCATCTGTGAAGATAACTGTCTACAATTCAACTTCTCATTAAGCCAGCTTCTTCTTTTCATATTTTCAGCTAAAGGAGGTGCACAAGGCAATTTATCATTTAAGAACCAACAGGTCAACACCTAGCTTTCACTTATTCACCACAAAATTAAGCTTAAGTGGATGAACCTTAATTTACCTCCTCTGACCTTTACTTTCTAGTTATTTCAGTTTTGCCTAAGTATAAACATTAGTATTTTCTAAACCCCAACAAAAAACAACCAAAAGCCAAACACACTAGAATGAATTATAGCAATCTGACAGACCTGGTGTTTACTGCGGTATTAAAACCTGTGGGGGAGGATTTGGCTTGGTATTACGTAATCAATCCTTTACATTTAAAGGCAGTCAAAATGAATTTTATTTTCAATCCCAGATTTCCTTCCTCTTTACCATCACTACAGATTTTCAGTTTTCTGAAATGTCATTTGCCATTCTCAGATTCCTGAAACAAACTACCTATTACTTTGTGATTTGTGCAGTTTGTTAAGTGCCTACAGTTACTCTTTCATCAGGCTCAACTGATCTGAAAGACTGATTCACTTATCTAATTCCTGTAAATTAAGTCAGTTATTAACCTCCAAGATACTCAAGGAAATACTACCAAACATTACCTATTACCAGATTCTATCTTCTTTCCTTTAATTGTCTGGTACTTAAACAGCTTTGTTTCTTCCAATTCTTGAAAAAATGCAATGATACTTTTGCACACTCTTCCTGCAAACTCTAATTTGTTAATTATTACTCTTTGACATTTTAATGAAGAATATAAATAAAGAGGCCAACTTCTCAGTCCCTAGTAGGAGGACAGTCCAAGTAGACAATCGTGTCTAATATATTGGTCACAATATACTTCCACCACTTGGTAAGGATATTTTTATTTACTATTTAAGGGGGTGACAAACTCAGTCTTCCAAAAAAAGTCTTGGTAACAAAATTAACCTTAAATAGATTTTGGCCTTAATGCCAAAGATGGAACAGAACAGAAGCTGAGGGAGGTGAAAGAAGGTATTTTTATGTTCTTTCAACCCATAAGGGAAAGAAGTGCACGTTTAAGTGTCATGGAACAATGCAAAACTTAAGGTTTATCACAGTTGCTGCTGTAGAGACAGAGCTGAGCCAGTGGTCTGTTTCTTTACTTCCCTGTAGAAAGCACAAGTTTAGAGGACTCATGGCTCTGACAAGGAAGCATGCTGGCTGTTATGGTTGCAACAGGTCACTGGAGAAGCGTTTGTAAAGCAAACTCCAACTGATCTCAGGATCTAGATGGCCAAGGGAACTAGGAGAGAGACTACATGTGTGGGAAGACTTTCCCTGCACCCACCCTAGCACATTCCTTCTGCAAACTTTCACCCATTACCAGTTAACCATAGCGATCTGGGTATCTGATCATCTTTTATCACCCAGTATCGCTTTTGCTCTTGACTTTCCCACAGAGCCCAACTGCAGCCTTTGCAAGGCTCAGTACCAAGCTTTGAAGTGTTAGCCACTTTGTATTTCGTAACAGTTATTTCATAACCTATGCCTGCTTCTTACTGTAAAAAGAATGAAAACAGAAAGAGGAAATGTTTATCCACGTGAACCTGACCTGTAAATGGGAAAATGCAAAAATGAATAGTCACAGGCAAAAACATTCTTGCTCAGGAGTTCAGGAAGGACAGATGAGAAAATTGAAGCTGCTGATACTTCTGATGTAAACCCCTACATAGGGGTTTACGGTACATAGGTGAGAGCTTCATGGCTTGCTTTGGAGACATTTGTAGATAAGGTTTGTCTCCCCAGACCAAGACAGAATTGGAATAAAAGAAAGGGAAAAAAAAAGAAAGATCTCCATTGGAGTCAAGTCTGTCTCTTCAGATCATAGTATACTTCTCCTTATTGACAACGCAATTAACTCCTATTTCCTTGCAGCGTTCACTGTAGCCAACTTTTCATACTTCTGTTATATGTGAAATCTTTTCGTGAAGTCTTTTGCTATGAAAGCTCTTGGCAGCATTTCAGACTTAACTGTGAAGTGCAAACCATTGCTAACCAGAAGCATATCCCTACCTCCTAAATCAAGAAATGATAGAAACTCAGTGGAGAGATGATAAGATCCGGAATTCAATGCTTGAGAAGCTTCCGTGTAAAAAGAACAGAGAGAAAGCTTAATAATTAAATAATATTTAACAAACTCAGAACATGTATTTAGAAACATTGCTTCTGGGATTAGTAAGGAAGCACTGACAAACACTGTGCACTCACTTCAAGATCAGCTATTTAGCTAATTCTTTGGCATATTTTTGTGAAGTATTAGATATTTTAAAGTACCTAGATAACTGCCAAATTTCACTTGGTTGTTTGAATCTGCATAAGCAGCGATTGTATTTGCAGTTGTATTGTATACAAAAACAGAACCAGTCCAATAAAATGTTCCAGGGGCTCCCATTATAATTAAATCCTAAAAGAAAAATAAAACAGAGCCATGTTATTCACATTTAAATAATCACAAAGGTAAGCAAAACAAGTTAAATGCTTTTCTTTAGATCTCCTGTGAACTCAATGAAATTCTACTGGAGTTACACCTGGCTCAGTGCTGGGGGATTGCTGCCAGATCACAGACAATATTTTGCAGACTTTCTAAAAATATGTTTATTAAAAACTTTGAGGTGTGAACAACTTAAAGCAGAATAACAAACAGGATGGTTTGTTATAATGATGGTTTCTCCATCATTACTGAAATTAAGATAGAAAGTGACATTAAAAAAGACCTCTCTTCTCAAAAGAGTTTTTTAGAAATCATAGTCTTAGGGTGAAATGGAGATTAAATAATACATAAATATCAATATTACTTTGTGAAGCAAGGTGTTATTAGTGTTAATGTTATATCAAACAGATTACTCATACTCCCTTATATTCATGCTCTTTTCCCAGATGAATAGTAATTTTGGATTTTGTCAGGTGTAAAATTGTTTTGGGGAATAAAAAATAAACATATTAGTTGGGAGCTATTATGCAAGTCTTATCAAGAGTCAACTAATTAAAAAAAAA
>VZTM01038506.1:240-13682 GCA_013400555.1 Jacana jacana | reverse complement strand
CCCCACCTCTGAGCTCATGACATTCGCCCCCTGCTCTGAAAGCCGAACCAGCTTTCAGCTAGGAAGTACGAGAGACACCAGAACTCTCAGGAGGCTTCTGAACCATGGGTGCTGAAAGGTACGAAAGAAAACTGTGGGAACGGGAGCTGTCACAGTCTAAATCAAGTTTTGGTGCATTTATTTCTGTCTACAGAAAAAGAAAAAAAAAAAGAAACAAAAGAAATAAATAAAAAAAGAGTGCCACTCCTGGGCAATACCATTGATTTCACCCTTCAGCGAGAGGCAAACACCAGCTTAATCTAGCAAGGACCCAGGAGAAACGGCCCGCAGCCCCGAGGGCAACCGAGTCGCGGTGCGCGTCGGGCGGGCACGGACCGTCCTGACCCGCTGCCGTCGGGGACAGCCCTGCCGCCCACCTCGGCCCCTCCGCCGCCCAGCGCTGGGGTCTCCCGGCCGCGCCCCGCCGCCGACTCACCCAGCTGGAGTTGCTCACACTCCCCGCTAGGATTCCTCCCGATCCGACAGCGGAAAATGGCCCCGGGGTNCCGTGTCCGTGCAGGAGAACCGAGTACCCGAAGAGGGTCCCGTTATCCCCCCAGAAGAGCAGCGGCTGCTCGGTGTCCAGGTTGTAGGGCCGCGCCGTCGGCAGGCACTGCCACAGCAGGAGCAGCGGGGCGGCCCAGCCCGCAGCCCCCCTCGTGCTCCCACAGCTCCTCATGGCTCCAGCCGGCCCGCNCACAGCCCGGGGTGGGGGTGTCCCCTCTGCGGATGGGGGGAGCCGCTCGGCCGCGCCGCCTCCTCCCGCGCAGCGGCGGCCCCTTTCCCTTCTCCAGGCGGCGGGGGTCGGGTTTCTCCCCGCCCTGTCCGCGCCCACGGGAGTGCTGCTGAAGGGGGCACGGCCCCCGAGACCCCGAATCCCCGGCAGGGCACGGCCCTGCGGGACGCGGCCGTCCCAATTCCCGGCCAAATGGGACAGGGAGGGGGTCGGCAGGGCTCCCTGCATTCCGCCCCGGTACACCTGCCTGGAGGGCGGCGCGGGAGACCTGCCTGCGCGGCGGGCAGCTCGGAGGAGGTGGCGAGCTGTTCGGTGGCAGAGGGTGAAGGGAGAGCCCGCGAGTTTTCCTAAAAATCTCCCCGCCGACTCGCTGGCCCCCGCCGCCCTTGAAACACTCGGGCCCAGTTGGTTCTGTTTGCTGTTCACACAGCCCATCCTCTCTGAGCACCAGCCGGGGAGCTCCGGGCCCATCTTCTGGGAAGGAAAACGCATGGCTAGGTTTGCATTTTCTTTTCAAACCTAGAAAAAATGCCAGTACCTCTGTGTTGGAAGCCACACTGCAGCAGCATTGTCCTGAGGGGTTCTTCCCTGGCACCCCGTCCTGGGAGGGGATATTTGAGTCCTGAAACCATTGTCCTAGCAGCAGGAGACAGTCCTGAGCCCCCTTGAATACCAGGGTTTCCCCTTCACAAGGGCATGTAGTATTAGGATGAGGTATAATGACTTCAAACTGGAAGAGGGTAGATTTACATTGGATATCAGGAAGAAAATTTTCACTATGAGGGTGGTGAGACACTGGAACAGGTTGCCCAGGAAAGCTGTGGATGCCCCATCCCTGGAAGTTTTCAAGGCCAGGTTGGATGGAGCTTTGAGCCACCTGGTCTAGTGGGATGTTCCAATCCCATGTCAGGGGGGTTGGAACTAGATGATCTGTAATGTTCTTTCAAACCTAAACCATTCTGTGATTCTATACCCTATGTATAACTGTGTTTTGAGCCGGAGGAACGAGAACATAAGCACTTCTTCAAAATTAAGAGCTTAGTTACAACGATTACTTCTTGTATCTGGAAGACCAATCCAGTATCATTTCAACTATCGAATATTATACACATTGGAAATAACTGTGAGATCATAGAGTACCATTGCCCTAGTGGAAGTTCAGAACATGGCATTTTAAGCCTCTTGAAATAAAACCTCTTTTCATTCCCACTCAGTGGAAATATGAAAAGTTTAACACTTAGAAGTTGAAAACTTGAAAGTTTAGCACTATGAAAAGTTTAACAATGCTGAGCAACTATTAGAGCGGGACACTGAGGCAGCACAGGAGTGATGCTCCTTGTCACCCTAAGTGCATTCATATGCGTAGCTCTTGGAACAAGATCAGCATGTTTCAAGATCTGACAGTTTCTCAGCCAGTAGTGTGTCTTTTTTTTTTGTAAGTCTTCTTCTCTAGAACCATCAGAGGGCTTCCCTGTGTCATAGTGGTGTGGAGCAGTGGACTGTTTCATGTAAAAGAGTTAAACAGCTCCTCAGCTGCTATTCATCTTCCTTCCAACTACCGACATCAAAGGAGTTACGACAATCAACAGCAGCTGTGAATCTGCATTTCTGCCAGTCAAGTTTTCACTGTCATTCTGAAAGCAGCAAAACAAGCATGGTTCAAAACTGAAATGCCAAAGTGTGGTTAAGATGGTGGGAAACCATAACATTGTTTCACCACCACCCTGACTACTTAGCCAGTTTTGGGGGCTTTCAGGCTTTTCTCCGAGAGGTCATTATGATTCCTGGGTTCATTTTTTATTCACAAAAATGGACACAAAGCTCTATCCCTTGAATGATGGAGAACAGAACAGTTTCCCAGAATCCCTTTCCCTGGCAAGTTTATATCCTGAACATCTCTCTGCTAACTCTCAAGACCCATCTTAAGTCTATCATTTTACAAATAGCTGATTCAGGAACTGGGTGACTGTGACTGAGGTATTTCTAACCATTTGGGAAAACCCCACCCTAGCCCTCGGTTAGATGACTTGTTCCTCAGACTTGGCATTGTAGCTTATCAGTGATTGTCATATAGGCGAGGGGTAAATGTGTGCAAGCTTTTTATGGCACTCGGAGACAAATTGCTGTCTCTGGAGACTAGTGTTGCTGGGAGAGTTTAGGGAAGGAGAGACACTGCTGAAAGTTATAGGGACTTTGTAGAACCCCCAAGCTCGTGGCCCTTGGACTGCTAAATCACAGAATTGTAAGGGTCAGAAGGGACCTTCAGAGATCACCTACTCCAACCCGCCTCCCAAAGCAAGGTCTCCTAGAGCAGGCTAGACAGAAAAACATCCAGGCAGGATTTGAATATCTCCGGAGAAGGAGACTTCACAACCTCTCTTGACAGCCTGTTCCAGTGCTCTGTCACCCCCAAAGTAAAAGAAGTTTTTTCTGCACATTCAGACAGATCTTCCTGTATTCCAGCTGTTCCTGTGATTCCTGTCACAAGGAACTACAAAGAAGACCCTGCACTCATCCTCTTGATACCCACTCTTTATATATTTATAAGCCCTGATAAGACTCCCTCTTAGTTTTCTCCAGGCTCAGCACTCTCAGCCTTTCCTTATAAATGAGGTACTCAATTCCCTTGATTGTCTTTGTAGCCCTCCACTGGACTCTTTCCAGTAGTTCTCTGTCCTTCTTGAACTGGGGGGCCCAGAACTGGACACATTACTCCAGATGAGACCTCACTAGGCAGAGTAGAGGGGAAGGATAACTTCCCTCAACCTGCCTATCACACTCTTCCTGATGCACCCCAGGATGCCGTTGGCCTTCTTGGCCAAGAGGGCTTATTGATGACTATGGCCCACCAGAACTCCAAGGTCTCTCTCTACAGAGCTGTTTTCCAGCAGATTAGCCCCTAACCTGTGCTAGTGTATGGGATTACTTCTCCCTAGGTGCAGGACCCTACACTTCCCCATGTTGAATTTCATCACTGCCCAACTGTCTAGCCTGTCTAGGTCACGTTGAATGGTAGCACAGCCTCCTGGTGTGTCAGCCACTTCTCCCAGGTTCATACCATCAGCAAACTTGCTGAAGGTACACTCTGTCCCCTCATCCAGGTTGTTGATGAATATGTTGAGTAAGACTGGACTGGGTACTGAACCCTGGGGAACATTGCTAGTTACAGATCTCTAACTGGACTCTGCACCGCTGATCACAACTCCCTGAGCTCTGCCACTGAGCCAGTTCTCAATCCACCTCACTGTCCACTCATCTAACTCATGCTTCCTAACCTTTAGCTATAAGGGTGTCATGGGAGACATTGTCAAAAGCCTTTCTGAGGTCAAGGTAGACAACATCCACTGCTCTCTCCTCGTCCACCCAGCCATTCTATTGTAGAAGGCTATCAGATCGGTCAAGCTTGATTTCCCCTTGGTGAATTGATGCTGACCACTCCCTATGACCTTTTTTTCTTCTACATGCATAGAGGTGACATCCAGGATGAGCTGTTCCATCATCTTTCCAGGAATGGAGGTAAAGTTGGACAGCCTGTAGTTTCTTGGATCCTCCCTCTTGCCCTTTTTGAAGACCAGCATGACATTAGCATCCTCCAGTCCTCAAGCACTTCTGTTCTCCATGACTTTTTAAAGATGATGGAGAATGGCTTTGCAACATCATCTGCCAGTTCCCTCAGCACTCACAGATGCATCCCATCAGGGTCCATGGATTTGTGGGTTTCAGATTTACTTAAATGATCTCTAACCCAATCTTTCGCAATTGAGGGAGAGCCTTCCTTACTCCAGGCTCTCTCTCCTACCTCCAAGGTCTGGAGTTCTTGAGGACCGAGGTCTGGAGTTCTTGAGCAGTAAAGACTGAAGCAGTAACTCTGCTTTCTCTGCATCTTCTATCACCAGGGCACCCACCTTATTCAGTACAGGGTCCACATTTTCCCTAGGCTTCCTTTTGCTGCTGATGCACTTGAAGAAGCTCTTCTTATTGTCTTTGACATCTCTTGCCAGGTTTAATTCCAAGTGGGACTTAGCCTTCCTCATTGTATCCGTGCATACCTTGAGAGCACTCCTATACTTCTTCTGAGTAGACAGTCAAAGAGAAGAAGCCAAAGTCAGCTCTCCTGGTTTAGGGTTGTAATTCTACTTTTTGCCCTGCTTCTTCCATGCAGGATCCTGAACACCACAATCACTGCAACCTGCCACCTGTACTGAAGTCTCCCTCCTTACCAGCTCTGTTTGTGTGGATACATCATGCATCTGAGGGGCTTTCTCTGTAGGGACACTGGTTGTAGCTCTACGGCGAGCGCCAACCATTTCTTCAGAGACCCTGAGCACTACCCTGGGCTGTGGACCAACAAGCACTAGCGCTGCCTGGGGCTGCTTAAATCTTCCGTGGTTGCTTCCGGGAACCCCCTGGCTGCCCCGGTCTAGCGTAGCTGTCTGACTGAGAGGGCATTGGGCTGGTGGTGGGGATCCTAGCTGACAGGAAAAGGTAGATGGTAACGCTGTGGGATTCCGCCGGTGGCACATAAATAGCTGCTTGTGTGGTGCAGATGAGAACTGTATGGTATCTCACCTCTCAGGAGGAAACGCGTCTGTTATTTTCTAGGCTGTGCTGGAGTAGATGTGATCATGAGTCACCAGACATCAATGAAATCAGAAGAATGTAAATATACTGGAGGGTGAGAAATCCATGTTTTGAGAAATATCTGAAGGTTTCAGTACTGATCAGGTGCAGGATGAGGCGGAGAGCAAAATGAAGGCCAAACTAATGAAACAGTGTAATAGAGAGAGAACTTGAGTTTTATTAAAGATTAAGAGAATTTGCAGAAAAAATGGAACCAACAGTGGAAGCCGAGCATCTGTATTTACAAAGAAAATACATATTTGTATATGTAAAGTTATCCTGAAACAATAAAAAATTATGTTGAAATAATAAAAAGAAGCTCTTCTCAAAGCATGTTGCCACTATGCACTCTGGACAGCACTTCTCCCATCGCCCTCTGTGATTTAATAGCACTGAAAGCAAAATACCACAGCGACATGCTCTTCTGCTTGACATTGGTTCACCATCTAAGGCAATTTCAGAGAAGCTATTGAGATGGTTTGTTAAGTGAGAAAGTATTTTAGTCCACAGTTTGGCAAGTACTTTCTATAGCAGATGTGTGCTCTTCATCTGACTGTTCTCATCTCTTGCTGCTTATTCTTGAATCATACTGCTGCCTCTGTTACTCTGATACTCTTCTGTGTCTGAGCATTGAATGGGATCAGAGAAGTGTTCTGGATGAAAAATAGCCCAGCAAAACCCCCAAACCTCAATCGGATTTGCACTTCATATATTGTGTGGCTTGTTGTATTGGTTGTGTTAGCTTGTTGATTGGTTGTGTTAGCATGGTGGTTTAAGCTGGTGCTGCAGCTTTGGAGGCTTTCTCAGACAACAGCCTCAACTTTCTAGAGGAAGTGGCAAGATTCTGCAAAGTTAGAACCTACATATCTACTTCAAAATGGAAGCAGAAATCCATTTCCCCAGCACTGATCTCCTGCTGGAATTCAGGGATCTTGGTCCAAATACTCTTCTGCCTGTGTCCCAAGCGGTCCAGCTTAAAAGGAGCTATATGAGCAAAGCTGATTTACTGTTCCATAAATGTCAACATGATGTGGAGAAGGTGACCGTACAGTTCTATATAGATTAATATATGGTCCTTCAGGATTTAATATTTCAAATACAATTATGAGGAAGTAACTACTGCTGAGATTTTAATGTCTCATTTTTTTGCATTTGGAAGGGGTATGAAAGGAAGCTGCAGGGAAGTAGCTGTTCAGTCTGGGAAAAGCTATGCTTTGGGTCTTTATCACTCTGTCAATATTGCTTACCTGTAATACATCCCACTGCTGGTGAGAAGAAAGGAAAGAAAATCACTGTAGGACGAACATGTTCATTCTGAACGCCTGTCATTAACTTTCTTCTGTCTAACTTGTGATACTCCCTTTTTAATTCCCTAACATAGAAGGCATTTGTATTAAATTAAGCCTTGTGTATGCGCAGACGTTGGGTAGCTAATCACGAGTACTTTCACTGTGTTGCAAATACAAGGGAAAGCACACGTTCCTACAAATCTTCGTGCATATGCCTGCTTCCAGCTGTGTCTGCCCTTGTTCTCCTTTGTGTCATGTAAGCCTACCACTGCTTATGGAAGAGTGTTTCCAAATCTACTCTCAATTAGAAATGAAAACAATCAGCAGTTGATTTCCTATTCCTAACGAGAGTTGAAATTTCATTTTGAAATTGTCTAAGTACTTAAATATTGGTATTTCAAATTGAAATCTTCTAAACTTCTTATTTGCTGAAACATAGAAAATCTAGGTTTTTGGTCAGACCAGAACTATGTCTTATTTTTTTTTTCTGTGAGCTTTTTTTGTTCTCCACTCAGCAATGGTAGTGGGCCAAAAATTCTATTATTCATCTGATGTCCTCTGAGAAATTATAGAAGGCAAATATACTGTTACATTTACCCCTAAGATCTCTTCAAGCAACTTCATCTTCCCTCTGCTGTTACGGTATATGTGAGCTTGTATGAAGAGGTTATATTGTCCTCTTCATGACAAATGTAATTAAGCACAGACGTCTGAGGCACCAAAAACCAGCTAATATTAGCAAGGTTCTTTATTTTTATCATTTTGCTTATGCTTTCTTTAGAGGTCCAAATTTCACTTAGAATCAGTTAAAGAGGAAGAAACTTTTAATTTAATCAACAAATAATCTCATCACACTCATGTAATGTCTTTTTAGGAAATATTTTAAAGACGTTTTTTCTTCCCTTGAACGCTTTTGTTGGTGAAGTAAAGACAGTATTTCCAGAAGAGATTTCCAGAAGAGATTTCCAATATTTAACAATAATGATGCCATGCAGACAATGACTATGACAGCCTGACTGGGAGAAGCAAACAGCAGATCATTATGATTAACAACAGCTTAACTAATGACTGCATTCTGATTTATAGATAGGTAAGACTGAAGCTTAATCATTGTATTTGTATGTGTGATAAATGCATTGAATATCCTTTTTCTTCCTTAGAATTTTGTCTAAGAATTTTGAGTTGCAAGATCAGATCCAACCATAAATAATTATTTTTGAGTCTTTTCCTATCCCAAAGGAATTACTGAGCTTTTGAAACTTTCCTATCTCAAATTCAAATAAAAAATGTTATCATGTGCCATCTCTGTGTCTTCCATTGCAAAAGTCTGGATCAGCAGAGTTGTAGCATTTTTCAGTATTTTCACCTTTTAAACAAGTATTTTAGATTGGTTACAGTGATTTTGAGATGAAAAGCAAATACATACGTGCAGAAAATTTCAACATAAAATGCTATTTAGTTTTTAATTTTTTTTTCAACATTAATAATTTCTTTCAATTGACCTTTTCCTGCAATTAATTTTTCATTTCAGCATTTTAGTCTCTCCACAGACAAATTCCTGACCATCTCTCAATACTGCGAGTTTCTATTTTTTTTTTCATATTCTATTCTGTAGGTTCTACATGTCTGCTGAAGAGATTGGGTGCAATGGAACAGAATCCATAAGAACTTTGCCTAGATTTATTTCTTTGCTGCAAAAGAACTTGAAATTAAACATTGGTCTCTCACTTCTGCTAGGACAAATAAACCAGGGGACAAGCTAAAAGCTTTGGCTACTTAACGAAGGCAAACCAAAATGGATACTAGTTCTGCTGACAAAAATCTTCAGTTCTGCACTCCAGTATGAATTTATAGAGCACTTCTTATCACTTGGACGTAATGATACTTTCAATTTGTATCAGCCCTTAAGTATTTGCATGTCAATACAATGAGACCGCTATGATACACAGTTATGTTAGTAGGTGTTATTTGCCACAAGGTGCCCATTCAGGGATACTTGGATGATGGAATATTTTGAGAGGAGCAGAGGTGTTTTCTCTCTTTCCTTTTTTATTTATTTTTTCTTTAATAATTTGTAATAAAAATTGATGTGATAAATTATTGGTGAAAGTTGGACAATTAATAGTTTAGAATCTGTGCATCAAATGATGCTGAGGATGAAAGCCTTTGGCTCCACAGGAAAAATGAGCAATATGAAAACAGCCCCCAAATTATGAAGGTTTTGGTTGTGTGTGGAGCGTGTTCTTTCAGCAGTGACAGTGACTATGTTTCAGATAGGAAACAAATTCATAAGACCCCTTATTTCTTGGAAAGAAGCAAACAAACCAAAACAGTTGTTGAAAGAGAACTGTTGAAAGGAAACATCTGGAGGAAATACCAGTCCAATTTCAGTCTTGTCTTCAGGATACCATAATGTACATTTTCCAGGATGTGATACTGTGCTTCATCAGACAACATCACAGTGAGATCATACCTCTGAATATGGACTCCAGGCCACCTTTATGAAGCATGGTAATCATTATGTCTGATTCTGCTTCCTGAGACAGTGTATTAGAAATATTTCTCATCCATTGGTCATTTCTTTGATATACTAGCATGGAATCCTAGATATGTACAAAAAAGATTAGTTCACAAACTCTGAGTCATGTGAAGATGGAAGTAGGCATCTCTAACCAGGAGCCAGCCCTGAGATGTTGAGACTGCTGCAGAGAAAGGCCTAAAACAAGCCACAGCTAAATCCAGGACAAAATTATGGCAAGAAGGAATTATGGTAGAAGGCAGTGAAAACTCAGTGATTTTGTATAGTCAAATGCAATGTCAGACCTTTGAAATTTTTCAGAGAAGAGGAAAAGAGAAAAACAATGGATTGCTCTAGCTTTTTTTGTACCTGTTATTATTGTTCTAGCAATCCTTCAGCTTATGCCCTTCGTATGAATACAAAAACCACCCGTTGCTTATAATATGTCTTCATGGATTTATTAACCTCTTTACAAATTTGGGCAACAAAACATTTTTGGCAATCGGTCAGAGCTCTAGTTCTTAAAATATTGACTTAAAATGCCCTTGGTATTGGCATAACCTTCATAAGTAGTTATTTGCTAGTTATATATCTATGATTTCATAGTAATCAGGTCAAGTTTAGACCCTCACATGTAAAGAATTTTTGTTGGCTTGCAGGAGCCATCTTCCTGACAGGAACTGTAGCCCATGGAGACCTCACACTGTAGCATATTTTCCCTAGAGGGAAAATGAGCTGTGGACAGCCCATGTTGGAGCTGGTGCTTCTGACTGGAATTCTGACCCTGGAGGGCCCACATTGTAGCAGGTTTTTCTTGACAGGAAAAATGGAGATCCCACACTGAAGCATCTTCTCCTTACAGGAACTACACCCATGCTTCTCCTGACAAGAACTGTGGCCTGTGGAGAGCTCATTCTGGAGCTAATTCTGACTGCAGCTGTGGCCCTGGACAGCCCATTCTGGGATAGAAACTGTGACACATGGAGAGCCTATGATGGAGTTGGTTCTCTTGACAGGAACTGTGGCCTTGAGAGCCCATGCTGTAGCAAGTGGTCCTGACAGGAATTGCGCCTATACTGTAACATGTTCTACTGACAAGAACCGGGCTCTGTAGAAGCCACTGAAGGTTCTTCTGACAAGAAATGGGTCAAATGGAGAGGAACCCACACTGGAGCTGGGTTAAAACATGAGAAAGAAGAAGATGCGGAGAAGTTCCATTATTTACTCAGAGCAACCCTGCATTCTCTATCCGTCTTGCACCTCTTAGGCATGGGTGGGGGGTTGTAGAGGACCTGTGAATTAATGGGTGAAGCTGAGCTGGGGAAAAAAGTTGTGGGTAAAGTGGTATTTTAATTTGTCCTTGTTTCTCACTCTCCAAATCTATTTTAACTAGCATTATTTTTCCCCAAGTCAGTTCTTTTCCTGATAACAGCAAGTGATTGCTCTGTCTTTATCTTGACCCACAAGCTTTTTCATCATACTTTCTCCCCTTGTCCTGTTTGAGGAGAGGGAGTGAGAGGGTGGCTGACTGGGTGTCTGACAGCCTGACAAGATCAACCCACCACAAAATTCCAGACCTTTTTCAATTCCACAGTACCGCTTTCAGTGTAAAGGGACTAGAGCTGTAAGATTAGAGGTATTATCAGTGTTCAGGGCAATATTCAAGATGTAAGTGAATGAATTTATAATATCATGTAAATATATTGTTCTCTATTTAACGTGCTTATTTCTTACAACTCAACTTGGCTTATTTAATTTACTTTTCTTGGTATCTCTTATCATGAGAGTCATAATGAAAGGTTTAATTAAGGTCTCGTACCTGCAGAATAATCAAGCTAGTTCTTCATAACTAAGCAGAACTAAACCACACATCATTTGATTTTTCCAGACTTTAAAGTGATTTGGATTTTCTCATATGATATATAAGCAAAGGATCCACATCATAGTTACACAGATATCTCCCTGGGGTTTACAGCTGTTACAGCTCAGTATTATACCTTGTGATCTTGTCTCTAATAACCTTTCACTACCATGTCTTCCTTATGAAACTCTTCCCTGGGCAGCACAGTAGATTGAAAAGTTCAAAAGGGGCTAGGAGTATTGTCTTACATGTGCGAATTTGTATCAATTTTAGATAAGGTAAGTGAATAATGTACAGCATAGTATTTATTATATAATGAAAAGTCATCATAATTTCGATAACAAAGGATCTTCTTATTTTAGGTGGAGTACAGTGATATTTTTATGTTCTATCATAATTTTAGAGCAAGTGAAAAGATGTACTAATAAAACCCTCACATCTATATTTAAATATCATATAAAACCATATGTGATAGCTTTAAAATTTTATATAAAAGTTATATGGGCATTAAACTATCACATAAGAGAACAAAAATAACTGAACCATATTCTTTATTGACACATATCTGTACCATAGTTTTCTATTTATTCTTACAGTCAAGATTGTTTCATGTACACAAACTGACCATAAATGAGCATGCGGTTTGCCTCATAGACAAGCCTGTGGGATAATAAGACATAATATCTGTTTTGATAAATGAGCGTTGCTTATCTAAAAAATTGTGTTTCTGCGTACTGAGATCACAGAAGGCAGTTCAGAGAAAAGTAAAACAGAATCTAAGTGTCATCATGGATAAAAATATGCGGAATATGTATTTTGTGTAGCTAAGACAAAATTGTATGTCTCTCAGAAAAACAAATTCAGATCTAGAGCTAACAAATGCTGAACATCTTCAGCAATGGACCATGTCTCTGTAACTCTCAGTAGATGAAAAAGCTCTTTGGCATTTCGTTTAATAAAGCAGAGATTTGCGCATACTACTAATTTTTTAAGTTTTGACTGAGTTTGAAATTCTGGTTCTTTTAATAGCTAATGGAGTTTTTCCATTGTTTTCAACTATGCCACAATTTTGCCCATCTGTGTGTTTGTCTGAGACTGTGAAAACTGAACCATAATCATTAGAATCAGATTCATGTGCTTTGCAGTGTGATTTTTTTCAGGTTTGATGGGTAATGGAAACTGATCTTCTAATTAAACCCCCCACAAAAATTCTGGCATATTTACTTAAAATATGATTACATAAATACTTGGTACAATGTATCAAAAAAAGATTAGCTATTTTAATGAATTTTCCCAAGATCTTTCTATTTTGAAATGATACAATGTGTTATAATGTCTTTACTGTATCAAATCATTATCATCAGCCTTCTGTTTTGTAAAAAGAAGTTAATTTTTTTCTGATGTTAAGTAGAATGAAGTGTAATAATGTACATCTCTTTCTCAACAAACTTTGTTTCTGCTATAAATTTATAGCAATTACTGTGAGGAACAAGCCACTAAACATCCCCTCTCATATCCTGGTGATTCATATGTTGATGGCATAACTTTCAAAGTCAAGAGTAAAAGTCTTTACATACAAAAAATGTATGGAAATACAGAGATAAAAAAGCAGCCATCAGTTTAAAAAAAATAAGTTAAAGGTTTATTTTTCTTACGATAATTTTGTCTGTTCCAGATAATTTTGACCATTTCACCACTTAGTTGTTTTCAAACGTAGAGCTTATCTGAAACAGTAAATAGGCTTTACATAAGCCAGTTCAACAATTAAACAGATTGTTATCTATTGGCATGCACGTGAGTTGGGCATATCTCTGCATAAGTACAGGTACAGCCTTTTGAACCCAACCGGATTATGTGCAGAGATGTCTGCATTGCTTTTCCATCATTCCTTTTGTCTAGATCCAGCCTTATATACTACTGGTCTTCAAGACCAGTAATTGCCACTTTTTTGAAATAAATAATCCAAAACTTAGACTTGTGTCATCTCCTTTTTCAGAAGCTCTTGAATATTTACATTGCGGTGGCTGCTTGTTCATCTTTCATGGTTTAGACCCTGAAAATGCAATTAGACGCAGTTTATGAAGACTGTGAAATCAAGTAGCACTAGTTTTATGTATTTCCAGGGGAGGCAAGTGGTTCGAAATTAAGGAAGCCACATGTGTCAATCTAGTAGTGCAATTCTGCTCCAATAAAAATACTTGGGTACAGTGTTCAATGGTCACTTTGTTTGATAGACCCATAAAATGCTAAATATTTTTAAAGAATCTCTGTGAGACTTTTCTGTAGAAAGAGCAACCCTGTGCTTCTGAAGTTATTCAGGCTGCAATGACTGTTGAACTTCAGGCTTATGGTAGAGAAGAATAGGACAACCCCAGAAGT
>VZTM01038504.1:9986-21722 GCA_013400555.1 Jacana jacana | reverse complement strand
TATAGCCAAAAGACGCAGAATACTCAGCCACATTTTCAACATTTCATAATTTGCACAAGTAATGAATTTGTCTTTTATTTTGCGCAGATATAGCAGAATTTGTGTTGGACATACTTGAGGAGAAGCTTTTGAGGTGATAGTAGGAGGCGCTATGTAAGAACTTAGAGAACTCACTCAGCTCTTAAAGCATCCATAGTAAGATTGTCTGCTACCAGTGAATGACTATTAGTCTGTAGGAGCATGGCATCTGGTAGGGATTTTTAAATAAACAAGTTCTTTTGGCAAGCTGTCTACAGCAGAGTTAAGCTGAAAATGTCTCAGCAGTGTCTTTGTGTGTATGTGGGTGACAGAGGCAATTTCTAGGGAACAGAAACAAGGAGCTAGAATATTTTTTCTGCCAAAATTATGCAGGTACTATATTCTTGGCTCTTTAGCATTTTATTTTCTATAAAGTACACTACACTTGTTCTCCACAAGATTTTCCTATATTGTACAGGGTAATCCACTATAGTTACTCCTGTCAGATAGTAATAAATGTAGAGAATGCTGTAAGTTTGCATAATGCTCCTTTTTAATGTTATTCCTATTGACCTGAGATCATAGAATCATAGAATAGTTTGGGTTGGCAGACACCTATAAAGGTCATCTCGTCCAACCTCCCTGGAATGAGCAGGGACATCCAACTAGACCAGATTGCTCAGAGCCACGTTCGACCTGATGATGAATGTTTCCAGGGATGGTATTGCTGGCTTTCATTTTACAAGCTCATGAAAGAACAACACATCCATTGCCTGTCCTTAAACTCTTTCTTGCAACAAGGACACATTTTTCTGTGTCTACCAACGTTTGGCAACTTTGTAGAGTGGAAAAAATAAGATACAGATTTTTTTTCAAATTCTTTACAAAATATGAGTAAATTGGGATTGGCTTGAAATTTCCCAAATTAAGAATTAAGACCATCATGTCAAGTATCCTAAATGAATATTTATTGATAAAACCTGTATTGTTATAGAGCTCCAAAAAAGCACAGAACTGAGAGAAAATGTAGGGGCATTTCAAGACACTGGCCAATTATGTGTTCCCATTTCATGAAAAAGAGAAACCTGGCCTAAGGAGAGAGATGGGCAACTCCAAACAGCCACTAGAAATATCCTAGAGAATTACCTTAGGCTGGACTAAAGTTTAGATGATCACCATTAGAAGGTATGACTCCTGCACCAGGTATTCCTGTGTGACTTTTGCATTGTGATTTATATTTCTTTGCTTTCTCACTTTTTAGTGAGACCTCCAAAATGGAGGACACTTGTGTCACTCAAAACATGTTGGAAGCAAGGATATTAAAACAGAATTCATGTAGGATACCCATAATTCAGTAGTTGTAACTGCAGCCAGATCTTGCCTTGGCTACTATGACAATTTTTTCCTTATGGTAA
Source organism: Jacana jacana (assembly GCA_013400555.1). NCBI lineage: Eukaryota > Metazoa > Chordata > Aves > Charadriiformes > Jacanidae > Jacana > Jacana jacana. Next base: position 20,289 of record VZTM01038504.1, on the reverse strand, counting down.
AGTGAAGTGGCTTTAAACTTACTAAATTTTTTTTGATAGTACAAATTAATACAGTCATTTTAGATGATACATTTTTGCATTTCAGCAGAAGGCAAAAATATTAATTTACTTTCTAGTGACAGGGACCTTCTGCCTCCCAATTCTGACAGATTTGGCATTCAGTTGAATGCTAGTTCACAGATTTTCTGCATGTTGATATAAATAATTTGCTGTTGCAGAGCTTGTGTGAAGAGATCCAAGCCTATTATTCCTAACTAAAAAGTTAATGCAGTGTTTACAGGGTCATATACATCCTCCAAGCAATACTGAGTAAGTTACTGTACTTTCTTTAGTGTTCCTTCCCAGTCCACCTCCTATGAAACATTCTGATCAACAGCTTCTTCTTCTGCATTTAACTCCAAAATGCTCTGAGCTAAGCATTACACTGGTTTTGGCACAGTATAAATTGGCTTTCACAGTTGACTGCAGAGCTCTTCTGTTCCCTTATCCTCGGTTATTATTAATGAAAGGTCTGAATGAGGACTCCTGGCACTGATTAGTGAGTATGGTGGTGTGGAAGAAAATGCACCCTGCTTCAGAGTAAATGCCACTCTTTTCTCAAAGAACTTCTCTAGTGATTCTCATGTATACATGATGAAGTCTTACATAGGGACAGTAAAGCAGCTGCAGGTGGCAGATCAAAAATCAGATGGGCCCATTATGTTAAAGTTTATCCAGTGAGATTCTTGACATGCTTAATATATGAGAATCAGGGAATCATAAAATCATAGAATAGTTTGGAATGGAAGGGGCCTTTAAAGGTCCAACCCCCCTGCAATGAGCAGGGACATCTTCAACTAGATCAGAGCTGTATCCAACCTGATCTTGAATTTTTCCAGGGGTGGAGCATCTATCACCTCTTTGGGCAACCTGTGCCAGTGTTTCAGCACCCTCACTGTAAAAAATCTTTTCCTTATGCCTAGTCTAAATCCTGCCCCTTCTGGTTTAAAACCATTGCCCCTTCTCCTAGTGCAAGACAGCTAAAAAGTCTGTCCCCATCTTCCTTATAAACCCACTTTAAGTACTGAAAGACCACAAAAAGGTCTCCCCTGGGCCTTCTCTTCTCCTGGCTGAACAACCCCAACTCTCTGTCTTTCTTTGTAGGAGAGGCATTCCATTGCTCTGGTCATTTTTGTGGCCCTTCTCTGAACCCGCTCCAACAGGTCTATGTCTTTCCTGTGCTGAGGGCTCCAGAGATGGACACAGTACTTCACTTGGGGTCTCGTCAGAGTGACGTAAAGGGGGAAAATCGCCTCCCTCAACCTGCTGGCCACAGGTTTTTTGATGCAGCCCAGGATACAGTTGGCCTCCTGGGCTGAGAGTGTACATTGTCAGCTCATGTCTAGTTTTTCATTTACCAGTATCCTCAAGTCCTTCTTGACAGGGCTACTCTCAATCTCTTCATCCCCCAGCCTCTATTGATACCAGGGGTTGCCCTGACACAGGTGCAGGACGTTGTACTTTCTCTTGTTGAGGTTCACATGGACCCAATTCTTGAGCCTGTCCAGGTTCTTTACAATGGCATCCTATTCATCAGCCTTGTCAAATGCACTGTTCAGCTTGGTATCATCTGCAAGCTTGCTGAGGGTGCCTTCAATCTCACTGTTTTATGTCATTGATGAAGATATTGAGCAGCAGTGGTCCCAGAACTGACCCCTGAGGGACACCACTTATAATCTCCATTTGGACATTAAGCCATTATCCACTAACATTGAGCAACCAATACACATTATCCTAGAGCAATTATTTTAGTTCATATTTGGAAGGGCCATTTGGCAATTGGTTGGTTTTGTTGTCTTCTGTACTGACATGACTAGGTCAGAAATGCCTTTAATGTATTAGCTAGGCTTTCTTAGTGTGGTGTTTGCATATGCAATCATGTCAGAAGAAGCAGCTGTTGATCAGAATACTTTGTAGGAGGTCAGCTGGGAGAGATAACTGAAGAAGGACAACAGGTACCAGTTGTTTAGTAACACATTTAGGAATATTATATGTATCTTATAATATATCTATTAGAAAGAGAGGATCATCGCAGTAGTTTTTATAATCCTGCTCAGGGCTTTTAATCAGAAAACAGATGGAGATCTATTAAAAATATTGTGTATGACTCTTTTAATAGATCTGCCTCTGGATTGCTGATGATAACAGAGTTAGAAGATGTGAAACCTTGATGAGTATGCTGGGATTTATTTAGTCAGTGTCCTGCTGATTAAAGACACTATAGCAAATAATCTGAAATTTGTGTGTTCCTTCAGTTTTCTGGTACATAAAAGAACACGTACAATATTGGTGTAAAATCTATTTTTAATGATTGCTTCCTTCATTGCCTTCAGAATTGCAAATGCAAGCATTGGAAAGGTTTTCATTGCTTTCTTCAACCAACCAATGGCATCACTAAAGCTCTTTCACGTATAATTCACGTGTTCCCTGTTTCTCTGCATTTGAAACTTCATCTGAGTGTTTTCAGGACAACACCTGTACTATTAGCTGTGCTTGAATGTCTGGATGGGATTCATTGTGAATTCTTTTTCGATGGTAATCTGACTTGTCACCAGTTAAACCAGAATTACAGAACTATTAACCACTGAAATAACTGAGGTGCACAAACATATCTGACAGAGCAGAAGGACTGAAAAGTATTAGAGCTTTATCTCAAGTGAACAGAGAGTTAGAACGCAGACCAAAAGTCAAAGTAAAATGTAGGCAACTCAATTTCTCTAAGACCATAAAGGGAAAAAAATCATACTTTGTGATTACATCATATATTCATTTTTATACTTTTAAAGATTAGTTCTAGTACCTAAATGAGGTGTACAGGAGGAATGGGGAGGGACTCTTTATGAGGGAGTGGAGCTACAGGACAAGGGGTAATGGTTTTAAACTGATAGAGGGGAGATTTAGATTAGATATTAGGAAAAAATTCTTTACTGTGAGGGTAGTGAGACACTGGAACAGGTTGCCCAGAGAAGCTGTGGAAGCCCCATCCCTGGAAGTGTTCAAGGCCAGGCTGGATGAGGCTTTGAGCAACCTGGTCTAGTGGGAGGGTTCCCTGCCCATGGCAGGGGGGGCGGAACTTGATGATCTTTAAGGTTCCTTCCAACTCTAACCATTCTGTGATTCTATGTCTATCGGTCTTTTATGCATTAAATCAAGAAGACATTAGATACCTAACAAGAATAAATTTAGGTAACCAAAAGGAGATTATTTTTATTAATGAAGGAAATTTTGTTCATATTGATTCAGAGTAAAAAATATTAAGCTTTTGAAATTTAACTAATTTCTGAACAATTTGTCACATATGCCCTAAATAATTTCCCTTTGTGTTTGAGAGGCATAGATATCCAAGATACGGCAGGACAGGAGTTTCTGGTTAAACTGAGCCAGAAATGGTACATGCAGCCAACTTAGACAGCTTTTTTCAAACCTACTTTACTTATCTTCTCTGTTAGCCTTTTATTCTGCTGGACTCTCTTCAGTAGTTGTCAAATTCCTAATCCTACTTTACACAAGCAGCTGGAGGCAAAATAGCAAGCAGCAGCAGCAAAGTGGTTAACACCTTTATACCATGAGGCCCAAGGTGGTCCAGTTGCACATAAGTTTTTCTGCCCTTCAAAGTGGGGCTATCTCATAGATTCATAGTTCTATTTTAAGCATTATTCTGCTTAAAATGGATGTTAAAGGAAGAATGACCACTTCTGGAAGTGGTCATTTACAAAGGGAAAAGTAAGTGAATCAATAGAATTGTCTTCCATACTTCAGTGATGATGACAAACACATCTAGGTCTTAATCTACATCTTAATTTTTAAATTTTATATTAAATTAAATAATTTTCTCAATTCTTTATCCTTTTGTCCAAAACGTGATAGAAGTTCCTCTGTATTACTGTTCCAAGTAATTTTATACAGAATACAAAACTTTGTTAGGATAAGGTGGTCCTAAAAAAATTCCAGTCATGTCCTGATGCTGTATTAAAATATTTCATCTTCTTGAATTTATAAGCAAACATGTATTCTCCTCCTGGCAGGCTGTCTGACCTGCCTCATTCTCATCCACTTAGAAAAATACTCACCCTAGGCAGAATGTTCACAGTGATGTAATGGCTGTCTCTGAAAATGCTATGCTTGGAGGTGGCATCCGTTCGAATGAGCTATGAAAAATGTCATCATCCGTTACAACTCACCTACCATATTTGAAGGATATTTCCCCAGCTTTGTCTAAACTGCTTTGTGTATAAGTTTTATGCTGCTGTTTTCCATCATCATCTATATTTTTTTAAAATTGTTGACAAATTTAAAAAGAATGAATTCAATTCAGCAAGCCTTGAACAATGGAAGAGTTCCTTTTTTTTTTTCCCAATGGCAGTTATACTCACAACTGGAAAGACTTTGCAACAGCCTTTCATTGTGTGTGACATTCTGATAGTCAAGGAGCTTCTTTAATTTGTGAATATATAGGTTAGTCTCTTCCCCACTATAATACTTGACACTTCTTTTAGAAGTATTAAAAAAGGTATAAGTTGTACTGCTGATTTTTAGCATGCTTGCAACTCGCAAACAGAACCTAAACTTAAATTCTGGTTAGGCTCTGTGTTGCACATCCACTCTGATTTTTAATGTGAGACTGGGTTATATAGTGATGTCAACACTGGTGCCCACTGTGCACTGTTGTTAAAGTAACTATAGCTTTGCTAACAACGAGTGATTTAAAAAAAAAATAAATCAGTTAAAATATGCCCTGAACCTAATACTATAAATTCTAATTTATCCACTATGTCTTGTAACACGTCCTACTTTACATTTTACAGATAACAACTCTCAGACTTCAATGTTGGTTGCATATAACTTGAACTATGTTTGAACCAGCAGCTTGAAGTTGCATATCCTATGACCTCTCCTTCAAACTAGCCATCCACCTCAAGGCAAAGACCTTGCAAGATGTCAGCCCTGATTACTTGCTGCAGTCATGTCAAGCAGATGTTTCATGAGTTTGAGAAGTGTATCTTCTAAGGGTTATGTTTTACAGCGGAAGAGTTCCATAGGAACCATAACTCAACAACTCAACTGTGTAGCTCAACAGGTTAGTCAGTATGTATCTTTTGTGCTGAAATCTGCAGCTACAACTGTTTCTGTTCACTTATTAGGACTCTTCAGTGTCAGCATTTTATAAATCAAGCTGTGAACAGTGTGAACATCCAGCCTAGACTTTTATTACTCTTGTTGCTATCTCTTTGGACAGCAAGTAAAATCTTCCTCCCAAGTCTGTCAGTGATACACAAAGTACTGAAAATAATGTACAAGGAAGTAAAAAAAATGCTGTTGGCTGCAAAGTTATGATGATTTAAAATCTACAGAAGGAAACTAACTCATCTATCCCTTGAGTTGCACCAAGGATTAGTGTGGGCTAGTAAACACATTTCTGAAGGGATGAATACTAAATTATTGAAAGTTAGTAAATCTATTCTTTTTTTTTGTGTGTGATTTTCAAATGGGCAGTAGGTAAAGGTTGAACTACTTTAGGTAACTCCTCTTTTTTGGTTTGAAAACTCTGTCCACAGTGAATGAAGCAATTTAAGGTAAATCAAATCTGAAGTTACCTGGGAAGAGTGTTAAAATACATATGAAAAGTTAAAAATACTGTGTTTTAAAGCCAGAATCTTTCCTTCTGATCTTGAGGGAGTTTCTTCATTCCCTGTTGACAGAAAAACCTTATCTACAAGTATATAAGTGATATAGCTTCCCAGTGTTTTACAATCCATTTCTATAGTATTATTAATAAAATTATGAAGCACTTGATACAAAATCACTAAGATATTTTGACATGTCTTACAAAGATTAACACCAAAAGGTACAGTATTTGGGCCTTGTGGTAGGACCATAATTATCTGCATAGTATTTGATTATTTCTATAAGAAGGTGTCTTCACTTAATTTATTTGATTCTGAACAAAGATCCTTCAGGAATTATTTAAAAATATGAAATGGAAAATTGTAAAAAAAAGCATATATAATATTTTGTATCTATACCCTGAGGAAAAATTCCAAATGCATTTGTTTTACTGAGCTAAGTCTCATAAAAAGCGTATTGGAATTTGGTTCCCTGAGTGCTTATATGCCTTTGAAAATCAAACATAGGAGTGTACTGGCCTGCAGGGCACAGCTTTGCAACTGTCACAGCCTTTCTGTTGCTCCAATCTGTGAAATTCAACAGAAGTAAATAGAAAGGCCCCTGAAAACCCTGATGAGTAAACTGCATATAATCCATAATTGTAGGCAAAATGAACAGGAGATCCAAGTCTTCTGTTTTCTATGTTTTGGGTGAGGCTAATTCATATCTATATCATCTACATCATCTATATATATATCTATATCTACCTATATCTATGAGGGANCATCTATATCATCTACATCATCTATGTCTATATCTATATTTATATCTATATCTACATCTATATCTATATCTACCTATATCTCTGAGGGTTACCTGGCACATAAAGGTCATAACTGAGGCAGCTGCAATTGCAAAGCTGCAGTAAGGCTTTATAGAATCATAGAATCATTTAGGTTGGAAGAGACCCTTAGGGTTATTTAGTCCAACCATGTGCCCTACTCTACAAGTTCTCCCCTACACCGTATCCCTCAACACCACATCTAAATGACAAACACATTCAGGGATGGTGACTCCACCACTTCCCTGGGCAGTCAATTCCAGTGACTGACCACTCTTTCTGTGAAGAATTTTTTCCTAATGTCCAGCCTAACCCTACCCTGCTGCAGCTTGCAGCCATTCCCTCTTGTTCTGTCGCTCATTGCCTGTGAGAAGAGACCAGCACCAACCTCCCTACAATGCCCTTTCAAGCAGTTGTAGAGAGGGATGAGATCCCCCCTCAGCCTCCTCTTCCCCAAACTAAACAGTCCCAGCTCCCTCAATTGTTCCTCATAAGATTTATTCTCCAGGCCTTTCACCAGTTTCGTTGCCCACCTCTGCACTTGCTCCAGCACCTCGATATTATAGAAGTCTTGAGATGCATATTTTAAATACCTCTAAGAACATCAAGGAATGGAAGATGCAGGAGACAAGAATAATAAAGTATATTTTACTCAAATCAAACGTGCACAGCTGGAGGTTTTTTCTTAATAAAAATTGCAAAAATATAAGTTAATGAGCAACTACTTCAGGTCTTATTACACTTACTGCCATTTTAGTGTTTCTCCCTGCAAGTGCTGAGGAAGTAATTTGCCACCCAGTTAATAAAGGAAAAAATATTTTTGATAACTGCAAGACTTCAACTTCTGGAGAAAAACTCTGAAAAGTGTGAAATCTGTGATAATATAAAAAGAATCTGCAAAAGTATGTTAGATGTAGATTACTCGTTTATTACTGACTGGTATGGAATTCCAGCTACCTGGCAATAGATGTTCCTTGAAAGAGTCAACAATTCAATTTTTTGTAGTGAGCTAAGGTTCTAGTAAGGTTCTTTACTTTTTTAGGTAAAGTTGCTGAATTTTTTTTTCACTAGAGTCATTTGCAGATGGAAAATGCATTTCAAGGAAACCTTTCATAGAAACATTAACACCGGTGCAATCCCTTAATGAGAAATAAAGGCAAAGCAACACGTCATGTTTTGACTTGATTCAAGGAAGATTAATTTTTTCCTTACAATGGGTAATAATAATAATAATTCACATTCTATTTCTTTTATCAAAGCTCAAGAATCAGTGGATGCAACTAGTTCTCAGCGTTCTTCAGTTTAATCATGAAATTTCTTGTGAGAAGGGAGATTTTAATTGGGAAGGAGCTGGTCCAGATATCCTACCAAACGGAATTTTTGACTGATTTAGCCAAGAAGATTTAGTCCATAATTACTTTTTAAGTAAGAAATTATTCATGCACATATCAGAAATACTTGGCTGGTTGTATTATCTAGCAAAGATTCTTGGTAAAGATATGTTAGAGGTCAGGCACTCTTTGAAGTTGTCCACGATGCGTGTTCAGCAGGAATTACCCTTTTTGACATAAGTATTACGTATAAGTTGTTGTATCCAAAACATAATTTGGTCCTCCTATTCCAGGAAGACTGTGTGCTTATGTGCATATGGGGGAGCATATGTCTGCATCTATGAATATTTCTGAATTACTAAAATGTTGTACGCTTTAAACTTTTCATCAGTTTAATTTTGTCTTTCACAAAGAATATGTCAATTACAATTTCTTTTTAAGTGAGTATTTAATTTGACTAACTGACAGCCGACTATACTAATTGTGATTTGATCTGTTTTTTTGTTCCATCTCTAAAGGAACCAAGATCTCGATAACCTCATCAAATTGAATTCAAGTTCTTTCCCAAGTGACAAGGAGTAAGTCTTCAAAGCTTCTCAGGCCCTGCTTTTCTAAGGCAGTGAGTAGTTTGTAACTATGAGAATGTCAGGAAAGGTAATGTTGCAAATCTGTAAAATATTTCTAGATTAAAAAGTAGCATTCCATATACAGGACGATGAATGCAAAATAGAGATCAATTAACTGACCCATGCACTACCAGCTGATCAAGTAATATCTATGGCAAGCTATCATACATGCTTTATATGCTTCCTTAATATAACTATTAAAGAAATATTCAATATAGCTGGAGAAGGGGCATTAAAGAAAATATTGTAGAACTCACAGATTATAAGTGTTTGCAAATTTTTAACATTAACTTAATGGTTTACTTTTTCCCCTTTAAAGGTGTACAGAAATATATTTATTTCTTTTACTACACTTCACCTCTTCCCAGATAGGGGGAATATTTAACAGTTGTGTTTGTTTGTTGTTTCAGAGGAAAAGACCTTGAGGATTTCACAGAAATAAATACTGCTGGTCAGAAAAATAAGAGGCAAGGCAGTCATAATCTTTCCCTTACATACTTAAAAAATATCTGTGGTTGGTTGGATATTAGTATTACAAGGTCCGCTTCTGTAAAAATCACTAGAGGAGTCAAAATTAATATTTTTATTGGGTTTAAACCATAAAACTTTAACTTTTTTTAGTTCCTCATTAAATACAGACTAGTAAATATAAATAAATGCGTGTGGAAGAAATGCAGGTAGTACTTGACCTTTTATTTTATCGGAACTCTAAATAATCAGTGGATGACCGTCAAAGTTCTTTCAATTACTGTGAAATACTCCATCAAAGTAAAAAATTGTCCTTTAAATCTGGGCTAGATAAAATGAGAATAATTCACTTTGGCAGCCATTTCTGTAGCTCATGGTGATAGTGCCTGTGTCAAATGAAATTCCACTATCAGGTTAAACTGATAGAACCATAGTCAGTTCAGAAGATTTAGTCAGCAGGCCTTTCACCTGTAGCATAGCAACACAATGAGACACAGTGGTCATAAATTGAAACACGGGAGACTCAGATTGGATTTAAGGACTGCCCAGCAGCAGAGCAGGTCACCTGGAGAGGTTGTGCCATCCCTTGCTTGGAGGTTTTCAAGTTCTGACTAGAAAAAGTCCTGAGCAACCTCTGACCTTAGAACTTTGAGCAGGAGGTTAGACGAGAGACCTCCTAAGGTCCCAGAAATCCAACATGAATTATCCTACAATACTATAATGAATTGTTGAGTAGCTGAGAGTAACTGAAAAATATAGTAGTTTGAACTGATAACTCTTACTTCAAAGCTAACTAAACAATTATGATATGAAACAATTGTGATACATACTTGATGTAGTAAGGAAGGAATCTTCCTTGTGAAATGAGAATTATTATATTTTTTCTTCAACATAAATAATTCAACTGATTTAATGTGTTTAGGTTGAACCAAACAATTTGATTAATTCTGAGGTCTTTCTGTCTTTCACAGAGATCAGGACCTTGGTGGTCACACTGCAGTAAAGTCTGCTGATGATCAAAATAAAAAGTGGTAAGACTTAATTCATCGTTTTCTATAAAATTTAAAGAGCTAATATCAAAAGTTGTAGTCGTTTAGTGTGGTACCAGAAAATGTGAATTCCTAACACAAGCAAGCAGAATTTGACTACCTTATCTGCATTATTTCTAAACTATGCCTGATTAGCCAAATAGAATATAGCTGCTTGTATTTTGATAATGAGCAATGATGCAAATTTATAATCTCTTGCAGTGAATGAAAATACCTGGTGATAAGATCCTCATAAGGATTTTTGTGCTTATCTAGGTGTTTTGTGAACTCAACCATTAATATCTCGAAGAAATAGAATGAAATGCCTTCATAGCTTAAAAGATTCACTGCTACTGCATTTCATCA
>VZTM01038503.1:13199-53740 GCA_013400555.1 Jacana jacana | reverse complement strand
TAGTGATGGAAACTGAAATAATTTTAAGATAATGCACTTAGGGAAAAGATAATATGCTATTAGATACTAATGTCAATGTTGATTTTTTGAATGTTTTTGAATATGGTGTTTGTTATATTTGTACTAGTGGTCCAATGTTTTCTAAAGGTTGCAGATATGAAAAAATGCTCAGTTTATCCTATATGTTTCCGATTCAGCTTAAAAGCTCATTTTTCTCCCTTTTTGCTTATAGTCTTTGCTTATATGTTTTTGGAAGCAGACGTAAGTTTTGGAGTATCTGTTGTCTCTCTCTGAAAATTTTCCTTGGCAAAATATTTAACCAGAAGTTGTGGTTCCTCTTTTCATCCCCATGGAATTTTTCAGGACAAGATGCCTGACTAGCTACCAATAGCATTAGAAATGAGTCAACTTTGAGAACTGCTAATCAAGGTTTGATACACAGCAATTTTAACACTCTCTACTTGCCAGAGCAGGAGTTCTGTGAATACTACTATCTCTAGTTATTTTCTTTTCAGAGTTGGAAGGNTCTAGTTATTTTCTTTTCCTGTTTTTGCTGATTTAAAGACAAGGAAAATGACACTTTGAATGGAATATTTACAGATTTAGTTCTAATTTATAACACGATACTTTTGTCAACAGTACTGTGATACAGATGTTTATACAGCTGAGGTGTGCATTGATATTTAATATTCTATTCTCAACTGGGCAAATATTGACTAACACACCAACTACTCCTAATAAGAATTGGTGGTTTATGAAGTGTATCATCCATCTGTCTATTTAATGGAGAAGTAAAATTGTCCAATTAGCACAAAGCTGGAAGCACCTTAAAAGTTAATTGCAAATACTTTCTACAATGTAATCTGATGATTTAAAATACACTTTAATTTTCATATAGTTTATTTTTTTAGGTTTTGTACCATTCAGCAAAAGTTTATATTTTAAATCAATGTCAGTAGTCTTGTTTTATGCCTAATGTTCACAACCAAGAATGCCCAGAATGCTGCTGGTTTTGGTTTGTTGGTTGTTTGCTGTTTTGGGCGTTGTTTTTATAGGTAGGTTTTTTGTTTTGGTTTGGTTTTGGTTTTTGTTTTGCCGGGTGAGGGCAGGGCACATGTACTAGCTCTTTTACTATTTTTAGAAAATGATTCTTTTTTACACTAATGCCCACAGGCAAAGTAAACTTATTCTCTTAAGTAACTCTATCCCCCTGAGGTCAGTGAGATTTTTCTGCATAAGCATAGCTCCAAAGTATTAAACAGTGAATAAGTTTCCTACCAATGGTTTATGCAGACTTTTTGTGCTCAGCTTCAACACATCTCTCTCTATTAAAAAGAAAAGTTTGATTCAATGTTTGTACTAGTACCAAACACTGAAGGACTCATATCATAATCCATCATTTTGAAAATACAAATGAATAAAGCAAGTTCTCTAAGTCCTTTTGCAAAAGTATGAAGCGCTAACCATTTATCACTGATAAGACAGGTAATACTGGGACATTAAAAGCTGAAACGGTTCTGAAACCTTTAAAAAAGCACTTCTCCCTACATCTGAGATTAACTGAGATTGCCATCTTCCCCTCAGTACTGTTAATTCTTTGAATCAGAATCCATCACTTCATAATACAGCTAGGTATTGTAGCACACAAAAGCCCAATTCTGATTTCAGCTCCAGATACTATAAAAAATTAAAATTTTTTTTTGGGTATGTAGAAAAAAAAAATATTTTTCTTAAAATGAGAAATACGTGTGTCGTGGTTTCAGCCAAAATTATCAAAACCAGACTGACAGATGGCCCTTCCTCCCAACAAAAAGAAGGGAGAGGAAGAGGATAAGGAGATTTACGAGTTTAGAATAAACTAAGCTACTGTAATGAAGAATTAATACTAAAATTAAAGCAAACAAAAAAAGGAAGAAAATAATGATATAGATACGATACATACAAAACAGTATGAAGCTCCCAGGATGACAATCATAGAATCATTTTGGCTGGAAGAGACCCTTGGGATCATCAAGTCCAACCATCAGCCCTACTCTACAAAGTTCTCCCCTACACCATATCCCCCAACACCACATCTAAATGACTCTTAAACATATTCAGGGATGGTGACTCAACAACCTCCCTGGGTAGCTTATTCCAGTGCCTGACCACTCTTTCTGTGAAATTTTTGTCCTAATGTTCAGCCTAAGCCCACCCTGCTGCAACTTGCAGCCATTCCCTCTTGTTCTATCACTAACTACCTGTGAGAGAATGAGAGGGCATCACATCACCATCAGGCACCAGGAAAAGTCCCAGACCAAACTTGGTGACTGATGGGAGCTGGATTCCAGACCTGGAGTCAGGAGTGCTCGGATTAGGATCAAAGACAGACAAACAGACAGGGTCCTCCTCAGGCATCGGCCATCGAAGAAAAAAAGTTGACCCTTTGAACCCTCAGCTTTTATACTGATCATGATGCGAATGGGATGGAACACCCAAGTTGATTGGTTTTGGGTCACCTGTCCTGTCTGTACCTACATGTGTGACCCCTCTACACTTTTCTGCTTCCAACTCTCCAACGTGGCAAATAGCGAAATTACCTGACCTTGGTAGTTATAACAGTAAGTATAGGCAAGGGCCTCTCTGCAGACTATTCCTTGGTATCATCAGGTCTTATCACTGTGAGAGTGAACAGTTTTCTGAACAATGTGCTGTTAATTTCAAATTTTAGTTAGAAGAAGCCCATCTAAAAAAGCAAAACTGCTCAACAGAAAATTGGTTTATTTTACCTCAAATCAGGACAATATGCTTCCATATCCAAAAGAAATTGCATAATGTACAGTAACATTTGACATCAGGGGAAAATATTGCATTAACTTCCTGAAGGCTCCTACATAGATATGATTAAGAAAAAAAGTTTCTTTTGAAGCAAAGATCTTAAACCTTTTCCTTAGTGCTGTTTCAGCATCAGATCTGGTCACAAAAACATCTTGCATATGAAATAATAAATATCCAGATAACAAGATAATAACACAAAGCAATAATTGCTGTGAGTGCTTAAGATAAAAGCAGCTGAAATCTTTCAAGCTGTCCACTGAAGCCTGAATCTTTCAAGCCCTGTCCACTGAAATATATTTTTTCAAGAACAGTGATGCTCAAAGCCAAGTAAAACACACAGGTAAGACTTCTATAATTTCCATAACAGAAGGCTATTGGAGATTCCACTTCACATAAAAAAACACATGCATCTGCCTGTACAGAAACACTTTTTTTTTGAGAAACAGAAACACCCAAGGCTTATCCTGACATAGCAATTTACAACCTGTAGAGACAAACCAAAACAACAATAAAACTTGCTGTTCAGACTTTTTCTGAATGTTTTGCTCTCAGGTTTTGAGCACAGACTGTACACACACACCTTTCTTGGAAATAACTGCATATTCTACACCAATATATTTATATAAATTTTGGCAATGGGAACAGACTGTACAATAAAATAAGGAATGACCTTGTCTTGTACCTTTTGATTTTTCACCTCTTTTGAGGGTTAGGTTTTTTTGTGCTTTTTTTTTAAAAGAACAAAATTTAGTGTAACATTCTCATGTACTCCTAACTAAATTCCTGGATAGGTTAAGGAGTTAAAATGAGTTAAATTGACAGCTTGAGAGGACTTATAAAATAGCTCTTTGTCAAACACTGGAATACAAAAAGCTTTTCTTGTTCTGTCATGTGACAGATGCAGTAGTAGATTTCACTACAGAAAGCAATACATTCCTTTTTCCTTTGGATTACTAAAAAATGAGATCACTAATTCACTAAGAATAAATAAAACTTTACTACCTATCATAACAATATCACGGAGTGCTCCCAGCAAATGCAGCTGCTGCTTCTTCTGGTTAGAAGACCTGAGCCACTCTCTAAGGTAGGCATCAGCTCTGATCTCCTGGGTCCAGTAGCCAAGTAGCCCAGATCATTCAGAATTCTTATTAACCTTGCCAACACCCACAACTGAATCTGCAGAGGGAATAGCTGTGCAAGGGTACACTGCACTGACACAGTATGATCTCCATTCTATAACGAGCATAATGTGTTTTTAAAGGACCTTTACCAAAGTCCCAAAGAAGAAATCTAAACCTGTTAGAGGAAAGTATACTGGAGAGACGGGCAAGAAAAGGGGATAAAGACTGCAGCAGACACTTGAAATTGGACCCAAGTTGTTGAGAGCAGGCCCTTTAAGAGGGAGTTACTGAAAGGGCTTATATGCAAATAAGTGGAAGTAAGCAACGAAATGAAAGCGAAACAAAGTGTAGGAAGCAGCAAATGACACAAAAGTTGTAGCCACTCATGGGGAAACTTTAAGTGAGTGGAAAGTGCGGGAAAAGCTCGTGGACAATATCCCTCTCCCTATCCGAAATGTAGTGCTTAGCGAATGAGGACCTGTGACTTTAGAACAAACTGTATCTGCCTTCTGACTGGATTGTACTGCTTTCTGGTCGGAGAGCCTTCTGATTAAAGCTGAAGCTGTTCTACCAATCACCTGGATTGCGTCTGGCTTCACTGCTCCTGGCCGCGGCATTTATGGTGACCCCAACGTGATTGATTGCGTCGGGCTCGACTGCTCCTGGCCGCGGCACCAAGTTCTCACCATTTAAAGTTTATCTCCATTCTGACATTAGAATGAGAAAGCACATATTAGAGCTTGGCAGAGCCATAAGGTAATACCAAGTAACATGACATCTTTGACTTCTCAACAGGCATCCACTTGGAGAGATGGAAAGGCAAGACAGAGACTAACAGTAAAAACTCATTTGAAAGACACCAAGTAGTGCTGATAGGAGACACTCCGCTGTGAAACCTGTATGGAAGTCAACAACTACAGAAGCGATGATGGTTTAAGAAACTGAGAACAATAGAAAAGAATGGTGTAAACTGGGGAACCACCATGGAAACACTTATAGCATCACACAGAGCTTGGAGATCCTTTAATTCTTTTATGTATACTATGCTGCAGCTGTGATATAAATGGCTGAATTTGAACATTGTTTACAAAATGGAAGGAAAAATCAGGAAGTGAGAAAAGCTTGTTTCTGAGGCAATACACCAATTTGCTGCATCTGTCATGTGACAAGCCCCTGTATGTTGCATTTGCAAATAACTTTTTTAACAAAGCAAGGCAATATTGTTCTCAGCAAGCCGTGGGGCGCTCACATTCTTACTAATGTTCATAATGCTCCTTCCCCTCACTGTGTTTGTCAGCTGTCAGCCTCTATGAGAGAGACGGTGAACTAAAATTAAGGGGATTCAGTACCTTTGAAGCACTGACATTCAGGAACTGCCACAGGCTGAACACACAGGTGCTGCAGTAGAAATGCACTGTAAGGCAGAAGACAGCAACAGAAAGGCACAGAAAATTTAGAGAGAAAAACAAAGTACAGAGAGAAAAGCAAAATGTACTGCGCAGGATACAGTGTAAAGTATAGCCCCAAATTTTCGAATGCCCATGTCTTATCATGAGTGTTGAATCTCAAATTTCCAACCACAGGAATTAGCTAGACCCTATAAATCCCTATATGACACTGTAGGCAAGAAGGTTATAGTACCATAAGAAATAAAGTTCCTATCTACCCTGCACAAAAGTGCCAGCCCTGTACCACCCAAATATGAAAACAAGATCTCTACTTCTATGTGGGCAACCTTTATTCACAAGAGTGGGACCTAATTCTGCTGTTATTTCAGAAAAATATTTGGAATCAGGCTCTTTCTTTGTGCACACTGGTTAAGTGCAAAACAAGATGAAAAATTTCCTTCAAATCTGCTTATTTAAATCAGTATCTTAATTTTTCCGGGTAAGGGCCTATGAGTAAGAAGAAGATGTCTACCAAAGCCACAGAAACCTCACAGACAAATATCTCAGAGAAGGGGAAGAGAGAAGGTCTCTTGGTAAAAAACTACTTCACACCTGGAAATTCTCAGACCACTTTTACTAAAAAACAGAAATTTAAAATTATAATGCAATTTTTAAAAGTACAAACAATTCTCTCCTACCACCTGATTAATGTATATGCAATCTCAAACTGTGCACCATGCATGTACAACCAGAATTTATCTGAGAAATTCCAGTATGATGTTCATCAACAGGAAGGCAAAGAATTTACATCAGCAAGTCTGAGAGCAGAATCTGGCTGACTATCTCAATATGACTAAGCTGTTCAGTTCAGTCAGGCTTTTCTGCTGCCCACAACGGATCCTGTCTGAACAGGCTCTTGATCTGTGTTTAAATGTCTTCATATATACAACAGGATGGTGTACACGTGCTCAGTTAAGCACAGAGTTGCATGTTTTCTCCAGCTGAGATGCTTACATGAATAATAAAGTATTTGAATGAAGTTGGATTTGTTTGTGATTTCTTTGGTTGCTTGCTCATGGCAGGGACAGAAAAGATTTGACATACCTTGAGGGGTTTTGGATTAAATGGAACACTTATAAAGTTGTTATACTGAGCCAGTGTATGCTACAGTCTAAAGCTCTGACTGGAACCCGTGAAAACATATCCAGTCTTAGGTTAAAACACCTATCCTCAGTTAGTTTAGCCTCAAGCAACACAGGGTTCATCATAGATTAGCTCCAGAGGTATTTATCAGGGTCCTGGACAGGTTTAATAACCTATGCTGCTATAGACCCATTACTGCTTACTGAGCTAATTAACTTCAAGTTCCTTCTGCTCTTTTAAGTTTCAGTCAAACCTTTGGATTGCAGAGTAGAGCTTCTCCTTGTGTATTATCTTTCACAGGCACCAGGGTTATGGTAGAGCCAGGAAGGTTGTCCAAATTTTCAAACCTTCTCCGTTCTTCAAATCTTTACACATCATACTGATGCCAGGCAACTGAAGCCACACCACAAGGCTTCTGAGTTTTTATTAATCACTACCAAAGATACTGCATGGATTTATAATTCTGTAATTGACATCATTCAAGGACTAGTTGCCAGTGAGGAATCCTCATTAAATGGGGAAATTTTGCTGGATATTCACCAGATTAGCAGTAGATTGCTGTTTGCTGTGCAAAGTGTTGAAATAACTCTAAAATTATTCCTTTGAAAGCAGTCGGGAGATAGACTAATCACTAGGCAAAAAATTACAAGATGATAACAAAATTAGATAAAATGAACAGGTTACGTCTGGATAGCTGAGCCCCACTGAAAAGACAGAATACATTTGAACACAGAATTTCTACATACTAAGATAAAAAATAGAGGGTTCTATTCTACCTTACCTTCACAAGACCGGAAAGAATTTTAGGAATCAGAGTAAATGAGATCCCACTGTGATGAAACCAGTCTGCAGTCTCGACTATATAAACAGGTGATGAGTAAAGAGGAATAGGAAGCAGATTTTTACTTTTGCCCACATATTTTGTCAGCTGGTTGTAAAGCTGGGCAATATTTTGTTCTCCATGCTTTTAAAATTATGCTGAGATAATATATAGAAAAGGATCCACAATACATTTTTAGGATTGTTGAAAATATCTTACAAATAGAACCTTAAAGAATGCTAATTGTTTAGTTTATCAAAAAGATGATATTTGTCCACACTTTGCTTGGAAAACCACAGAATTCCATGGCTTTTGCCTTTGAAATCTAACAAGACAAAAGTAAGGTAAACAAGAAGACACATTCTTAGCCATGATGACGATACATCTCTGGAAACTGGTGGTGGATTCTCTAGAATCCCGAGTTTTAAGACTGATATTGGCTCCCCTTCTGGGCATGATAAGCTTTGGCAAAGCATTATCAAGAGCACATGTCAAATGTCAGAATCAATGGGAGTTGGGGTAGCAAAGGTGAAATTGAGTGGGCACATTGAGGATCAGACCAGATGATGTCTTCTTTGTGTGCAGCCTCTTACGGAGCAGGTCCATTGACCTCACACACTTTGAATAGTCAAGGATATTAGGGAGGCAGGAGGTAGTTATGCGTTGCTTTGCTGTAGATTCTAATCACATGGGAGGAAAAAACAGCAGATTTTTTTTAACACTTTTTTCAGCTTTTCCAAGTTCACTGTTGTCAATTTGCAGGTTTAATCTGAGGCTAAACTAGGAAAAATCTGATTGCTAAAATGGATGGTAGTTTTTTTCCTTAGCAATGCATTTTCTACCAGTTCCATTGGACCAAGCCCAGAAGAAAATTACTGCTCAGATTATACAGTATTGCAGTGTCTCAGGTAACAATGGCATGACAACTATTTAACCAATACCTGGGTAGCCAACCAGTAAGGGCGGCATTAATGATTTTGCAGAAAGTTAACTAAGTACATCTATCACTTTGTCATGTAGGGTAAAAGAAAGCATCAGTCAAAGAATAAGAGAGGAGCACTCTATGCTTCCTTTTTTAGGTTCTGATGAAATCTGCTCTAAGAATCAATACAGTTGGGGCAGTGAACTACACTCAGGATGATTAAATGGAACAGGGATAGAAAGAGGAGGAGCAGGGTCAGCAACTGACCTGTAAGCAAACAGAAGGAAGCATATGACAGGTCAGCAAAACTTCGGGGGGCTTAATACAAAGCTATCCAATAGTCATGTCCTAAAAATCTGCTCTGGGGGCTTAGATATTCCAGATATCTCCAACTAAGTGTTTCACCTTGGCCAGTGACAAACTTCGAAAATCCTCGTATTCACACACCAACTGCAATCCCACAGTCAGATATTTCCAATACCTTCCTAAAAAGGTTCACACTGAAATTACCCATCCTTGGGACAGATTCATAACTGGAGTAAATTAGCAGCTTCAATCATAACCTCAGTTTACAGGAGCTGAGGTTTCAACCAACTAATTTTTTCCACCTCCTCACCGCAGTAACCAAGTCCATATGATTCCTCTCCTACCTCCCTTGGAGAACAGGCATTATATATATGCTCGTCCATTGCTTTTCCATTTTCCAAGCCTAAAAGTCCACTTCAAGGGAGCTCCTACTGCATGAACAGCTTTTTTGAATTTTTTTTTCATTCTTAAGACAGCCTGTTTTTTGCTGAAGCCTTATCTTTCTGATACGACCTGCAGAGTGCTTTTATTCAAAATTGTAACTAGGGTTGGTTAAAATATTTTTATTTGGAATTGTATTTTAAAAGGATTTGCTGCTTTTTTAAAGGCTTGGGGGTATTTTTTTAGATTTTTTTACACATCCATTTTTACAGATTTTACATTCATTTTTCCACCTTTTTTTTTTTTCTTTCTTATACAGAGGCAAAGTAGCAGAGGAAAGTAAGAGTAAAACAAAAATGGTAACACCAGAAAGCAAGAACATAGCATGTGAAAGATTCTAAAAAAAAAAAAAAAAAAAAAGTATCCCCAGGAANAAAAAAAAAAAAAAAAAAGTATTCCCAGGAATATCTGAAAAGTAAATCTATTCCCTTAAAAAAAAAAACTCTTGGGAAAACATCTCATATTAAAAAAAAACTACAATATTCTAATTCATGTTCATTTTAATTGCATTAGTAGAATATGCACTGAAATCTGTTTCAAAGAAACAGTGCTCTATAAATAGTAATTTATAAAGATCATCTATACCTAATTTCTAATTATTGTGGAACAGTGTATCTCTGTCATTATCCAGGTGTGAAAATAGAAGAAATACATCCCCGTGCTGTATTCCTAGAGCTTAAGAGCTTAAGTTTATCTCTGTAAATAGACAAACTCATTACTGCAAAATGAATTAATTGCTTGGGAGGTAGCTTGTGTCAGTTTGAGTGGCAGACAGGAACAGGTTGCTCTTGAAGCAGAGGGCACAAGTAGCACCTGACTGCAGCCTGCTCAAATTAGCAAGCTACCAGTTCCACACTTAAGATTTGTGTGGTGAGTGCTGCTGGTACCACAGCCTGAATCCACTGTGCTGCCCAGCAAGTGATTAGTAGGCACCCTCCAGTTCTTCACCTTTCATCATGAGGAAAATCAGTTCCTGAGGAACGTATGGGAACCCACACAACACTGAAGGGAATTCATTTTGCAACGGACACCACTGCAAATAGCTTTGCTACCGAAATAAACAGGTAGGGGGAAAAGTAATAATAACTTAATTGCATGCACTGTATCTCTGCACCAGTGATTATCACACTAGATCCTCAATCAGTAGCAATTTGATTAAAATACTCA
Source organism: Jacana jacana (assembly GCA_013400555.1). NCBI lineage: Eukaryota > Metazoa > Chordata > Aves > Charadriiformes > Jacanidae > Jacana > Jacana jacana. The sequence continues at coordinate 43,615 of VZTM01038503.1, read as the reverse complement.
AAGTTAAGAAATGCTACAAGGATTAGTATATTTTTGAGCTGTTTAGGAGCCTAGTCACCACAGACTTAGGTTGCTCACATTGTTACTGCTGTACGTGAGGCCTTTCCCAACAACCAGCTGCAAGCTAAGGTCCTGTTCCAGCAAAGCATCTACACACAGAGCCCTTAAGTGATTCCAGTGGGATTATTTGTTTGTTTCTAGTTAAATGCACACTTAGACAATTTCCTAGGCGAAGGGCTAGATTATTTCAAGGCAGAGATCCAATCCATACTGCTTGGGGCACTCTGAAAAGGAAATAAATAATGGTGTTTCCCACAGTTTGTTCAGCTTCTGCTGATTCTCAGCTCTTGTTGGACCACATACCAAGGGCAATTACTGTCTCACATTTGTGCAGAGAGTCACCCTGTCCCCGAGGAGTGCTGGAAAGCTGGACTGGAGGCAATCCTATAACAGGACTGCTGCTGCTGTTGGTTTTTCCCTCTCCATGTGGCATGTAAGACATTTTGCAATGAACTGTTTTCTGTAAAAACTCCAGGAATCTAAAATCTCTTAACACTGGGGCAGCATAATGGGATCTCCCACTACATTTTGACTATGTCAGTGATCAGAACAAGTTTCCCAAGATACATCTGACCTTAAAACAGTAGGGAACTGCCACATGCCTGCTTTCTTCTCTTTTCCCTCACAACCTAATTCCCTGCTCAAACAAATAGAATTCCTCCCCTGATCTCTCATGCAATCAGTCTGCCTCGGTCAGGGACTAAGGCATGTATGCTGTACATATGACAAAGTAGCCTAGGTTTTTGGGCTGCTAATACTTAAGTCCAAATATTTAACAGTACAGACCTGTGCCTGTAAGAAGGAGACAGACCCTATGAACCATGAAGGGACATTCAGAGAGGTATTTCTGCAGAACCTAAGTAGTCCATTACCCATGTTCTTCTTTGGCCCTGATCTACAATTAGGAAGAAAAGACAGAAGGTTGATTAAAAGGCACTTGGATTAGGAGAAGGAAGAAAAAACTGTGAAGTGTTTTTCTCATCTGAGTTACTTTTTACCTTCCCACACACAGGTAGCAAATGCTTCAATGGTTTGCTAAATTCCCCTCACCTCTTATCTATAAACTACTGCTTATCTATCCCACAGAAACTCTGTGAAGAAAAAGTATTAATAACTGAAAAGTGCTGACATACTCAAATGGGAGAAGATTTATAAGTGACTTTGATAAGACTAAAGGAGGCAAGTATTAGTTTACTCTGAAGGAGACTGGAGTGGTTATTGACTTAGAAACATTAAAACCTCAGCTGTACCCCAAAGGCTCCAGCTTGTATCCTGTAGCCTCCTCCCACCCCTTGCATTACAAAACATGACCTTGCATAAACATGCCCCTAGCTACCAATAAAACAAAAGCTAAACGACTAGCTGTGAAATTTCTGTAACTTTGATTTCCTATGGGAACAGCTCTTCTTTGCTTTGGTGGTAAACAGTAACACAGGAAAGCTATCTGTAATGTGCTGGGGGAATCCAATTTCTAAGCAAAAAACTTCAGGTTCTCAGTTCTCAGCTGCTGTCCTTGAAGAAATTGCCCCCTGCCCTGGGAGCACATAAGGACATGGAAATATAATCCACTCCTCTATCAGGATGTGTAACAGCCCAAATATAGGTGATAATTGGGCCCAGTGATAATCAGGCCCAGTTATAATTGTCTACCAAATCACAGGAACAAAAGAAAAAGGTCAGAAGAAAACCCACAGAAGAAAAAGATCAGAAGAAAACCCACAGATGTTCAGATGTTCTGCCATATTTCAGTTCTGAATAGCCTGCTTTAAACAGATCTTCCTACCTCTCTGCACAGATCCATAGATCTCTCAACAGGAACAAAAATGCATTTTCATCAGAGTAGCTTTCTTCTTTGCCTTTGAAGAACGATGTATTCCTTGTTCATTTTATGTGAAAACTGAATATTTGGAGACCTAATACACACATCTGTAAGGCATCCAAGATTTTCTCACGTAATCCCAAAGGGAAAATATACTGATCCAATCACTTCGGTACTGCATCACAGGGCACTGAAGAGAAAAGTCAATAAAAAGCATCAGAGCACAAAAAGGCAAGCTGTAATCAATATCTGATCTTGATATGGGCTGTCTGGTAAAAAAAAAAAATCATTTAAGACTTAAATTTACTTCCTTGTACACTCTGCTCAGTGAAAAAATCGAGGGGCTATTTCCTAGAGTATTCTTTTATCCTGGCTTCTTTTTTTATTTTTTTCCTCCTTTTCTTTATCCAAGAAAGCAGGCAAATCTTTTGATACTGAGTCAATTGACCAGGCAGAATTTGGCAAAAGCACAGCAGTCAGTCTTCCATCTTCTGCAAGTCAAATGCTGTTACATCCAAGTCACCTGCCTGCCAGATATTCAAGGGCAGAGAAAGTCAGCACAGTGAAAAATTGTTTGTGATTTGATAAAGGAAAAATAACCTTGGACCAGTATATATCAGCAATTCCATCATTATCCACAGGAAACATTATAGTGTGTAAAAAAATAATGGAAAAAAAATTTACCTTTTCAACATTTATTCATTTAATTAAACAGTGTAATGCTTGACTAAGTGCAAACCTTCCTGACAATTTCTTCCTAGAGATTCATCCTAACACAGGATAATCACTCTCTGAGAAAAATCTATCATTCCATGAGTTTAGAGATAACCCAAGCACAAGCTTAAACTAGGCACCTAACTATCAAGCAGTAAGAAGTCAGATAATTGCCAACAAAAATTTGCTGGAGAAGATAGGCACACACTCTGTTATGAATAGTTCCCATTTTACATTGAAATGAAGTTTGACCCTGCTGTTCATGCATCATTTGGGGATTGTAGAACTTACCTTTACTTCTATCACATCTATCAGTGCCTTTTGTTAGAATTGACACATTTCTGCATTTTTAATGTTTTTGTCTTTTGCCATTTTAGCTTTTTATAAATCCATCTGTATGTACACTTTGTAGATGCTTTCAAGTCTTTCTTTGTACATATCTTAAATATTCAAATTTCACTTCATCCCAAGTCTTTAAACCCTGGCTGTTTACTTTTTCAATCCATTTTGGCCACACTCCCTGTTGAGTGACCAAAAAAAACATGTCAGTGTTTCATCCCGTATATGAATAGGTAGATTGCAGAAGTGTCAAACAGTTTTAATTTAAGTACAAAGTGCTGCACAATGGTTACTTAATAAATTTGTGGATATCTAACAAGAATATATGTCTTTCTAGACAAAAAGCTGAAATATTTCCAGCAAAGTTATACAGCATAATAGTTGAAAAATTATCAATACAATAGAACATACAATGCTTTTCCAGTATTTTTTATCACAAGATTTTTGTCCATGCTAAGGTTTGCAAGCCATTTCAGATATGTTAAAGTTACACATAACACATAATTTGCAAAATACTAAACAAATAATATGACCCTCGCAAGAAATAACGGAGATTTTTTTATCCTGCCCCCCTCAATTTATGAAACGTTTGCAAAATACTTCAGCAGTCTGTAAATGACCAACTGAGAAGGCTAAGCTATTTTTAAAAATAAACAATGTACAAAATTGGGACATTTCAGTAGTATTCTTACATACATCAGCACGTTATTATCTCACAGGTGCTGCTCAGCAGTCCATTTGCCAGCTGTAGGCCCTGACAGCTCCCCTGCAAGTATACTCATTCCCACCCATTCTGCCACCAAGCTCAGAACTGGGAGGCCTGACAGCAAATCTTGCTGGTAAAAAAACAGAGCCAAAAAAGCCTTTTCCATGTGCATTACAACTTTCTGTTTGTCCTGACCAATGATCCTTCCACACCTGGTAAATATGACAATATAAACATGTTTTCAGACAAACAGTACTGACCATAGCACAAAATTTTAACGCTAACTTTTCCAGAGCTTCATGTCCATATTTTCAAATATATTTCAATCATGCTATCATTTTCTTTCATGGAGTTCTTCAGTCCTTTTATTTTCTGAAAAAGTCCAATCGACAAATTCTGCTTATTCACCTAAAACTTGAAAGCTGAGCAGAAAGGAACTACAGACTTTGAAATGAATGTGCATTGCCAGGAGAGAGAAAGAGGAATCTTTCATGCAGTTTTAATGAAGATGTGATCTTAATTCTTTACGAAAATTCCCTCTTCAAACTCTGTGTTTATATTTTCTGTTTCAAATTTAAAAGCTGATGTGGCAAAGGTTTTGCCTGAGAAAGTTACCAAAAGTTTGATAGAAAGTGAGTGAGACCCACAGAAACCTGGAAGAAGGCATGGAAAAGAGCTATTAAACTATTACCCTTACAGTATTGGACTGTTCTCTGCAATGTGTTGTCCCATCCAGTCACTAACATCAGCAATGGTGAGGCTTCCATCAGGTGTCTTGAGAGACCACCCTACTGCCTAAAACATATCATGGAGATAACACAGCAGGGACAAGATCAAGAAGTAGTCAAAAACATCATTATCACTAGAGCTGGTGATGCTGCTGATCGTTAAGGTTGCCTGACATAGCAGCATAAACCTGTTTTCAGTTGTGGGTAAAAACATTTTAAACTCCATTTTTGAATGCATCTTCCAGTTTTGATGCAATGGCTGTTGCCCTCTTGCCAGACACTGTGGTCACTGGGAGGGGTCAAGATACCAGCTCTGATTGCTAATGTCCAGGGGTGTTGTCAGCCACATAAGGGACTAACCTGAGAAAACACAAAAGTACTTTTTTCAGGTATGTGCTGGAAGTGACTCAAATCCAGTCATGCAGAATCAGCCATTAAAAATGTAGCTGTTCCACAAGCAGCAAGCTCTGCCTCCTTAACTACTTAGCCTTATCCACCCATGTTTCATATTCTAGTTCACAGCTGCAAGTCTTCCCTTCTAGTCAGCCTCAAGAGGTCCCTGCAGATTTCTGACTCTGGACCCATCTGAAACAACTGGCAAAATATCCATTTTTCTCTTTTTAAAACTCAGGAAACAAAACCCTACTTTAAAAGTATGTTAACTTCACTTAGATAAATATTCAAAAGTTAAAAAATACCAGAATTACAAGCTGCCTCTGAAACCTTCTCTCAATACCCCCATGTGTTACCTAATGGTTTTGTAATTTCTTGATTGTATGTTATTTTTCCCATCAGGTCTTGTTATTTCTACTGAAGCTCCTTAACATAACTAAAATTGCCTTCTCTGTCCTGATGTTTAGATTGTATTTGTGGGCCTATAGCTCCCAAATATCCTCATCATTCCCATAATTTCTGAATTACGGTGCCACATGTCACCAGATACTGTTAACAGGTTCCTTCATACTTGTAGACTAGTTTATCACATAGTCAACAATCTGACTTCATCATCCAAAATTTTCCCTCTTGCTCCTTAATCGTTATAGTTTTTTGGATATGACACCTACCACAGAAACAAATTGTAACTACAGAAAGGGGTCTCTTACCTCTTGGCTGTGAGGAATCATGAGCTTCTTACTACCCTGAACTGAAGTGACGGTCTCAGTATTAGACAAGCATGTGTTAAGAAGACTGCCCCCACCTCATCAGACTGAGAGACCACCTACGCCAACATCTTGCTTCTGACAGGGGCTAAAAGTGGAGGGTTAGGGAAGAATGTAACAATAGTCCTGTTGCCGCACCATGCTCTCCTAGCCACTGGCAATCTACAGCTCACTAGCTTTTCAGCCAGAGGTGGTATCTCTGCATTTAATTTCCTATAAAGGATTTCTCATCCATTAATTTGTCCCATCAAGTTTCCAAGCCATCCAAAGATTTAACATAAACAGTCTCCTGCATAGAATTATAGAATCATTTTGGTTGGAAGGGACCCTTGGGATCATCGAGTCCAANCCTTTCAAGCAGTTGTAGAGAGGGATGAGGTCTCCCCTCAGCCTCCTCTTCTCCAAACTAAACAGTCCCAAATAATGCAATAATGTATTCCACAGTTTAGTCATACATTTAGTGAAAAGTCACCTTTCTATTTTTAATTAACTAGTTCCCAGCTAACTTAATATCTCTTAAAGTTTGGGTTTTTTATTGAGAAACCGTTAATATCCATATCTATTCATCTTGTTTGCACTACTCATAATTACAGATCTCTGCCTTCTTCCTCACCAATATCAATGAGCATTAGTCTATGTGGTCCTTTCCTGTACAGAAGTAAATCGATACCTTTGATCCTGTTCTTTTCTCTGTATATTTTTGCCGGTGTAGATCATAGAACTCAAAGTGTGAGTGCTCCACAGGTTTAGAAAACGGCATAATTATTCTTTACTCTTTTAGCTATTTTGTCATATTTCCTCACATTCAGTTTGCTCTTTTGTTTGCTGTTGAAAGCACAATTTGACAGCTTTCATAGAATCATAACTACTGGGAAATCTCTTTGTTAGATGGCCTTTGAATTTATCACCGTGTATTTGAAGTTTAGATTATTTTTCCACAGATTAATCATTTTATACATTCACAATAAACTTCATCAGTCACTCTATAGTCAATATGGTGAGATCTTTCTGCACATCTTTAATATCAGTTTTCACTTTTATTACCCTATCCGAATGCCATCAGACAACTTGGTCCTCATCACTTTCCATGTTATTTAAAAATATACCATACAGCACTGAACCTCATGCGTTTCCAGCAGCAGCAGGTCTCTACTGATGTTTCTATCTTATTTTCTATTTTAAGTTCACATTAGTTACCATATCACAGTTATATATATGAGGTCATTAGTGTTCCCAAGATGCCCTAAGCATATTCTTATATAACTACATTAAGCACAATACTTACTGAACCTTTATCCCTTCTCATGGGTTGGGGGATGCTTGTTTTCATTCCCATTCCACATGGCAGGATAACAACCCACTTTCTGTGGCACTCTGAAGTTCCTATGAACTTAATGTAATGTCCATTCTTCTCTGTTAATTCTATAGTTCTAGGGAAATACCTTGGTTTCTATAAACTCTTTCTGCTTATTTCACAGGAATTATGTCTTATATGACATTTGTTCCACCATTTTACCAAATAGAAGAGATAGCTAAAAAATATATCCTTCTTTGTAAATCTTAAATGCATGGCCCTTCAGGCTTAAATCGAGAAAAAAAAAAAAATACACTTTGCTACCAGATTTCTTTTCTGCTGGATTACTGTTAACAGTCTTTCCCTGGCACGAAAATCAGAAGGAAAACATCTCAGACTATTGCATACCTATAACACTTCAAAATCAACTGCTACACACAAATTCGCATCAGTGTCAACATTACTGCAGAAAAATAGTCTCTATATACCAAAAAAAAAAAAANCAAAAAAAAAAAAATCCCTAAAAAAAAAAAAAAAAAAAAAAAAAATCATAATTTCAAGGCTAAAGACAAAATCATCTCTTAATATTCGTAGATCTCATATGGCCTTCTACCAGAAACAAGGCTTTGAATCAGTTACCCTGTCTAGGCTTTTCACTCAATAATCATTATTATTTTTTTAAACTTAGAAACTGCCTTTGTAAATACTTTTGAGAGTGATACAAGCTAAAAATTTCAAGAACACCTAGGTGACCTGAAAAAACAGTTTTAAAGTTCAACTTTAAAAATGGTGGGCATGCAAATGTCTAACCATCACTGAAGCCTTTCAAAGGTGTGGAAGTATGTTAACCTTTTGAAAAGGAGTTACGTAGTTCTAAATCTCTTCCCACTCCTTTCACAAACAGTGGCAAGTCAAGCATGTTGTAGACCTAGTCTCACTTCTTCGCACGTGCAGTCATCATTGGGGAAATAAAGTTGTCAAAACCAGTGCATCAACCATGGTAAATAAGATTTGCAGGTTCTATGTCATATTAGGCAATTGCACAGTGTTTTAACATCCAGTTCGCATGCAGATAAAGTTCTGGAGGCATCCGGAGAAGTAACTGTGTTGTAACTTTTCTCTCTGTCCTGGTTTGAGGTAAAACAAACCAATTTTCTGTTCAGTAGTTTTACTTTTTTAGCTGGGCCTCTTCTAACTAACTAGTCTGAAATGAACAGCACATTGTTCAGAGACCGTTTCGTCTCATAGTGATAAGACCTGATTATACCAAGGGATGGTCTGCAGAGAGGCCCTTGCTTATACTTATTACTAGAACAACCAAGGTCAGGGAATTTTGTCAGGTGACCCAACTGACCAACTGGGGTATTCCATCCCATCTGCATCATGCTCAGTAGAAATGCTGAGGGATCAAAGGGTCGAACAGACAGGGTCCTCCTCAGATGTCGGACATTGAAGGAAGAAACTTAATGACCCTTTGATCCTGATCCGGAATCCAGCTCCTGTCGGTCACCAAGTCCAGCCTGGGACGTTCACTGATGCTGCTGGTGATGTGATCGTCGTCCTGGGAGCCTGATACAGTTTTGTATAGACTGTATACTTTTTTTTTTTATCCTTTCTTTTATACTTTTTAATTTTTCTTTTTATTGTTCATTATATTAATATTATTTATATTGCATTAAAGTAGTTTAGTTTTTATCTAAACTCCCGAATCTCTTAGTCCTTTCCTCTCCTCTCTTTTCCTTAGTGGGGGGGGGAGGAGGAGGGGTCATCATCTGTCCAATTGGTCAAAACCACGACACTCTCATTATTTGAAAAAGTGAATTAAAGGAAACTGACATGATTCTTTATTTTTTTTTGGCAGAAATTTTAACTTCTGACAATAAACACATTATACTGTTTAACCCCAGGTCTCTGGAATCAAGACCTGAACTGATGGACTTAGCCTGGATTACTCCTCACTGACTTGACTTGTTGGGAAAGAAGCGAAGGTATAAAGCAAACCAGAACAAAAAAATCTCTAAACGCTTTTAATGGTTAAATTGGAACAAATGGGGGAAAAAAAAACCAAAAACGTTCAATCCCTACACAGCTAACATGCATTTTTAAAAACATCAGAGAGAAGAGGATGAAAAGGATAAAAACATGTCCCATATATCTTGGCTATAATCATCATTCTATACCAAAGAGTTTCAGTTGCACAACTTTGAAAGGGGAAAATCACCATAGAATTGACAACAGAAGTGGAGAGGGAGAAACTTGAAGCTTGAAGACTTGAAGCTCAGAATGTCATTTTAGTATTGGTTGGTCTGTGTTAAAAGATCTGAATTTATTAATTGTTGGGGTTCCTTTAGTGAATTGGTTTAGAAATATATCAGTATATGAGATTACCAAGTAAGCAAGTGCAATTTAGAGCACATTATCCCAAACATTCAGATTTCTTTTTCAGGCAGTAGGATAAATTTGGCTCAACAATACTTTATCATCAAGCCATGGGAGTCTAACCACCAATACATCATTTTCCTAATGCATACCTACTGGTCTTTGAAACTATACCTTGTAGTAGTTGTCAACAGTACTGCAATAGTAGAATCTAAACCCAGAATTTGTAGAAGTACCACACGGATAAATAGTTAACAAAGCTTACAGTGGTTAATAGATATTTCAATGATGTTTCAATAATTGAACTGAAAACTAAATATAGCTTATAAGCTATAAGAAATTGTATATCTAAAATACTAGTAGAAGCTAATTACCTCTGGAAACTTTCAATGTGTTGTTTATAGATGGCTTGAGCAGTTATATTGAGGAGTTTTCAAATAATTTTGCATGCAAGACATCCTTAAAAAGGGAAATCATCTTAGAGTGGCTTGGAGTCGTGATAAGGGGCTAACCAGAAAGCTCAGCACTACAGCTTTGCAATGGAGCACAAAACAGAAATGAACTTTCAGGATTTTCATGAAAATCAGTATAATTTATCAAAGGATACTTGTTTGCCAACTATTACAGCATCTACAACAAATTTTCTTTGATTTCTAGGAAGGAAGAGTCTGGCTATGCTTTGACATTACAAACTCTTTTGTCTTGAATCAAGCCTGTCTCAGGCTCCACAAAGCTGACACAATGCAGAGAAGAATAAGCAGCATTGCCTCACCTGGTGGAAAAATATACAACATACACCAAGGTAGAAGAAAGAGGCCAAAAACACTCATTACTTGACAAGTGGTCCTCAGACAACTACAGTGGAGAAGTGCTGGCTACTGTAAGGCCCCATGATCCTCCTTCTCCAGCTGGCTAGTCATAAACTTCGTCTTCTTCCTCTTACCAGTAGAAATGGCCTACACTCATACAAAATGGTATCCCAGGTCTTCATGTAAAGGATCCCAGAAGTAATTGGGGATTAGGCTTGTGTCGGAGCTTAAAAACAAGCCTCCCCTATGAACAGAAAACTACCCCAGTGTTCACTGTAGTTTTTGGTTTTCTTGTAACTTCATTTCATAACCTTAAGCTTGTTTTGCAGTTATCAAAGTCAGTAAAGCACACAGGTAGATAGACTTGCTGTGGTCAGTGTCACTGTCCTTTGAGTATCCAAAAGAGAGGCTCCCTCTCCGCATAATCACACCATGTCCAATGTTCCAGCCCACACTGGGTGAAGGTTACAGAGCTGGGGAAATGTGATTGTCAAGTTTATATGTGGGGTGTTCTGGCTCTGGGTCAGATGCTGGCCCTGCCTCCAGTGACTTGGCTGATCAATGGGCAGTGGCATGCTGTAGCTCAATGGGCATGGATCAAATTATTAGGCACCAAGACAGTCAGAAAAGAGAGATTAAAATCCAACAAGCATTCAGAAGAAAGACAGTCTGCCTTGGGCTTGTATAGGGATGGAAGCATCTGGAATAAATCCAGGGACTGGAGCACTGAGATTTTAAATGGGGGACTAAAAAATATTGGTGATAAATCTCATTGTTTTCTTGTACAAGATACAGTCTTCAATAGACACAGGAACAGGCTATCTAATCTAGCCAGAAATTCTCAAAATGATTGCCTCCCATTCAGAATTTGTTGAAAACCATAAGCTGGTGTTTTCTTCTATTGCTTGCAGATTTTTTGATCTGCTATGAAACACCCTTAAACCAGATTGACACAAGACTCAGCATAATAAGCACTGAGAAATACTCAGGTGCTGGCTAGCAGAGAAGCACCTCAGAAGAACAGGCATCCAGGGCCTTTTGTATGTCTGACAGACCACACAGTTCATGCAAAAAAGCTCGTGTGTCCCACACTAAGCTGAAGAAAGGGTTAGAGTGATTTGGCTGCAGGTTAGGAAAAAGGTATTTCTATCGCTGTAAAGATACATGTGGGGAAACATTCATAACCAACACAAAAGGAGTCATCTACCACCATGGTGCAGGAAGAAATATCTTACAGTGGAAGCGATACATGACTGTAAGAAACTGGATTTTGTTCCATTTTTCTAGTGCATTGTTGTATAATCCTACAGTCACGTGACTCTGAAACAGGTCAAGTAATAATAGAGATCATGGGATAACCATGCACAACCTCCAACAGCTGCTGAAAATTAGACTGTGGGAGACTAAATCAGCAAGAAATACAGCTCTTTAACATCTCTCGGCCAGCCAAGGTCATAATAGAGAGAGCTTTATCCACCAAAAGTCCTAAAGAAAATATCTTCCCTCTCCACCAGCCCATCAAGGGGGACCAAATTAAGAAATCAATTATTTAATTTTCATTATACCTGCGATGAGACCTACCATACAAAAAATGGCATCTTTACACTGGCACGACAGCTGAGCAGGGCATGGCCTTGCTTGCTGGAGCCCAGCATGTATGGGAGATTGCAGACTGAATTTAGCAGCTAATACACAATATTTCTGAACTTCAATCTGTTTCTGGTACCTCTGCCTCTGAGCAACTTTTTTTCATGACAGTATTTCTCCTCGCAATTCAAAAGACACCCTCAACAAAATTTTCTAAAAGGCTTCAAACATAAAAATAAGTGCCCTATTTTAATACACTTAGAACTACAGCACATCTGACAAGTTTTATTTTTCTTTATACGTAAACCATTCTACTTTATATCTGTTCTATATTACACTAAGTTTTCTATTAGTCTCCCTAGTTTCAAGCAATTTATTATGTGCTAAGGAAGACAAGGTCATGGTCTATAAAACCTAAAATCATCACAAGTGCCGTTTTAAAACATAAGCCTGGCATTTGCTATTCATCGGTACTTCACAATAATAGCTGATTTAAAAGCTAAGACATTTAATTCATGCTAAAAGGAAAAATAATACAAAAGAAATGTAACCAGACTTTTTTTTTTTTTTCAAATGTGGTTACTCTCTCATTTGATCTTAGGTCTACAAAATGTATTTATGCTGGGTTTTCTTATTTTCTTTCACTTTCACCACTTTCATTGATTGGTCTTGCCCAACCAATATATTATAATAAATTCTATATAAATATCTTCAAGGCCAGGCACTTTGAATACTCTTTCTTGAGGGCTGTACTTTTAACCTCATTCATTCATTCTTTTCTTTTCCATTTAGGTGGACAGGTTAAGGTTTACTCTAAGTTTAAACATGTTTGTCTAGTTTAAACAACACCCCTGCTTTATTTCAGAGATTAAAAAAAAAAAAACAAACAAACCAAACATTCCCTAAAAGATAGTCTGATACAATAAACACATAATTTATAGCCTGCTTGTACTTTTTCTCTCTGAATTCCCTCATCCATTACACAATAGCTCTTCATTTGCTTTCCTTTGTTCTCTCTGTGCTGCCTTTTAGCTCTCTCTCCTAACTGAAACATCAGTAATACAGCAGCAATGTCTGAGGTGGAGTCAAACCCATGCTGTCTGAGTGGGATCAAAGCTAACCAAAATTAGCATGCACAAAGCCAACTTCAGAAATAGCACCTTCCTACCCAATACACGTCCTTCCTAGGAGTCAGTCACAGCTGTGCAATTTAGCTACTTCCTATAGGGTTTTACTGATTCCCACTCCACATCTCACTGCCAAGACGTTCATGAGCCTCTTCTCACTGAAAAGAAAGCAATTGTCTTCTTTCTTGTAGATCCCACCCCCTCCCCACAGAATCGTGTGCTCCAATACAAGCCAGTCACACCTGTACGAAGGTCCTAAGGAATAAAGAGGTTTACCCCAGGTACCCCTGCGTGCACAGCTGGGGTTCGTTTGGCAAGGACTGAAGAGGAAAGGAGCCAATGCAACACCCACATCACAGGGTGGCTGTGGAGGGTGGCACCCAGAACAAATAGCAGATGTTCACTTTTAAACAGAACATTTTACAAACAGGTATGGAAATTGCTTAGAATCAGCAACTGTACTGAAAAACAATGACATTCATAAAACTACTTTAGCATTTTTATAACGTATACCCTTCAGCACTTGGCCAGTTTGTAAAATACAGTGATAGGTAGCATTTCAGAATTTTTAATATAATTTCATTCAGATAAAATACTGATAAAATTCCCACCAATAAATAATAACATATGTTGCCAACCCCATTTATTTTTTTAATGGTTAACAAATTTCAACAAAACCTGACAGATATAGAACACTCAAAAATCAGTCTCTTCTTCTAGGCTGCCTAGAAAGACATAGTCACATAGAAGAAAGCATCCTGCAACAAGACACCAGCTTAGTACAGAAGTTCAGGTACTGCTTGTCCCTGGGAACTCCATATAAGATAAAATTTCTGCTGAAGGAGAAGTTCCACAGACTTCACACTTACCCATGGGACAGAGGCTGTTCGCAAACTCATGGCCACAGAAGTGCTTGTTTATCTCACAAATACTGGCATCAGCCCCCCCCACTCCCAACACAAAGCATGTTAATACCATTACACAGACAGTTTTAAGCAGGGACTAGTGTTCTCATCTTAATTTTATGACCAAATTTCAGAGCCATCAGGAAAAACTCTGGCCACCTTAACTTTTCTGGCAGTTCAAAAGAAAAAAAAATCCCACAAAATACTGACAGAGACAAAGTTTAAGCTTTATTCTAAATGCAGGGTCTATTACACAGCAGTACAGCGTACCTGTGGTTAAGCTGTTATGAGAATACTGCACTCCACCGCCTGCATATCTTTACATTTATGTAAGGGATAATCTTTATTTCTTAGTGCTGTACTATACAACGCCATAAACAGCTGCTGAGATTAATAACTGATGTTAAATCAGCCTCCAGAGCTGTATATAGAGAGCATACTCCAGTGCCACTAAGGGAACCTAATTGTATTTTAAAGCAAACCAGCTCATTGTAAGAGACAGCAATATTTTTCTCTACTTGGGAAGGGGGGGTTGCAGATCTGAACTCAAGTTCTTGAGTTTTCTGGTGACATACAATATGCACTAGATGGTGGGCAGGATGCAGAAAACCTAGTCTGCACTAAGGGACACAGGGAATGGGAAGACTAATTAGGCTGCTGCAAAGTGAAAGCACATTAGCCAAAGCTCATTAGATACCTGTATGGGTACTTTGTTTCTGAATGTAAGGGTCCACACCGAGCTGAATGCACTTCAACTAACATGGTTTTACATTACACTCTAACTTATTATATCTCAACTCTTCCTGATGCATGCTTTAAAACTCCTAATGCTTCCTCGATGAGGTAAAACAGACGTCCAAACAAATGAAGAAAGTAGCCCAAATACCAGATTACAATAGACAATGAGGATCTTTAAGAGATAGCAAGAAATCTCATTAAAGCTCCTGCGACCAGACACTTCTAAACACCATCATTCTCAGCAGCTGCTGACAGCAGTGGCTGCAGCCACCTGTTTGTCCCACCTCGTTATCTGTTCTTTCTGCCACAGCAGAGGCTGCAAAACAGGCAACCCCCATTCACCGCAAGACACAACCCAGTCCATTAACATAAAACTAAAGCAATGATCACCTAAGGTAATGTGCTGGGCCATGGCTGCAGCTGCTGAGGCTGCTGACACTCGCAATCAGCACTCCTACTCTTCATTTGTATTTAAAAATAAATTCAAATGAGAAAAAAGAAAAAAAAGGAAAAAAAAAAAAAAAAAAGCCAAACTCCTTTGGAAGAGGAATGCCCTTTTTCAGGAGGGCTATAACTCTTCTGCCCGTTTTCAAACTCTTTTCCTTAAGTCCTACATGATGTTTTCCCATTGCAACAGCTTCAGAGGAGCATGAACAGCCTTTACACTCCCACATGAAGGCTCAGTGTCTTATTTTTACCAGATTAGTTTGTCCTTATCATCCCTTAAATTTAATGTTTGACTATGACCAAAAACTGTAAGATTTGGCAGAGTTTTGAACTTTTATCATATCTAGAGCACCATATTGACATGTACAGATTCAAAACTGGTATTAAATACTGATTTCTTTCACTTTACTAGACCATTTGTGCAATGACACATTTTCAGCTTTGGACTTTGTAGGACTTAGAAAGGCTAGTATTTTAATTTGCTTTTTTTAAAATAAATTTTGTGAAAATATCATCACAAACATCCAAGATTCTTCCACATCTAAGGAAAAGGATTTTAAGAGAAAAATTATCCTAATCAAAAGAATGCTTTGTACCATTTAAAAGAGTCACTTTGCCAGGTTCAGCAACTAGGTTGATAAAATTATCTAGGGCAGTTATATTAATAAATCAATATAATGGTTTTAATAATTCAGTAATCAACAGAACACTGCATTAACTTATTTTGGGAAAAAGGTAAATCTCTGAAGTCAAAGTGCAGAATTATGCATTCGGCAGTCTCATTCTCAGCATTTAGCACTTGTTTTTGATATTTGTAAAGGGATGATTAAATTAAACACCTTCACTGAAAGAAGTTTCTGCTATGAATAATTCTAGTCACTTTACGAATAAAAATAAAGTAATTAAATAATTTTAATAAACTGGGTGGCAGAATAAAATATTGTCCTGGTTTGAGGTAAAGCAAACCAATTTTCTGTTCAGTAGTTTTACTTTTTTAGCTGGGCCTCTTCTAACTAACTAAAGTCTGAAATTAACAGCACATTGTTCAGAGACCGTTTCGTCTCATAGTGAAGAGGCCCAGCTAAAAAAGTAAAACTACTGAACAGAAAATTGGTTTGCTTTACCTCAAACCAGGACACGCTATTTGGAAATATGTTTGATTAAATTATGATCTTTTCATGGATATATTACATTAAAATTTGATTAAATTTTCAGAAATATTTTTAACAAATTAGCCACTTCTACTGAAATAAATCAGGAAATACCACAAGAGTAATACACATAACATTCATGTATATCTGTGGGTAGGCATAGTAATACAAACTTTTGTAATAAAAAAAAGTACTGTTTTGCTAATAATGGTTCCAAATTCAGAAATCAGTTCTCAGAAGGATTGGGACGAGCAGTGGTTTGGTGCTTCTTTGACTCTAGCCGTACTCATTAAAAAGTAGAACTTAGAAATTTAAAACCTGTGTTTCTGTCCTTCACTGAAATAGCAA
Source organism: Jacana jacana (assembly GCA_013400555.1). Lineage (NCBI taxonomy): Eukaryota > Metazoa > Chordata > Aves > Charadriiformes > Jacanidae > Jacana > Jacana jacana. The sequence continues at coordinate 27,304 of VZTM01038503.1, read as the reverse complement.
AATAATACTTGTTCTCCAAATCAAAGACAATGAGCTTCTTTCAGGCTGAGTGACTGTATTGTAAGCCTCTGAAATTACCAAACTGCAAAGTTCTCTAAGCATTAATAAGATATAATTTCAGGACAGCATAGCCTAGTAATTACTACATTTTTACAGCTTCTTTAACCTGTGCTTTTTCTTTCCACCTTGCATGGTTTTTTAAGAGCCGCTTACTTAAATAAATGGTAGTACAAATGTGTTTTTAGGACGTTTTAATGAGAACAGACTAATGTACGATTTTCCCCTGTTCTCTCCATTTTCTGTGTAGGAAGAGATCAGCGTGCTGTCGTTTCCCTGCTGCTTTTTATCTCTAGATGTTATGATTACGCCTACCTATTGTCAGAGATATGTATCGCCTTCGTAAATACCTCATCATAGAGATGTCAGCTTTTGCCTTTGATGCTAGAGCAGGCAGTACTGATTTCTACATATGTACAGCATTACCATAAAGACTTAGCAAAAGATAGCTACTACCTCACGGAAGGAGCCCTGTGGTTATGAGAAGTTTAAGCTGGAAACAGTCAAGATGCTGACAGCACCTTCTAAGGGAAAACATCAAAGAGGATTTACTCAGCCTACCAATTTTCCCCAAAAGAAACTCCTGCAAATTTCTTGTTTGAAGAAAGTATAGTCTATTTAAAATAGATTGGCATAAACAATAAAAACCTATTAGGAGGCACTTCATTTACAAAAAACTTCAAGGTAAACACTGATCTAATGCCTATTTCCCAGGTAACAGGCAGCTGTAGGTGCCATAGCAAGTGGAGTTGCAGGAAGGCAAAAAAATGCTGTTCCTTGCTGGGGCCTGTGGTTTCTTGTGCATTTAAAGTTTTGCTTAACTCCTTCTGCCCTCACACTATCCTCAGCTTTGCTGTGTTGTGCATTTGGAAATGGTGACTCCAGTCTGTGCCTCAGCTGTTTTTATATCCCCTAGTCAATTTAAGATTAAGTATCTGAGCTTGTCCGATGAAAGGAACAATGCACCAAAACCTTCCACAGGTCCAGACCTGTGATGAAGATCATAAAACCCCACATTTGCTTTACCACAGAACAAAACAGAGCAGACTAAATTTTTTAAAGCCTTTTCAGTGCAATTTAACAAATATTCCTAACCGCAAAACTTTTTGGTTTTGTTTTTTTGTCATGTGGGCATCCTCCAACAAGAAATAAACGTGCTGGAAATCTCCCAAGCAGCTCTACTGTCCTGCCCTATACTGATGATTGAGTTATAATGTAATTGTATCAGTGGTAAAACAGCAAGATGGAAGAAGTAAAGGTGGCAGCTGTCACATTAAGCAACTCAGGTTTACCTTGCACTGCACACTGGAAGAACATAGAAAATGAGCTGCCAATATAATATCTGCTTCAGCACCTGCCTTTCACACAACGACAAGAAGAAATGGAGTCTGTTGATCCACAGGAGAAATTCAGAAATTTAATAAGACTCTAAAAACTGCCTGGCTGGCACTGCACTACGTGTATTTCTGGGAAAGTACTGGCAGCACAGGTTGCTGCTGCTTACATTCAGCTCATATCTCACCTGCTGGCACAGTGGGTCTTGAGCAGAGATATAGCCCTCTGACTTCCCTCATTATGTTTTCACCTACCTGGACTTAGGTAAAGCATTCGACACTTGTGCAATATCTTGGTCTCAAAATTCGAAAGTCATGGATTTGATGGATGTACCACTTGGTGGATAAGGAACTGTCTGGATGGTTGCACTCAAAGGGTTGTGATCAATGGCTCAGTGTCCAAACAGCAGTGCTGTTTAACATCTTTGTCAGAGCCATGGACAGTGGGATTGAGTACACTCTCAGAAAGTTTGCCAACAACACCAAGCTGTGTGGCATGGTCAACACACTGGAGAGAAGCGATGCCATCCAGAGGGACCTGGACAGTCTTGAGAGGTGGGCTCGTGCAAACCACATGAAGTTCAGCCAAGTCAAGCACAAGATCCTACACCTGGGATACGGCAATCCCAGGCACAGATATAGGCTCAGGGGAGAACGACTGGAAAACAGCTCTGAGGAGAAGGAGTTTGGAGTGCTCGTAGATGAGAAGCTCATCACAAGTCGGCAGTGCGCACTGGCAGCCCAAAAAGCCAGCCGGCATCCTGGACTGTATGAAATGAAGCACAGCAAGCAGGTCTTGGGAGGGGACTCTAGACCTCTACTCTGCTCTCGTGAGACCCCATCTGGAGTACTGTGTCCAGCTCTAGAGTCCTCAACAGATAAAGGACATGAAACTGTTGGAACGGGTCCAGCGAAGGGCCACAAAGATGATCAGAGGGCTGGAGCAGCGCTACTATGAAGAGAGCTGGGGCTGTTCAGCCTGGAGAAGAGAAAGCTCCAGGCAGACGTTATAGCAGCCTTCCAAGATCTGAAGGGAGTGTACAAAAGAGCTGGAGAGGGATTCTGTCAGGGAGCATAATGATAGGATGTGGGGCAATCATTTTAAATTGAAAGAAGGGAGATTTAGATTAGACACTAGAAAGAAATTCTTTCCTGTGAGGGTGATGAGGCACTGGAACAGGTTGCCCAGAGAAGCTGTTGATGCCCCATTCCTGGAAGTGTTCAAGGCCAGGCTGGATGGGGCTTTGAGCAACCTGGTCTAGTGGGAGATGGAATTTGATGAGATGCTTTTTAAGCATCTGAGATGCTTGTTAAAAGTGAGAGTTTTAAAACAGAGATTTGTAAAAGACTTTAGAAGATGAGCTATGTATCTTTAAAACACCTCACCTTGACACTTTTAGCACACTACTTCTCTCTATATAGCTATTAGGTATAACTTGCTAAATGGATCTGCTCAAATATAAAGCATACTTTTGCTCAAATGTCAAAAGTATTGCCTTTTTCTGCAGGATAGTTAGTCTGGGGACAGCTACCCCAGTATCTCCACCTCACTACACTTGTTCAGAACTTGCCCAAATATATCTTCACATCATTTAATCATACCACATACACTCACCTTTTATTTGCACAAAGTCTATGCAAGGTTTAAAAGCAGTTTTGCTTTTCACTACTTTGATCTCTCAGTAAAAATCAGTCTAATCCTTGATGCAGTGTTGGGATTGCTCATTTTCCCTTTGAATACACCACTGGCCCACAACACTGCCGAACTGCTGCTCTTTATTGGCAGAGCCTTATCAAAGGAGCATCTGTTCCCAGAAACTGAATTTACTGTTTAGTTAAGGGAAAAATATCCATATGGCTCTCCATGACTATCACAGACTTGTGACAGTCAGTGTGTAGATAACGATCTCTAACCTCCAAGTTTAGATACTTTCAAAAGTTCTATTGTTCCATCTTGTATTAGCAAACTCCTATTAAAGCTCAAAAAGATTCAAAATATTAAATCTGTTGAGAAATCAGTGCTCCCTTCCTTCTCTCATCCAGCAATCTGAACCTAAAAAATTACAGCAGAGTAACTACAGTAAAAAAAGTTCTAATATGAATTTTCTTAGCCATCTCCCACGTTGCTTTCATTTTTCCAAACTGAATAAATGACAAAAGTTAGAAAGATATGGAAAACAGTGAGCTACATTGCTACTTTATCAATAATAAATATCAATGCTGAAATACATTCACACTAATGCCTCATGGGTCAATAGCAGGGTTTAGCCTACTACCGTATACCATTAATGTTCTAATGACCTTGTGAAGCTATTCACATAGCACAACCAAAAATGAAGAGAAGCATCACATGAATGCACCACTCCTATTACATGATTTCTCACTATACTGGAGCTGAACTAAGAGTTTGCTGCTGAAAGCAGGTTTTATTCTTCCTCTTTTAACAACCCCGTTCTTCTTGCTGTATTCCTCTTTTTCAGTCTTCCCTAATCACTCAGAACAGCTTTTCCAGACCACTGTCATGCTGGCACTAAAAATATTCTCTTTTCTTTTCCTCCCCCGGATTACTTTTTTGCTGATTTAGCATGTTCTAAACACACAATTAGATAACTGCCAAAGCTGGCAAAAAAATAAGTGACACATGGCACAGTCTGGAGCACAGAAAAGAGAAGAAAATAAGATGTTAGTGATCAGCAACAACAATCTGTTAGTTTGGATCACATCCTAACACAAATCCACAGCCTTACAGTTCTTAGAATCCTCAGCTGAGATTCTCTATCTGCCTTAATCACTAATCGGCCTTACAAATTCCTTATAGCCCTGACCCCCAAAGGTTATACTCTAATCAGATACACAGCAAGCAGCAGGCAGGAAGGCAGAGAGACTACTCAAACCTCGTTCAACATTTCAGTTGTCAGGTAAAGACCAGGATTTGGTTTCTTTATTCTCAGATCAGCATCAAACTCTAAAGATGCTCTGATGTGAAACTTCCAAGGTCAAGTTGCTCTGATGTGAAACTTCCAAGTTTTCCTGTTACAGGGATCCTGATAGCTTCTTGTTCTGACACTATTCCAGCAGCATGCAGGTCCTCAACTAAAGGTCTAAAAGAGTACACAACCAAGATTGAGTCTCAAGTACCAGTTTCTATCAGTACCTTTACTGTTCCATTATCCTGTCATATTAGCAAAAAGATGAATTACAACAGAATAAATTCCAGATGCTCATAAAAATAAAATGTGTTAAGGTTGTACCTTATTAGCACAATAAGTTGTAGGGACACAAGCAGCTTCGTTCATAAAAACTGATAAGCAATCTTAAATTACAGATCAGCCTGCTAAGAGGTCTATACATAGAGTAATAAATTTAGGTATACAAAAATAAGTGATACTAGACAGATTTCCTGTATCATTCACACTTCATATGTTTTACACCAAGAAAAGTGGAATATTTAATCATGGAATATAAAGATGCTATAAATCCTCTAATATAAAACCTGTGCATTGCTTTCCAGCCGTGGAAATTTCACAATGCAACAAAGCAGCTATTCTCGTGTCTGGAACAATGGCCACTGCAAGCAGAAAAGCACAGAAGCAAATAGGTATGTCTAAAACTAAAGCAAAGAAATAATAATAAAAAAACCTCAAAGGTGAGCTCCTCTGAAATACTTGGAGAAACTGGTACCACCCTCATTACTTTTCTTCAACAAGTGCACTAAAAGAACTGTTACCTCATGGCCCCTCCCTTCGTGAAGGCTGAGTTAATTAAGCTCCTACTAGGAGCTTGGAGCTCAGCCTGAAAGCTCTGTAATGTATCAGTATCCTTAACATACTCTGAAGAAAGAAAACTCATACCTATTTTGTTGACTAATTTGAGAAACAAGTTCTCTTTCATTTTTTCCCTACACACGAACAGTTGTGTGGCAGCTGTTGATGGTGACCACCAGCCTAACTCATCAACCCCTGCTAATCCCAGCAGTAACAAACCCACTGTGGCCTTAATTATAGAACCAATACACTGCATCATTAGTCCCACCTCCCCACTAGTCACACAGTTGTGTTAATACATCAGCAACGGTCTCTAGCTCAGGAACCCCTTGATACCACCTTGATACAATCCATCATAGTGCAGTAACACTTTTATGGTAATTGATAATTAAATCTAGAACCCTGTAAAACATTGTCATAATTAACAAAGTACTAAAAACTTCAGGAAGGGGTTCTACCCTGCTTCCCCTGTACTCAGCACTGGTGAGGCCGCACCTTGAGTATTGTGTCCAGTTCTGAGCACCGCAGCACAACAGAGATGTCGAGGTGCTGGAGCGAGTACAGAGGAGGGCTACGAAACTGGTGAAGGGCCTGGAGAATAGATCTTATGAGGAATAATTGAGGGAGCTGGGATTGTTTAGTTGGAGGAAGAGGAGGCTGAGGGGAGACCTCATCACTCTCTACAACTGCTTGAAAGGACATGGGAGAGAGGTTGGTGCTGGTCTCTTCTCAAGGGCAATTAGCGATAGAACAAGAGGGAATGGCTGCCAGCTGCAGCAGGGAAGGTTTAGGCTTAACATTAGGAAAAAATTCTTCACAGAAAGAGTGGTCAGTCACTGGAATGGGCTGCCCAGGGAAGTGGTGGAGTCACCATCCCTGACTGTGTTTAAGAGCAGATTAGATGTGGTGTTGAGGGATCTGGTGTAGGGGAGAACTTGCAGAGTAGAGCTGATGGTTGGACTTGATGATCCCAAGGGTCTCTTCCAACCTATATGATTCTATAATTCTATGATTCTACAGTCCACCAACCCGGCTATCTGGACTTTTATTTATAGTTTTAGGTTTAGAAATAAACCTGAAAGCCCTGAAATTTGAAAGTTAAAATTTCAGTATTAAATCATTTGTCGCTTTTGAATGAATTTATCAGTCTTTGCTAGCTTCCAGCAAACACTGTATTTCTGTTTTTAAAAAATTTACAACTATCCTGGGAGAATGAAAAAGTGAACTCTAAAAGGTCCAGCAGACTCCTTAAAAATACTAGCTCTCTGGCACACTGCCAGCAAGAAACAGCAAGACAAGTGAAAGATGTACAGTATTTTCAGAATAACATGTCTGCCCCACCTGTTTTAAACCTCTTACTTCCAAACAATAGAATATCTGCCCTGATGAGCACACATGAAGAATAATTGAAAATCCACAACCTGTTCTCATGCAGCCCTTCTCTGCATTATGCTTTTGAGATCAGTGTATTTCTATCAACGTATACCTTTTTTTTTTATACCTCTTGGCTTATTAGTTTACTAGATGACCACCAAAAGGATATAAACCTTTCCAAGTTGTTAAATAGAATTTTATTTAAAAGCCAGAAACAGAAATATAGCCACAGAATAAGTCTGATGTAGAAAAAGTAGTGATTTCCGTCTTCTGTGACATTTTTATGTGTATTTGTACATAACAACCTGCATGCAAATACTGAACCCAGTGATTCTTTTTTTCTGATGAGGGAAAAAAGCGCCCATTTTCCCCCTAATTGGATTAATAGGTTCATATTACTAAATTTGCTGTCAGCAATGCATTACTATCATAAAGCAGTAATTTCAGAGACCTATGAAAACCCTTTGTGAATAATTGTACATTTTTTTCCATTTAGAAACACAAAGAAATCCATTTTGCCAACTTAATGTCAGAAGAAAGTAAAATCCTCCACTCAGAATACAGTCTCCTTCAAAGTTTCTTCAGCAGTGTTTTCAACAAGTAGAAATAATTGCTGAGAATAATTTATTCAGGGGTTTACCTATTCCTTCTTTGTAAATTCCATATCACCAAATTTCAATTGCAATTCGCATTAGTAAGTCTTCCATGGAGAGTTTATGAACACTTATGCAACTGATTATGTGTCACATGAAATTTGTCACAATTCTGGGGCACATCATCTCAGTCATCTGCTGTTGTTCCTGACTTCTGACTAGATGACTGCACTTCACAGCACTCTGTTTTAATTCATTATAATTATTTCATTAAAAATCAAATTTATTTCTTGCTCTAGCAAATCTCATACAAGAAGTAGCATTAGACAGGCTTTGTGTATAATAGACAATTTTGCACTTGCCCAGGTACTCATGATGTGTGAATGCCAGAGAAGCACAAATAGACTGACTCTTGCTTTCAGCTCAACAAACAGTTCATGACACATTTCTATGCTGTTGCTCAGCCGTATTTCTTGCCCAGCCATTTATTGTCACGGGATTTGTTCTTTAAGGAATTGAATGTGGTCACAACATTTCAAAGCTACGTCCTCTTTCAAATCAGAAAGAAAAATTTAAAAGCCTAAGGGATGAGAAAATCTAAAGATGAAGCAGCATGAAGTTGCCAAAGTTTCATTCTGCAAAAGAACTAAATCTCTGTAACTTTCACAAAATTAAGTTGATGTATTTTGGTTCATGAAGCCAGGGTTGGGTGCAGATCAGTGTCAGTTCTTTGCAGTCTGATCCTTGTGAAATGGTATTCTTTTTCACCTGGGACAGGAAATCCTTTTCACCACAGCATTGGAGCAGTCGTCTCCATCAACACTGTGTACACGGCCATGTGAAACCCACAATTACCAGATCACAGGCCTTGTGACAGAAGGCATGGCCCATCAGGGAACTCAGCCACCAGAAGGGATCAGCACATTGAAGAAAGGTGCAACTGATAGCTTTATTTTAATTATTATAAATATTCAACTAAATTACATAGTCCAATTTGAATCAAGTGTAGTGAAAACATCCATTTTTAATTCTTTTACATAAAATTGAAAATTTTATGTAAAGCAAAGAGACCTCCAAGATTCATTCCCCTAAATATCTCAACTTTAAAGAAATTGCATTTTTTATCTGAGAAATCTTTCCCAAAAAATAATTTCTAGAAATCTTTAGTTCTTTATTTCTCAGTTCTTCTACTCACTGCTCTTCTTATATTTCACTATAGGATTTCTTATCATTATCTTTGTTTCCTCTGAATTTGTCTCTATGCTATTACACCCAGCAATTGTATCATTTTCCTGAGGATAAAGTTTTTCAAATGCTACACTTAATGACCAGATCTCATTATCTGGAATTTGGGGATATATGTCTAAGAATATTTCCTGACATTTCTGTCATAATAAATTCTGCATTTTCATGTTGTACCTGTTTGAGAATAATGGGATATTTTCCATCGATGTTGTCAATGCTTGAAGCCAGGCTTCCTTTTATTGTTTCCACACATGCTTTCCAATTTCCCTCATTTTCAATTTATCTAATGGTGAAGTGAATTTAATCCTCAGGTTGCTGGTACTAACACCACAAAGCATTGTGTACTCCAAAAATATCATCATCTAAATAGACAATGTAAACCACAGCAAAGAAAGGCTGAAGAAATTAAGTGAGTGGACTGGATTTCTGCATTATCTGTTTATTGCTTTTCTTCCTCATACTCCTATATTCTGCAAAATATTTATAGCATTTTTACTGAAACTTTCTGAGATCCTGAATGGGAAGTAGAAAGGATGGAATTTATTGTCGCTCTTAAACCTAATAGAAACTCTAAAAAAAACCCACTATGATTAACTATTGTAATTATATATCTATTGCTCAATCCTCAAATCTTCTGGGGCATGAAATTAAACAATTTTGTAGTATCTGTGTCTTTGAAATGTCTTGGAAGTCATCATAGAAGACCCTCACAAAAGCATTCCATTTTGCTGTTGTTTGCAGACAGAAGTGGGTAGAGTGAAATTAACACCAGACAAGAACAACAGGCACCCGTGAATAAGAAAACACAAGGTGAAAAGCAAATGTGAATATCTACACTGTCCCCAATCCGTATAGCTTGTATTTCAAAACTGCTTTAAAAACAGCTTCTCTGAATCCAAAGAACAGAGCCAGTTCAGAGAATACTTTCTGCCTCCCCTACATCCAAACCTCAAAGTACTGCCCAGCCACAGCACAGGCAGTTCACATTACCAAGGGCAAGTCCTGCATGATCAACCTAGCGGCTTGCTATGATGGAGCAAGTACATCAGTGGACAAGGGAAGAGCTACAGATGTCGTCTATCTTGAGGCAGTCCCTCCACAACATCCTTCTCTCTAAATTGGAGAGATGGGGATTTGATGGGTGGACTGTTCAACTGATGAGGTATTGGTTGGACAGTAGCGGTCAACAGCTCAATGTCCAGGTGGAGATCAGTGACAAGTGGTGCCCTTCAGGGGTCCATACTGGGACAAGTACTGTTTACTTCACCAATGACATAGGCAGTAGGATCAAGTGCTCTCTCAGCAAGCTGAGTCATGCAGTTGACACACCTGAGGGACAGAATGCCATCCAGGGACCTGGACAAGCTCTAGAAGTGGGCTCATGTGAACCTCAGGAGGTTCAACAATGCCAAGTGCAAGGTCCTGCATCGGGATCAGGGAAATCCCTAGTATCAATACCAGCTGGGAAATGAAAGTATTAAAAGCAGCCCTGCCAAGAAGGACTTGGGGGTACTGGTGGATGAAAAGCTGGACATGAGCTGGCAATGTGCACTCACAGCCCAGACAGCTAACCGCATCCTGGGCTGCAGCCAAAGAACTGCAGCCAACAGGTCCAAGGATGTGGTTCTGTCCCTGTATTCTGCTCTGGTAAGACCTCACTTGGACTACTGTAACAACTCTGGAGTCCTCAGTACAAGAAATACATAGACCTATTTGAGCAAGTCCAGACAAGGGCCACAAAAAGGATCAGAGAGATGGAACACCTCTCCTATAAGGAAAGACCAAAAGGCCTGGAGTTGTTCAGCCTAGAGAAGAGAAGGCTTTGGGTAGACCTTATTGAGGTCTTTCTGTTCTTAAAGGGACCTTATAATAAAGATGGGGCACATTTTTTAGCAAGGCCTGTTGTAATAGGACAAGGGGTAATGACTTTTAACTGAAAGAGGGTAAATGAGATATACAAATAGAATTTTTTACAATTAAGGCGGTGAAACATTCGAACGTGTTGCCCAGAGAGGTGGTAGATCCACCATCCCCTAGAAACATTCAAGGTCAGGGTGGACAGGATTCTAGACAACCTGATCTAGTTGAAGGTGTCCCTGCTCATTGCAGGGGACAGTTGAACTAGGTGGCCTTCCAACCCAAACTATTCTACGATGCTATGTGCACAGGGAAGCTTGCTAGCCCTTTCCAGTTAGCCACATCAATGTTATGAAAGAGGGAGCAATAGTGTGGATCCAAACCATTGCCCCGCAGCACCTTTTAAGACTCACTAGGAAGCTTAATCATGAGAGCTAGGAAGAAATCAGACATGGAGTTGTCTGTCAGAAAGAAGGGCATCTGTCTGGAAACAGAAAGAAATACGGAGTTGAATTTATCTAATACCTTTTTTCTCATAGAAAATGGTATTACAGATAAGGTTGCTCAGAAGCAGTAGGAGAATGAACTGGAGGGAAGGATAAGCTGGTGATCCAATTGCAATGAGGGAAAGAAGACCACACAAACATTTGTGTGCAGTAGCTAGAGCTTTAGATACTGCTTGATGCTACAGAACAACTTAACATTAGATTCTTGTTCCTTTACAAACTTTAATTCACAGCACCTATTTAAACGATTGACCATACCAACCCATTACCTAAAATCTGTCCCCTGTCTGCATTCTTGGCTCTTGTCATGAGGAAACAAGAATAATAGCCAAAAAAACCCCAATGCCCACCATACTACCTACTCCAATTCAACAGCCTAGAGACACATATTTTACTCCTATTAGAATAATACCACATTGTGTGATTCTGAAGTGGACAAACACCATTTGAAGGGAATAAACACTAATTGCTAGCATGGGGAGGATTTGGTTCATTAAAAAAATCATAGCTTTTCAGCTTCAGTAAGTCAGAGGAATGTATGTACGCACACCACCATAACCAAGGTCACACTATTTCAAAAGTTTTAGCACCATTTCATACAGCACAGTATTCCTTTCCCAGACACGTCTAGTCTGCAGGAGACCATTTTAACTTTTCCCTGCATTAACTTTCTCTTTCTGAAACTCATTGAAAGATTTCTTAAACAAATATCTGACTTTAATCCTAACAAACCATATGTTAGACCCTAAGGGTAGTCAAAGACAACAGCGGAGCTGCCTGAAAAGTTACTAGACACTATAATCCACACAGTTGGATTGCTGAAACCTGCAGATCATGCTAATTAAAGGGGAAAAGGAAAGAAGTTGAGAAAAAGAGTCTGTCTCTAAGTAAACTTACTACTAACAAATTTTGAGACTGAACATACTAGGTTTTTCTAACTAGAGATAAGCTAAGGTAAAATAAATAGAAGGAATTACTTAAATGTACCATTCTTATATCAAGTGAATCCATTTTCCCAGGTACATTTAAAGGAATTATTTTTGTTCCCCAAAGCTATTTTTCACTTTCAGTAAATGTCAGCCAATGCTTAAGGGGCTAAGGTAGAGTCTGTGAAACAGACCCAAGTCTTATTATGAGGATTTTAAATCAATGCTCCCTGCTAGCTCTCCATACAAACAAGAGTTTCACCCAACAGAAAATGCTTCAGAGGTGTCAAGACCCACCCCTACACTTGCAGAGGGTGGTGGCAATACAGTTAGTACACATATCTTTATTTAGGTTTCCTTTCTAAAGGAAGGAACTCAAGAAGGCTGCTTTGATACATCAAGGAAAGGAAGGTTTTATAAAGGTTGGAAGGAACACAATATGCCTAATAATTTTATGTCTAAAGCTTTAGCTGGTTTGTTTCATATTTCAACCTTTTTGCTTAGAATTTATCATTTTCACTTCATAGGATTAAGGCTTCAGAGATTTGATGGAGCTGCTAGCATACTAACTGGGTGAAGCTGCATAGCCTCAAACTGGAAGATGCTAGGTGATATATATTTCATATTCAGAAAGACACAATTCTGACAAACTTCCAGGCAAGCCTCAAAGGCCAGGCAGAACCCTTCCCTCTCCTCCACTTCGCTTGATATGAAGGAGTTTCCACTAGTGACTTAAAGAATCTTATTCCTTCCAGCATTACCAACCTTTAACCAGTAATCTTATTCAGTCCTCAGTACATACAGTTTGTATGAAAGTACGCACAAGCCTCTTACCCTGTGGACTCAAGTCATTTTTATAGTGTTCTCCATGCCCTAGGTTATAAATGCACCACAGTCTTCAACAGGTCTTCTTATGGCCAAATTATCCTGAAGTAAACCCTAATTCTAGTTGGAATGAAGTAATAGAATAAATATTAATACTAATTTTCTCTGTACAAAAAAATGTCTCCAGATACACTGACCCAAGTTCATCATTCTTCCTCAAAGCTCCTCATTTCCCCTGACCTCAAAACCGGTCAAGAAAACAGTGTTCCTCCCTCTCCCCTAGATGAAACAGATATGCCTCACTTGGAGATGCAGACATTGATAAGACCTCATGCCGTCTCCTGCTGTCCTAGTTTGAGGTAAAACAGAACCAACTTTCTGTTCAGTAATTTTACTCTTTTAAGTCTCTGAAATTAACAGCATATTGTGCAGAAAACATCTTGTTCTCAGAGTGATAAGACCTGTGTTTGTAGTCAATGCCAAAAGACTGTATGCAAAAAGGCTCTTACCTCATTGCTATAACAACCAAGGTCAGCTAATTTTGGTACCTGCCCCATTGGAGGATCAGAAACAGAAAAGCATAGAGGGGTTACACCTGCAGGGAGGAGCAGACAGGAGAGGTGACCCAAAACTGACCAACAGGGGTATATCCATCCCATCTGCCCCATACTCAGTATAGAAGCTGAGGGACCAAAGGCTCAGCTCGCATCCAAGGAAGATCCTGTCTGTCTGCCTTTGGTCCTGATCTGCATGTTCCTCACTCCAGAGCTGGAATCCAGTTCCATTTCATCACTGAGTCCAGTCTGGGACTTCCCCAGTGCTAGCTGGTGAGAAAAATCTCATTTCTATGAAATTATATTTCAGCAGATCATCATGTTCCTGTTCTCATTCCTCTATAACTATAGGTCTTAGCACTTCTCATACTCATATTCTTGGTAAAGAAAAATCTTGCATCCTCCCCAAAAATTAAAATAAACATGCAGTTTTGCACAGCAGTCTCATTAAACCTATACCCTAGTCCATTCCACTAAAATCCAGGCCAGCTACACCTTTGATATATGGAACTACAAACAACATATGCAATGCAGCATTTGAATGCTTGGTTCAATTTGGGGATACCCAGTACAAAACAGACAGAAAAACTGGACATCAGCAGAGGGTCACCAGGATGGTCAGGACTGGAACACTTGACCTGTGAGGAGAAGCTGAAGAAGCTTGGCTCGGCCACCTCAAAGAAGGAGAAGGCTTAGGACAGTCCTAAAAGCAGTCCCCAGTAAGTATGAGGAAGTTATCAAGTTGACAGAGTCAGAAAATTCTGTTAGTCTCTAATCCTATAATTCAGTCATTGGACCCTCATCTTTCACCAGTTTCTCCTGAACCCATTTCTTCTTCCATAACAGGGGGTGGCCATTACTTTCAAAGTGCAATTCTGTGTACTTTCAGGCCATTTCATAGAATCATAGAATCATTTAGGTTGGAAGAGACCCCTGGGATCATCAAGTCCAACCATCAGCCCTACTCTACAAGTTCTCCCCTACACTAGATCCCTCAACACCACATCTAATCTGCCCTTAAACACAGTCAGGGAGGGTGACTCCACCACCTCCCTGGGCAGCTGATTCCA
>VZTM01038503.1:2138-12878 GCA_013400555.1 Jacana jacana | reverse complement strand
ATTTATACTATCCTAATTTCATTTACTTTTACAGAAAACCATGTCACTATAGCAATGCAGTAGTAAAGTATTGGGAAGATAATACATGAATAGTTTTATTGAAAATAGCATCGGTAAAGGAAAGAAGACAGAGTACTACATTGCTCAAAAAAAAATTTGAATACTTACCTTTTCTGGTGTAAACACAGATATGTTAACACTCAAAATAACATCTAAATCATTGTAAATTAAAGCAGAATGATAGTTGATGGAATTGTAATGGGAGGAACCTGAATGCAAAAACCTAAGGCAACACAATGAAGTTAAATGATAATTCTTCAAGCAATAGACAGATTCGAGCTATAACAATGTCCTTCTGGGAAAGGCAACTTTCAGTAGTATACTGCCTTGAGCCAAACTGTCAGTATAACCCTTTCCTGGTTACTAACCAGCAATTTGCCACTGGGAAGGCACAACCCACTAAACCAAGCCAATAATTTGTCACAAAAAATCACAGACATTCTTACTAGCTGTCAGCACATAGTTCATTGATTTCATTATTTATGGGAGGGAGCCCCCATCAGGAAAATGAAAATCCAGAAATATGCCACATGTCATCTGTGTCACATGACTTTGCCCAGGACTGAGCAATTCCCTATAGTGCCATCTTCAATTCAATTCAGGTTTTCTCACTCAACAATTACAAAGTGGTACTTTCCTCCAAATTACTCACAGCTGACTTAAGTCAAAGTGGATTCTAAGAACATGTTGTTATGAGGTCATTTTTCAGCAAATGAATGGAACCTGAATAGAAACTCTCCTGTGAACCAATCTTTTCTCAGCTTTGCCCCTCAGTAAAAATACTTTTCATATTAAAGATGGCACTATCAGAAATGGTGTGCGTGGTAAAACAAATTACAGACAGGAAATTGCAAGGATTGGTATTTCTATTTCAGTTTTCTGAAATTAATATCACGTTGCCCTTCTTTGTGCAAATCATTTTTAAGCAAGTAAGACCAGGGCATCACAGATGATTCAATAGTTAAAGGGAAAAGTTCAGTGGGATTTTTTTAAAAGAAGCCACCTGCAATTCCTATCAACTTCAGTGTTCCCTAAAGGTAAATGTTTCTTAAACCTTTGTAAGAATGGGTCTGGAATACTCAAATAATTTAAGAAAAACGATAAAAAAAAAAACAAAAACAAAAACAAAACAACCAACCAACCAAAAAACAAAACCAGACACTTGCTTTTATTAATGTTTAGTCTAAAAATTTGTACAATTGTGCACATAAGGCTAAGCACTCCTATATTTTTTCAGGATTGGCGTCATAGTGAGGAAGCTGAAATTAAAACAGTGTTTCGTAATTTAATTACATTAAATAGAATACAACAAACCCCAGGAACAAAACATAATCATGGCACTCATCTTCCCCAATTATAACCAAACAGAAAAAAAAATCTTTAAGAATAAAATATAATCATTGCACTCATCTTCCCACTTTGAAATACTCCTTCCATCTGCATTGGCAAATTAAGCCCGAACAAAGAAACAATTAATGTGAAAGTACTTAACATAACGGAGTATTTTCAAAGTATTTTGCTGAGATGCATTACGATTATGTTTACACACCAAATTTTGAAAAAAATCTTTAATTCTCAGATTGCCTACTTATTCTCTTCATTGCTCACATACACAGTCCTGCATGGTAAAACCCATTGTTTGCACCACTATGTGTGCAACTAGGATCTAATGAATGTTATCTGACAATATTCATCAATACACAAAATATTAAAGTTTTATATTTGATTAGTAGAAGTTCGTTCAATGTACCATCATAATACTCCATTTTTCTCTGTTCTCTGGCTACTTAATAACTTGAAACTGAAGACTTTCTGTTGCCCTGTGTAAGTCCCCTCATTATGCCTAAAGATTCAGCCTGGATATGTGTAATGCTACTGCTTTAACGCACTGTGGAATTAGATAGAACAATCCACTCACTTGCAGTGCAGTGTTCAAGCTGTCAGTAAATCCAAAGCAAATTAGACAAGGTCACACACCAGTACACTTCAGGGGAAGATTTATCACTTTTTATTTTTCCCCTGCAACATTCTGCTCTCTTTTTGCTGCTATTTACATACCCTGAATCCTCCATTGCCTGTATAAATTCTAAAATATTGAGGAGCTAAATTTGAAATTCCCAAGTGTTGTGTAGCCCAGCTGTCATTCAGAGCAAAGAGTCATGCTGGGTTTGCCTGCTCACCTGAACAACATTGAACAGTCCTAATTGGCAGTGACTCAAACCAGCTTCCCAGAAAAAAATATTAGAGGCCTCAACTTCGTTTTAGGTCACTAAGCAATTTTAGTACCAGCAAATACTGTTCACACTGACCCTAGGTCCTCAGCAGTGACCCAAACAACTCTGTTGAGCAAAAGGCATTGCTGAAGCTCCAAAAGGAGCTGCATTTCTTTGCAGCTGACTTCGAGCCAGTGCAAAGTGTAAGGTCTTAAAGCAAAGGATCTTTCTATGTAGGAATTTTTCATACATCTTATCAGCTGCACCTAGACTCTCTGTGTATACTTTTATACTTGCCCTAACTGTATTACCAAGTAAATTTTGCCTGCAAGCAGCCTCTCTATGCAATGATGGGGAAAGGGCCTATCAGCCTTAGATCCTCCCTTCACAACTGAGTAGCCCTAGCACCTTCTTGGACCAAGCATGAAAAAGCTGACCAAGGCAACCTTTCATGAGCCCACATGAGGGGATGTAGAGAGGCTGTTGGCACACAAACCCTTCTGAGCAGTCAGGTCAGCAGCAGCCTGAGAGCATAACTCCGATGGATGCTAAATCTAGGCCCAATTTTACCTTCCGAAACAAAGCATCTGGCTTCATAGAGATGTCTGTCTTCTGATAAAGATGATTTCTCAAAAACTGAAGTGCTGAGGTTCACAAAACTTGATTTTCATAGAATTGTCTAGGTTGGAAGGGACCTTTGAGATCATGCACTGCAACTATCAATCTAACTTTGATAAAAAACAACAACCAATCACTAAACCACACCACTAAGCACTGTGTCACCCCCTCTTTTAAATACCTCCAGGGATGGTGCCTCAACCACTTCCCTGAGCAGCCCATTACAAGGCTTCTCCCATTTGGGAGAAGAGACTGACCCCTGCCCCTCTACAGCCCCCTTTCAGGTAGTTACAGAAAGTGATAAGGTCTCCCCTCAGCCTCCTCTTCTCCAGGCTGAACAAGCCCAGCTCCCTCAGCCTCTCCTCATAAGGCTTACCCTCCAGACCACTCACTAGTTTTGTTGCCCTTCTCTGGACCCATTCCAGTCCCTCAATGTCTTTTTAGTGGTAAGGGGCCCAGAGCTTTCACTCTGAATGCCAGCCTTGGGCCACAAGGCCACTTATTATTTTAATATTTAATGAACTGGATTAGAATGATTTTCAAACAGAACAAGAAAAGTCAACGGGCGATATGTTGAATGAGTGGATAGTTTGCAACATGGTTTTATACCTAAATGAAGTTTCTGTTCTGTAGAGTAAACAAACAGAGTTCTACTTAAATCCCAAACATATTTAATTAAAATAAGGTAATTACTGTAGAGCTATATTTGAACAGACAATACAGTTGCAGCAATTATCTGTAATTATGCAGCTCCAATCACAGAATAATAGAGGTTTCAATGTCACTAAGCACAATAAGGATAACTACACTTCCCATTATTCTGTTAGGCACGTAATTAGCAACTTTAGAAAAAAAATCTTCATGGGGACATAATAGACACACTTTAACTACAGGCTGATTGAGAATGATCAAGGTATTCAGTGTAAAAAGAAAAAGCGGCATCCTCAGTTAGTTCCAACCCCACTGAATTGTCATGTACTTAACATAGAAATAGCATATATTCCATAGTCACAATGGAGAGACTCAATCATGCTTGAATAAAATGTGATGCTTACTGAACAAGACCTTAAGATAGCAATATTTAATAACTCAATTGAAAAAGCCTTTGATAGAAACCTATTCTAGATACCCAGAACCAGTTTCTTTAAACTTGTAACTGAAAACCAGAAAGAGACCGGAAACGCTGGTGACAGTACTAACAGGGTGTACTCTGTGGATAATGTAACTCCTCCTTAAAAACTTCTTTGTTCACTGTCTCCATACTGTCAGTTTTTCTGTATTCCACCTTTAGTGCCACACAGAAACCGCTGTCTTAAACAAACAGGTACATCTAAGAGCTAGACACCACCTGACACTTCAGTCTGCTCCTCAATCTGCAGCACTGGGCATTACCTATTTTGCAACAAACTGAAAAATGAGCCTTTACTTCTGCAGGAGAGGCATGGTATATCTTTGCCACACCAAACAGAACAGTCACGGTCAACCAGCTGGCCATGACCAGGACACCACCTGTGAGCAAGCCTGGCATTTCAGCACCTATCATCTGTGTTGACATGTCAGAACACTGCTTACTCAGATCACCTGCTTCCTGCCTGACAAGAACTACAAAAGATTACCTCTCCACATATTCTTCCCAGTCACCGATGATCCCTGTGGTGCCCCAGCTACCTCTCGGATTGTTTCCCTCTGACTTTAGGCATGCTGCTGACTCGTGTAACCCAATGAGCCAAGTTACCCTGGGTTTTCTGTTCAGTCAGACAGGGGAAGGGAGAAGTCTCTAGGTGAGGTTCGGTGGACTGAATTACCCCTTGGAAATGTTTGCTCTACTTCACTGCTTCCTGCAGCTAAACTGCCAGAGAGTAATTCAGCTGCATGCAGCTGAAGCCAGATGGAATGAGTCTGCCCCTAAGAGGACAGAAACCTTCCTTTCTCTGCTGTCCATCCTTAGCAAGGGTGGCACAGCAGAAAAGGAGGCTGCCTGGACAGGGTTGCCATGGCATCACACTATTCCTCACCTAGCATATAGTACAAAACATCAGGAAACCTGACAGGTCTGAGGCTCTTCCCAAAATCAAGGTGGAGGGTTTTTTTTCCCTCTCTTCTGATGCCACTCTATGGAACACAAAAGACAGACCACATATATTTCCTCACTCCTTGGCCAAGCCTTTAGAAAAATACAGCTCCCCCATTAGCAAGGAGTATCTGGGCAAAATTCAGCAGCTCCAGTCAAGGAAATTATTTCCAAGGGAAGTAATGCAGTTTTAAAGCAGGATTTCAAAATGACAGTCAATTCTAGACAAGGCGCTGACAAGCTCCCAGATTTTCCCTTTTATGAGCAGTATAATCCTTTCTGCTCATTTTCAGAACCAGAAGTCCATCTAAGAATCAAAACAGAGGCTTTCAAGCACAAACATTTTACTGTGAACTTAAATAAAAAAATACTAAAAATCTCATTTTCCTCTCCCCAGCCTAGGCAGAAATTATATGCAACACAGAAAATACATTTGTTGGGGAAATAAAAATGCCTCTTATATAGTTGCAGTTATAAGACCCAAAAAGATTAATGCTCCATTTTGTGAGGTTGAAAGAAGTCAAGTCTTTAGAAGCCTTTTTCCCTGTTTTCACTGTTTAGATTTAAAAGAAAATTGAGGAAACAGTGCTTTTAAGAGAGACTGTTAAAGCCTTCTGCTAGGCTAATGGCTTTGCCGCCACAGTATGTATTTGGATTTCAGACTTGACAAATATCACATGCTGATTGCAAGGCTCAAACAATATTCTTTCTCCAGCCATGGTCCTCTTCCCACAGGCTGCTCATCAAGTATCTGCACCCCTGGGCCAAAGGATCTCTCTCTCACTCAGCTAGAGCAAGTCAGCCTCAGCTGCAACCGGATGGCCAGGAAGGTGCCCAGGTACCTCCAGTACCCGAAGGAACATGCTCCAGCTCCCCAAATAGTGAGTCCCACAGAAAGGCACAATCCCTGCCAGCAGTTTGTACTTGCCATCACCTGCTCCCTCAAGACGTCTGGTGTGTGCTCACCACAAGATCTTTATACATGAGGTCTCATGAGCTGGTAGAAAAGATGGCTAGGAGAAGTCAGGATTTTTAAAAGTAACAAATCCCTGCAATTAAGTGCTACTATTGCTCCAGAGCAAAACACACTAATCTTATCTCTTAACAGATTTCAGCCATTTTGAAATAAAATGTAGAAGCAAACCAAATATCTATCACGTGCTTTGCTTGTCTCACAACTCAATCTACCACTACTTGTAGCAAAAAGAGCCATGCTGGTTGTCCATGCATCTGGTATTTTTTTTGGCAATGCAAGATGAAGAGAGGAATACTTTCTACATTCAAGCAAGGTCCCTTCCCAGCAAATGCACTACTAGTCAGACTTTCTTATTACATGGTATAAAAATGTCTTTTTGTATCAGGTTTTGTGGCAACTACCCATTGCTTGAATGGATCTCCCCTGGAAGTGGATACTAATTGTTGCCTTGCTGTTTGTAGCATTTCGGTAACTATGCGTTCTTCTGAATTATGAAAAAAAATGGATAGCAACTTCAGATTTTGTTTACAAAGTAAAATACTTTTATACAAAAGTAATATACTTTTCCTCTATGATTGTTCTACATAGCTTCTAGTTTCTTGTTTAAATATGCTGGTGCTGTTTGTGCACTTCTAAGACAACTGTGTTTCATCTAAGAAGAGTGAATATTTTTTTCCTCCCAGGAGAGCTTCCTTTACATGTGTTTGATTTTTGTTGAGGGTTAATGTGTTGTCAACAAGTCTATTGATACACATTCTTCGCTGGTATGTTTGCACTTATCTTTCATTTCCCCCAGGCTCCAACCCCTCCAAAAAGAGAATGTGCTATTGCAGCGAGTGCTCCAGTTTTCTTTTTACTTTCTATGATTTTTTAATTCAGTTCTGAATTCCAGTTTTCCATTTGAAAGAGACCCTAGTTAGTTCTCTTTTTGTTACTTGTCAGATTTGTCATAATGTTGACTAGCTTTGTATTTACAGAAGTTAGTACTCCTATCTATTTCGCTGATTATACAGATGGCTTTCAATGTCAACACTGTCTTTACCTTTCTTTGTGCCTTCAGGCGTGTCGTGTGCAGACCATTTGGGTTAAAAAATAAACCACCCAAAAAAAACAGAACACAAAAACAACCAAAACACACCAACACATTTGTATTGACCTGCTTTGTAAGCTGTTCAAAACCCTGCCAGAGAAAAATGCAGCAACAGAGAGCTCTAGAGGCCCTGTCCTGCACTGCACTAACTCCCACACATCTACGTACTTTCACATAAGCAGAACACATGTCCTATCTTTTCGGTACAACTCATGCACAGAAAGCTTAGAAAACACTTCAGAGATAAGCTGCAATTATATGACATCCATCACTTTGTTCAGTTACTTGATGCAGGTTTGTTTAGTTCTTTGGAAACCAATGAGGCAGAAGAGTGTTTTGCTTGCTCTTTGCTTGTTTGGAAAAATAGATGGTGATGTTTGATGACTGCAAAGGGCTGTTCATTGCATTGTTCATTCCTATTCCACAAATAACAGACCTGATTCAATGCCTATAAAGTAAGAGTCATTACAGTAGATTTTGGATCAGCTCTGCAGTCTTCTAATTTTCCTAAAATTTTAGGAAATCACAAGACCCACAATACTTTTTCAGTTCAGATGGGAAGCATGTGGTTGCAGTTGCTGCATTCATTAAAACTTCTTTGAGGCAAGCTTTAAGTGGTTAGCAGAAATAAAAACCTTCAAAAAATAATCCCAAACTCATTACTACATGAAATACAAGTGTCATCAAGTATCGCTGAAATTTATCTTTCCGAAGTACTGTTGGGCCACATGGCAGAAGGCAGGTGAAGAGCTTGTGTGAAGGAGCAGGTACTACACTCGTGGCTCTGAGGATGAAAACCACCCTACCCTGTGCCTGACCATGACCCATGGCTCTTCCAACAAAGCACAACCAGAACGAGAGCTAAAATAGTCCACTACCAAAGATCAGAGGCTGAACTTGCTGTACCTCAAACACACAAACACGACTGTGTCACAGAAGCCGTTTTATCTCTAGTGCTGACATTTTGTGCTTACTTTTGAACCAGAGCTTCTTTTCTAATGGGAGAAGTCACTGAGCAGGTGTATCCCAGCTCTGTGACTGTCCCAGGGCACCTCTCCAGCACATTCCCAACTATCTCTGGGAGTCTCTTTTGCTGCTGCTCTTGAAGGAAGAAGGCTGTGTGCATGCCTCCCAGCTCCCAAATCTTCCTCTTCAAAAGGGTCAGGGTGTCTCAGGCATGAAAAGCTAAGCCAAAGGGCAACATCTTAATTACAGAACACCAATTTGTTCAGTGCCCAAAAACGTAGAAGCGTTTAAATCAATCCCTGTCTGCAACCTCTCCTCCAGGCTGCTCAAAACCATGGTCTTCCACAAAAAACTTAGATAGGAGCCACACAGAGATCTTTTCCATGGCATATAAATGGTTCACTCATTATTTTTACCCTATTTAAACTGAAGAGCATATTTCTTAATGTCAGCCATATTTTTTTTTCACTTTAACTCATTCAATTTCACAGTAAAACAAAACTGCATTCACAGTCTTGAGAAGAAGTAAAACCATAGGGATTTCACAAGGAGGTCTCAACATGATAAGCAAGAATGTTTGTCATGTCATTTCCTGGCACACTTAGACAGGGATGATGTGAGTAGGAGAAGGGACCAAATTCTGACTATCCTTAAATCTATACTGTGGAATCACAACACTATATATTGCCAGATTCTCATCCTGTTTAACACACATGTACATATTAAATTATTTTATAACCTTAACAAGCTTCATAGTTGCATTCTATTTTAAATAGAACATATCAATTTAGGGAGTGTATACCATATGAATCAGCAGATGAGAATTATTTGACTGTTACTGATTACATCAAACCACACACAGATGCAAAAAAATAAAAATAAATTTAAAAAAAAAAAAACAAAACAGTTTAGATATACAGCCACTTCAGCTAGATGGATCACAAAAAAACCTCTTCTTTTTGCAACATCTCCCATTCTTGTGGCAACTGCAAAATGGAGGCTTCTCTTTAAATTGCCTCTCTTCAACCCCCAGCTGCCAGGAACAAGGTAGTTTGCTGGAATTCTCCTCCTTTGCCAGTCTCCTTCTACTTTGAGGTCAGCTCCCAAGAGGTAGGCAGATTTTTCCCTCCCCAGTTTTTACATCCCTTTTCTCCAAAGCCTCTCTCTATTCTTCACTACTTCCCCTCCAGAACACCTACTAGCAGACTCCTTCAGAGTCTTCATATCTTTCTCTTAAATCTTCCCTGTATTTCTTTCTATTGGCAGCTCAGCTATCCTCAAAAATCACAAACTATGGGTCACACTCTAAAATACCACAAAACAAGAACTACACAAAGCTTAAAAATCACAGTTGTAGTTTGGGGGTGTTTCCTGCTTGCTCTCAATACAGATGCTTGGTGCTTACAGCGCTGTAACCCTCAGAGAGCAGAGATCTCGGCTACTGCTGTGGTACCCTCAACAGAAGCCCCTGTGGGGAAATCAGACCCCTTCTGGATGGATACAGCACCTATGCAGAGTAAGAGAAAGTCCCCATGCCATAAAACACCCACAGGGCTAACCCATCATTAGATGAGAACAGTATTGAACTGTACAGGACAGGACTCAAACTGGTGACCTACCCATCAAAGACTCCACAAATTACTTAGCTAGGAGCTAAGGCACAGCACTGCAATGGAAATTCCAATGACCTGCCATCCTCTGTTGGGCCTCACAGGGACAGAGAGGGAGCAGAGAGGGAACAGGGTTTCTGGCAGTGTGTATGTATGAAGCTTCCTAGTTTTTGAAGGGTTCCTGCAATTGTTAACACTGAACCTCATGAGGTCCAGGCTTGCTTCTACAAAAGAAGGGACTGTACCGATCCAAAAAGCAGTGCTGCTGAGAAGTGGTCAATTATATTTTTGGATGAAGGAGCCTCCTAACTGATATATTACCCATTCTATTATGTTATAAAGGTTGGACAACCTCATGTCCATATGTATAAACAAAGTGCACTCTGTGTGGAATGGTTAAACAGTCCCCAAAACAGTGCCAAAAACCTAGGAAAAAAAAAAAGACCTCATCCAGCAAATGAACTTGAAAAAGATAAAAGGCTAACCTAAAAATATACTAAACCATGCAAATGCCCTTCCCAACATCGAAGCACCAGAAAATTATTCATGTGAGTCTCATTACATGTGAAACAGCTTGTATTTGTCTAGTTAAAAATAAAAAATCCCAAAGGAAACTCAGAAATGATCAAATCTTAAGTCTGAGGTAAATCTGATGTATTTATGTATTTGGGAAAATATTGCTTACAAAAATTAACTCTACAGTCATAACCAAAATTAATAAAGAGAAATGTCTGTGTATATATATGATTCTACTAAGGAAAAGTAACATATTTCCAATAACTGAAGTCTTACTTTTCATTCTGAATTTAAGGGGAAAATCCAAGTATTCAGTGTTTAATTATCACAGTATGCAGTGTTATGGCCAAACAGAAAAAGAACATATTTTCTGCTGAAAATGTGCCAAGAGGAAATAAACAGCTCTCTGGATAAGTAATAATCAACAGCAAACTGCAATACCATTACATTTTAAAAAGGACAGAGTGGAATGTGTGGAAAGATTAGAACAAAAAGAAATAAAAGCAAGCTGTAAAAAGCACAGATACCTGAGAGAAGAATGAGAAAAGGACGTGGTCTAGTGTTCTGCAAAAATGATTCAAATGTACTTTGACAAATAAGAAAAGGAAATAGAAACATGT
>VZTM01038502.1:0-16595 GCA_013400555.1 Jacana jacana | reverse complement strand
AAAGGTTTGACATTGACTTGAGCTGTGTAAACAAAGGAGGAAGAAGAGAGATAAGAAAATAAACAAAGCTGCAGACAGAGATTAATGATATTTAGAGGGGATTATTTTCAATATATATTTATTTAAAAAAAAAAACCACCACAACACAACCCACAAACCCTCTTACAACTAATCTCCTTAAAGATCTATAAAACTTGTAAAAAAAAAAACAGATTTAAGGTAACAGGAAGTAGGAGTGCTTTTGAGAGAGCTGCATGTGAGGTGGAAGATTATGGAGGGGGTTAGACACGTATACTACAGGCTATCAAGACAAGATCTGTATGCATGCACAGAATTTAAAAAGGAAATCTGCATCTACTCACAAGTGGACAGGTCACTAAAGAGAATGCTGCTGAAGGTGGCTCTTGTCATAAGGTGGCTGGAGTAGCTGAGGCCTGAGAGGACAGGTAGCAAATATGACAGTTGCTCTCACTGAGGATGTGAACACAGGGGTTGGAAATAAGGTCAGAAGAGAGCAGGAGGTAGTAAGGAAAACAATGTGAAATAGTATGAAAATTTTATGTTATTTTGATTAAAATTGGGGTTATATATTTATGAAACTAGAAGAAATTAATAATTTGTGTATAGTATTGATTCAGATTTTTCCAGGAAAATAGTTTGGTAAAATGAATGGAGAAATCTTCCACAGAACAGGTGTAGCAATGGCCTGTCCAGATGGCCAAGCAGTTGATGCAGAGCAAATAATGGAAGGTTGTTAAGAATAGAAGATTACATATATTCCAGTTCTTAAAAGTATAGTTTTTTTTTAGTAAACCTTTGTGCAATTTCTGGATGTGTTTTTGGGTTTTATTTATGAATATCTTAGTTGAATAAGCTGATTCAGAATTCAAACTGAAAGCCTCATGAAAAATATAAATTATTCCCAAAATCGGATCATATATTGGATTCACAGGATGCCTTCTCAGTTGGAATACTGTAACTTTTAGTCACAATGCCAAATCAGTGGTTTTTGTAAGTGTTGCATACTACTTAGAGTTCTTCAGGACAACTTGATACATTGGAGANATACATTGGAGATACAAGCATTTGGATGCTTTTTACTCTTTTACTTACTGACCTAAATAGAGTAGAATTCTCTGAAATTACGGGAAATAAGAATAATGCATTATATTTGCTGAAGCATTTTGCTGAGAGCTTTTGCTCTGTTGCCATTTGTGGAAGTGATTACATGTACTCTTGAGCAGATTTTAAAGCAATCAATAGAAATTTGGTGACCAGAGACATCCAGACTGTGTGATACATCTTTCCTCTTAAAGAATAATAATAGGGATAATAAAATAAAAAGTGACTCTCAACACTTCCTGGCTTGTGCTTTTTTGTTTTATAGGTTATGCAGCCTACTTGCTTTAAAAGAATTTGAATACCTTTTATCCGTAATTATTTTAATGGTAGCCCAAACAATACTTGCTGTTTATCATTCAAAGCACTTTACAACAAAGCATATCAGAAAATCCAACTAATTGAGTGTCCTTTTTTCTGTAATCCTATCTGTTGGGTTTACTTCACGTACTTTTGTATTTCTTTCGTTTCAGGAAAGATGTCATCAGTGCACAAAGCATGGTAGTTGAACTCTTTCCAGGTAATGCAGATCTGGATTCTGATGTTGAACTGGATAGGGCAGTGACTCAGATCAGTGTGGACTTAATGGATGATTACCCTGCCTCGGATCCAAGATGGGCTGAATCTGTACCTGAAGGTAAATACAATGATACTGGTGGGGCGTTAAGGCTTTTGGTACTGGTTGTGTTGTGATTTTGGGGGAAGAATTGTCTACAGTGCTCTATATGAAATTATAATTTAAGCTTTGCAAAAAAGGCATAGGTGTCCCTTGCCCTCTTCCACCACTAGATATATTTCCAGAAAGGCTAAAAGATGCAGCCTGTGAGACTGCCAGATAAGCTTGCAGTCTACTGGGGTGAGTTCCTGACTTTGCATGGTGACCACAGACAGCACAGAAAACATTTCTGAGACGGGTACTTGATGAAAGGAGCAGGTGGTGTCACTTTAGTGTTTCCGTCATTCCTTGGATAGATTCAAGTTGTTTCCCATAAATAAATATGTTGAGAGAAGGAGGTTTTTTGTTCATGCTTAGCCCTTTTTCAGCGTGGCTGTGCAGCTTGGATCCTAGCTGGGGTGAGCTCCTGTCTTTCTGAGGCAATGATATTTATGTCTGCCTGAAGGAGAACTAGAGAAATTTACTTTGGAGTGTCTGCTTTAATCCTTTATGTTTAACATACATGTTTTCAGCAAGCAATTTCTTTGTTCATGCTTCCATGTCTGTTATGAACAGTGTTAATTTGAAACTGTCCCCAGGACCTCTAGGTGGCAGTTGCCAGTTACTAAGTTTGACTTAGTTTGAAAGTTCATGTAGTAAATAGTTACAGATGGGTTATGCTTCCTGCTGTTGTTTCTTTGTGGCAGCCAGTTAGAAATTGTCAAACATCAGAGCCTTCAGATCCTCAGTAGTTTCTGAGTCAAGTTTATTTTTAATTCAGCAACTTACCTGCATTTTTTCCTGGCTAAGGCACACAGTGGAAATTGATAGCTTTTTTGGAAATAGTCTTGCTAATTTTGCTCACAGTGATAGTTCTTGTGAGTTTTTGTATCTTGGCAGGCTTTTGGGTTAAAGCACACTTAGAATATACAAAAACTCTGAAATAGGAAAATAACTTGCGTTCTAGATAACTCTGCTGAGGTGAGATACTCGTGAGGATACTCACAAGGAAGCTTTCATCATCCTTACTGACTCCTTTAAGGACCCGATTGTCCAGACTGAAGTGTTAGCTGACTTCTCAGATGCAAGCTCCTTAGAGGAGGAAGAAAAGCGGAGCAGTGCTGGGCAACCACTTTTGCTCTGCAGTGGAATTGTGCAGGCAGCACAGAGTCAATTAGCTCTGAATGCCTGTTAACACCACCTTCTGTAGTACCTGTGGTCTACAGCATAGTAGATTCAGCAAAATGTAATCCACAATGAAAATAAAAATAGGAATATGAATCTTACTCAAACTTATAAGCTGGTCAGCTGCTGTTATAGCCACATAATGAATTGAGTGCTTCAGAAAGTTGTATTGATCTAATGGTACTTGATTTCTTCTAAGGGCTTTACTTCAGCTCTGACAGAGTTCAAAAACCACATTAAAAATAGCATGGTAAGTAGTATGTAAATGTGAATGCTTGTATTTTAAGAAGTTCCAACACAATGAAACTATAGAAATTTATTGAAAGGTGTTTACCTCAGAGGCAAAAAAAATAGTTATCAAAGACATGAAGATATCAAATGCTCTAATGAAATATTTTTCTCTTCTTAGAAGCAGTTGGTTTCAGCAACACATCTCTCATTCTTCTTCATCAGCTGGAGGATAAGACAAAAGCACATTCCTTCTTCATTGAGTTTCTTCATCAGGTAAAAATCTACTGTCCTTTTGGTATCAGCACACACAGTAAAGTATTGTTTTGTCTTAAAGTAATTCTTCTACAATACTTTTTAAAGTGAGTGTGGTGGTTGGTTGTTGGTTTGTTTCGTTGTTTTTTTTTTTTTTTTTAATAAAAGGTTGGTGTATTTGAACGTCTGGGCAGTGTTCCAGTACGAGGGATGCCGATGGCAACGCGGTTGTTGCTGTGCGAGCACGCGGAGAAGCTGGCAGCCGCTGTTGTTCTCAAGAACCACCACGCTCGGCTGCCCGAGCTGGTGAATGCTGCTATACTGATCGCACTGAACAAAAGGGAGTGTGACATTCCACCAAGTCTTACCCCTGCAGACGTGTTCTTTCGAGAGGTAAGAAGCCTGTTATTTCTGAATCCTTGCATAGTATCGCCTGCAGTAAAAGCTGCAACGCGCTAATGTCTGCTTTGAAACTCCTCCCTTTAAAAACCAGTTCAGCTCTACACAATTTCCCTGCAAAGAGAGATATGTGAGCATTTTCCTCTCTTTGGTATCCACGCTTTTTTACGTCTGCAGCTGAAACGTGAATTTTGACAGAATTCATGAAACAGAATTAAACTTGTTACTCTTGCCAACTGGCCTACGTGCATGAGCAAGGAAAAATTAAATTCTCTGCCACCTCAGAAAACATACGCTAAATTATTGTTTTGAGGGGGCAAACTGAAGAGCATGAAGCTTTCCAGATAGCACAGCTGCTCTGATGAGCTGTCCTGGATGGAATTGTGTCAGTTCAGTCTTTCATAATTTTTGTCCTCTCTAACATCAGTGAGTCTAAGCTAGTTCTTAGCTTATGACACGTTCCATCCAGTCCAGGGCCAGGTCCTCATTTATTTCTTCCTTCTTGAGAAAAAACACAGAAAACATTTATTTGTTAGGAAGTTTTTTTCCTGTAAAGGACAGTAGTTGCCAACGGAGAAAAAATAAATGTAAAAGAAAATAGAAATAATAGCCTGCTATTTTAAAGTATACTCTATATCATACCTGTTTTATCTAACAAAGGCTCTGCTGCCAAATGTTTCAGAAGAACATGGAGAAATACACTTAATGGAATTTTATAGAGTTCCCTTCCAAAAAAGAGGATTTTTTTTTTCTCTTTCAGTCTTAAGTCCAGAAGTAAGGCAATTCTTGTATTCAAAGTATTGTATGAAATAAAAGCTGGTGATTTCATTATCCATTTAGTAGTTGATACCTTTTAATATTTTTGGCTATTAATGTGGTTTCCACCAATATTTGTTAATTTTTCTGTACAACTCATAACATGGGTTTCGGGTATGGGCTGGTAATGGCTATCTTAGTGCTCAGCACAATTTTTCTTTCTATCTTTAAGGTGTCCCAGATAGATTCCATCTTTGAATGCTTACTTGAAGAAGAGGAACAAGTCCTGAAAGATATGTCTATGGAATCGATTGAGTGGGCCCAGATAGTTGTCAATGTGAACAACATCATTAAGGTATAGAACTGCATGAGCTGAAATGGTTGTGGGAGGGGAAGTTTGATATTGAAGGGCACTCGAGTGCAGTCCATCTGAGTTACTGATACAGGAACAAAGCTGAACACACTTTCCACATGGGCAGATATATAAGAAGGAAAAGTTGATCTTGTGCAGAATTAGGGACATTCCTTTTCCTCCTGAGCCACTGCTGAACAAAATTTGAGAAGTTGCAGTGTTGTTGGAAGTTGTGAAAGCAGGAGTGGGTAGCAAAGAGTGAAGAGCTCGTGCTTGAGTGCTGAGGCTTCTTGGTTAGTCGGTGTGTGCTCTTCTATACAACTGGGAAAGTGGAGTAGAAAGAACTGGGATGTTAAAATAATCTTTCAGAATTAGAAAAGACAACATCTTGTATGGTCTGTGTGTATGCACCTTGTCTTAAACTGCTTATGTCTTTGCCTTTAAAAAGGACATGCTACAAGCTGCCTGTCAGTATCGTCAATCCAGAGCCTCTTTATATAGACCAGGAGAGCTTCCAGAAAGAGAACCTGAATATATTCCATGGACAGGTGAGAAGTTATTATTACTAGTTTTTTAATTGATACTAAACAAAATACTTTTCATGAGTTTCAGAACGCAAGAATTTCAACCTGAATGTAAATTTACTGTTAAAAAGCTCCTAGAGGTTGTCAGTAAGAACAGGAGAGGCTTAAGCTTTTATTTAGTGAATGAAATGAATCATTGAACATTTAACATTTATTTTGCCCAGTATTGATGAATTCCCTAAAACTTGCATTGCAAATTTGACTATAAAAACATAGTGTGGGATGCAAAGTTAATTTTTTTTTTTTTTTAACTTTTATTGTTTAGTATGCACTGGTTCTGGTTGGCACACCTATGGGATACATAAAGTTAGAACGTGTTGGGGTTTTTTATAGTTCAATAACATGAAGAACTATCAGTATAAATGTTTACAGAAGCAAGCGCTTCCCAGTTGGTGCTTAAGCTTCCCTCTGGCCTCTACATATAAAACACACTTATTTAGTGCTCCCAAGATAAAGATCTTGTGAAAAGCAAGAGCCATGCAGGCTATTTTGGTGTTTATATCTTGATGACTACATCCAAGCAGTCAAATCTGGTTAACAGAAGTTGCCTTTTCCTTCTGTGTATTTTCTACTTGGTTTACAGATTCTGCATGTGACTGTTTTCTTCTGAAAAACATTTTGGCCAGATTTAATATGTAAAGGTAGATGGGAGCATGTGTTTGGTTTGGAGGGTGTTCTTCCATAGTGTTGCTTTGATTTTTAAAAATAAAATGTTTATTAGGGATTTTTATTGGTTTTTTTTAATGTTTATTTTTAGATGTAATAATGCTATTGTTATATTTGAGCGTAGATTCCTTGGGGGATCAGGTGATTGTTTTAACGTTTACTGTGTTTTCTTCCCAAGCATCGAGTGGGGTTCGTACAGCGATAATACGGCAGCATGGAGTCATTCTGAAGATCGTGTATCCCCAGGTGGACAGTAACCTCCGTAGCCTTGTGGCTGAACAGTTGGTGGCGCTACTGGATTGCTTCCTGGACGGCTACGTTTCTCAGCTCAAGTCTGTGGACCGCCCTGCCGATCAGGAGAGATACAGCAGCGTGGAGATGGAGTATGTGCAGAAGAGATCAGAGCTCTTGTCTCCTCTCCGTAAGTACTGTCTGTTCTCCTTAATGCACGTATTAAATGCTCCATCCGATGAAGAACTGACGCAGATCTGATGGAGTAGATGGCGTCTGTGTATGGATTCAGAGTGTGAATGACTGGTTTTGTGATTTAATGGGATATTTACAAAATAACAACAGGTTACAGTAAAGCATTTGACACCATCTCCCACAGCATCCTTGTAGCTAAACTGAGGAAGTGTGGCCTGGACGACAGGGTAGTGAGGTGGATTGGGAACTGGCTGAAGGATAGAAGCCAGAGAGTGGTGGTCAATGGGACAGAATCTACTTGGAGGCCTGTATCTAGTGGAGTCCCTCAGGGATCAGTATTGGGATCGGTACTGTTCAATAGATTCATCAATGACTTGGATGAGGGAATAGAGTGTACTATCAGGAAGTTTGCTGATGACACCAAACTGGGAGGAGTGGCTGACACGCCAGAAGGCCGTGCTGCCATTCAGCAGGACCTGGACAGGCTGGAGAGGTGGGTGGGGAGAAATTTAATGAAATAGAACAAGNNNNATGGGGTAATGGATGCAAGCTGGAACATGGGAGATTCTAGTTAAATATGAGGAAAAACTTCTTCACAGTGAGAGTGACTGAACACTGGAAGGGGCTGCCCAGGGAGGTTGTGGACTCTCCTTCTCTGGAGACATTCAAAACCCACCTGGACGCGTTCCTGAGTGACCTGATCTGGGTGTTCCTGCTCCAGCAGGAGGATTGGACTAGATGATCTTTCAAGGTCCCTTCCAATCCCTGATATTCTGTGATTCTGTGAATATCTTTGATAAGATATGTTGCTGCTTCAATATTCTATTTATTTATTTATTTATTTGTATTTTTTGCTAACTTGTTACATTTTTCTGGCAGGAATTTGGCTTGTGCCAGCTGGCTGAAAATAGCCTATATAAATGGATTTCTAAATGTTCATCTTTTTGTTAGTTGGCATGAACTTATATGCCTGAAAGTTTGTCTAGTGTTTATCAAGAAAAAGTCACTTTTTGAATCTTGATTATTTAATAATCAAACCTGCTGTTTAATTTTTCAGATGTGGTCAAGTCTTTAATAAGTAATTGAAAGCAGCAACCTTTGTTGAGTGGAAATAACTGCACAAATACATTTCAGTAAGCTTATAAAGTTTAGTTTTTTTAGACTGAAATGAATGCTATAAATAGAACAGTGTAACAATCACAGAATCACAGAATATCAGGGATTGGAAGGGACCTTGAAGGATCACCTAGTCCATTCCCCCTGCCAGAATCACTGCCTTCTAACGTTCTTAAGCTTTAAGAAAAGTCTCTTAAACTATCATTGGCAGTTTTAGTGACAGTGTTTTTTCATTAGCTTGAAAATACATTTTTTCTATCATTGTGTTCAATCTAAAGTTATATTTCCTTAAAAACAAAATTGCCTGTTTTGCTAAATTAATGTATTTGAACCAAAATGAAAGATTTTAAATAATAGCATTTGTATTAAAAATACGTTGTCTTTACTTGTTATATTCACTATCCCAAGCCTTTGCCTGCTGCTTTGTCACTGTGTGTAATTAAGTGGATATTGATACAGATATTAAGTCATGGGTTGATTTTTATTTTTTTTCCCTCCTCCAAAAGCACAAACAGCAGATGCTGCTACTTTTCAGAGAAAATAGAATGTATTCTGGCAATTTAGTATTTTAAACTTCTCTTCTTCCCTCTTGTGCTGGGGCACAGAAAGAGTGGGTGTGTGAGCTTGTGTGTGCACAGGCTATGCGTGCAGTAAGGTCCATGTTTCTCTGGGAGTGTGTAAGCGTGTCTGTCATGCAAACACTTGGAACTTCTTTTGGTTTTTCTGGTCTTTGCTCTCAGTCATCCACCAGTCAAAGATGAGCTGGGTTGATCAAGACTTTATTTTTCTTCTTGGTTACGTAGTTTCCCTGGGGCAGTATCAGATGGCAGCTGCTTTAGCAGAGAAGTACTGTGACTTTGATATCCTGGTGCAGATGTGTGAGCAGACAGACAACCAGGCCAGGTTACAACGTTACATGAGTCAGTTTGCAGATCAGGTAACTTTTTTTTCTTTTCCCTAATTCCTTCAGATAGTGTTTTATAATATATTTGGCCTTGAAAAGTTGCAAAAGTTATGACTGAGGTAGGGGTACGGTCTGTTTTTTTTAATGCATATGTATTACAAATATATATGGGGGTAATGTGGAAAACTGGAGTCAAGATTCACTCTGCTGAACTCAATGGCAGGTTTTACACCCCGAGGCTGCAAAGCAAGTTAGCAAAAATACCAGTGCTCCCTGAAGGAGGACTTTGCGTGGGACCTTTGTAGTGCCTCAGACACGTTGTCTCACTCCTCACTTCTTTTGGCAGTTTGTGACTTGTTCACTGAGATGCTGTAGTCAGTGTGCTGCTGTTTTATTAATGTAATCTAAATTTAAGGATAATTTATAAATAGAAAGGTAGTTAAGAAGAGTAGGAAGATGGGGATGTTGCTGTGGTCATTTTTTATCGTCCTGCTAGGAACTTGTCGGACAATTTTTCAACGTCTGTCGAAAGCTGGTGTAAAAACCCCTAAGTGTGCTGAAACATTGGAAAGCTTTAGGGAAAGGCAATAGAAGCTACTTGAAGCGAGGGGGCTGGGACAAAAGTTTCCTAATTTGAGAATTAGTGAGATCGATTTGTTTCGCTTTCCACAACTGTGGGAACAGAAATGCTGCGGTCTGTAGGTTTCTAAAGAGAGGGTACAGAAAGGTAGTTTAATAACAACAGATAAAAGTATTAGTAACAGACAGAAATGATAGTAAACGTTTTTAATAGTGAATGTTAAATATAAATTCTCTATTTGTTCTTGTCAGACCTTTTTATTTAAAAAAAAAGTAACACGTTCAGAAAAGAGTTAACTTTAACAAGGGTAGAGCTGAATAGCTCAAATCCAACGGATAGAATGTCAGAGTGGTGGCCTCCTCAGGCTTTATTTTTTAAATTGCTAATGCAGTTAGAATTTAGCATTATTCTAAAATTACTCTGAAAAGGCTAAGTTAAATCTCAGACATAAACCCTGGTTAGTTATGTCGCATTTAAGGTTTTTGAGGACAAAATAGGTAGGTTTTGTTTGTGATTTTTTTTTAATTATTTTTTTTTTTTAAGAAAAAAGGCATTAGTTGAGAGAAGTAAGATTGTGGGTTCAGTTGGATGTAGGAAGGAATGTTTCAAAACCAGAAGAAACTTACCTGAAAGGAAGTAGCAAGCACAGGGTTTTGAGGGGGATAAAGAGCAGGTAAAAAATAAGATCAGAAGATACAGACTGGGGGTGATGTGATACTTGTTTCCATTCTTGTGGGTTAACGTGAAGAATTTATATTTAGCACTTTCTTCACTGCCATTGAAGGGTAAAATCTGCTGTGTGTATCAGCATCTCTTGCACTGTAGCTGATGAATTCTTTAACCATTTCTACCAGAACTCTTAAGTTCTTGAGTTTCATCAACAGGGTGTTATATTTTTGTGTGTTTCTTGTTTTGTTAAGCAGGTTCTTACCAATTGTATTTTGTGAAGCATCTTGCCTTAGAAGACAAACAAGATCTCTAAATACAACTTTTAAAATCTACTCATATTACTTCAGAATTTTTCAGATTTCCTGTTTCGCTGGTATTTAGAAAAAGGCAAGCGAGGGAAGCTGTTATCTCAGCCTATTGCTCAGCACAGACAGCTGGCCAGTTTCTTGCAAGCTCATGAGCATCTCAGCTGGTTACATGAGATCAATAGTCAGGATTTGCAAAAGGTAAGGTTTCTTAATACAAGCAAACTGAAATATCATGTGTTAAATGAGTCAAATACATATTAAGATGGCCGCATTATCTAGTTCTGACTTTCATTATCTAAAGAACACATCTTACCTGGGTGAGTTAAGGGAGAGATGACATGGATCATTAATGGAATACCAAAAGCCTCCCTCCAGGCACCATCTGGTATCTCTCATAAGCCACTGCACCATGTAATGGAAATCAGGGCTGCTTTTCATCCCTTGTGGTGACTACTCTTCTATCAAAGAAGAAAATATGGCTACGTTATCACCACTATGGTGGCACCGAGAGCTTGCAGTGATTGTTAATAGCATTGTCAGATTATCCAGCAAGGGGAAAACTGAGATTTATATTTCAAAACTATTTAAAGCAAAATAATTTGGAGGTATCACAAAAGTAAAAGAGGTATTGATTACTTTAATCACTTTATATTCATACTATAAAAGTAATGTTTTTAAATAGTTAATGTGCATGTGGGTAGGTTAATGTGACTTTTTTTTAAACCTGATTCTTTGTTGCCCTCAGGACTGCCCAGTTATTCTTTCGCTGCTTCCTGTTGGTCAGTCTTCCCTTCCTTCTGCTAGATTTGTGAATGTATTTCACTTTAATTGAACTAATTCTACAGAAAAATGTCTTCTTTCAATTTATTAAGCACACAGAGCTTGGAAATATTTATCCTCCTGTGAATTACAGGTCAATAATGCTTTAAAAAACCCACACAAAAACCAAAAGCAAACTAACAAAAACCCCACCCTTGGGCATCTTGTAACATTTGTGTTGACTGAGGGTTTGTGTTTTAGAGCAAAGCACTATGAAGAGAGGACAAGGATTCTAATACATGCAGATAATGGAGTCTGGAAACTTTATTTCTGAGTACATGCTCAGAAATTTGCTGTTCCTGTGACAGACAAATAAATTCTTGCCTAAGTGTTTGGTTATTGCAGCAGTCATAGGAGTAATTCTGTTTATTAAATTCCTGAATTAACACGTAAATCAATCTGTATGCCAAGTCCTCCTGAACAAAGCGTGCTTGCCTGGCTTCTTTGGAGGAGCCTGGAATAAGAAAGGTCCCAGAGGTTTAATACTTGAAACTATCATTTATCCTTTGATCATAAGATGGTGTTTCTTGATTAGTATTGGGAATGTGTTTTGGGTACAACTGGAGTAGAGATCTAGATCTATTCCTGAAGAGCGTAATGCAGTTTTACTGTGCAAGTTGCACGACTTTTCAAAATCAGGGTTATAGTATTACAAAGAATACATAGCTGTGAGACTGCAGTCTAGATTAAACCCTTACCTCTTAAGCTTCTGGTGTTAAATTCTGAAACTGATTTTGAACATCTGTATTACTTTCAGGCTCACAGGACGTTGCAGACTCTAGCAAATATGGAGACCCGGTATTTTGCAAAGAAGAAAACACTTCTTGGCTTGAGCAAACTGGCCGCACTGGCATCGGACTTCTCAGAAGACATACTGCAAGAGAAGATAGAAGGTAGGAAAGAAAACCAGAGCAAAACGGAGAAGAGTTTATTGAAGTGAGATCATGTTCATTTTGCAGATAGTTAATTGATTAGGCCGGGGGCTCTGACAATGTGGGAAGGATAAACGGGCTGATGATTTTGCTGGTTGCAGGAAGGATCAGGAAGACAGCGTGAGGCAGTACCTCACCTGTGAGTTTGCCCTCACCTGTGAGTTAGGAGTATGACCAAGGGAAATTTGTACCTTTTAACTTTTCCTAATAACACACAAAATATTGTTATAAATAAGCTGCACAGTCTTTCAAAGAAGTCATTAGACAGTTCTGAAGTAGATGAAGCTATATCTTATATTTCAGATGCAAGGTAAAAATGAGTTAATTTCTTAAAGCCTATTTATTGAATGGCGCTCCATTTTTTAATTCTTTTCAAGTCCTGAGACTCTTAGGCCCTACAAGGAAGTCCTTTAACTATGTTCTATTGTAATAATGTATCCACGAGTATATACATTTGTGATCAAGAAGTGCTTTCTCAGCATCTTTCTCTATCTAGGAAAGTTACAGTGACAGTGTTTCATTATGCTGTGTTACTCTGTGTGACACAGCTGTTAAAACTCAGGCTCTTTGTGTGTCAGCTTTCTGTCGATGAAGAATGATTATTTCTGCTGCATTCTGCTTAGCTGTTTAAGCAGACTAAATGCTGCTTTCTGCCCTGCAATGGAGCTTGAGGGCAGGAAGGGGGGGGGGGAAGTTGGGTTCACATTCTGTAGCTCAAATGATTGCATTTTGATTGGTTCTGCCTAATAAGTTTATAACCCTGAAGCAGATTCTACTGGAAAATACAACAAACAAAAATGGAATAATTCATGAGATGAAGCAGGTCTATGGCCCAAATCCTCAGCCAAAAGGTAGCTTCTAAAAATTGCAACCAGGTTACTTTCCTGTATAATTCAACACCTCCCCTCCAATCCTATGTATTCATTTTGTGGTAAAAGAGTTACCAGTTGCCTTGCACTGGCAGCCTGGGTGGAAAGCAAGAGCTAGATGGCCAGGATGACAGTATCGAAACGGAAGTATTTCTGTGCTTCGGGAGCATCAATAAGTGTCCAGACTGCATCCTAACAGACACTTCTAGACCTGAGTAATATTGGGAGTTGACAGTGGTTACTGTTTCATAGGATTTATTATTACACTTGAATAACGTGAAACATTCCTTTTCCTCAAATGACTACAAGAAATATCAGAACAGGAACGCTTCCTGTTACATCAGGAGACACTCCCTGAACAATTACTGGCAGAGAAACAGCTGAACCTTAATGATATGCCAGTGTTGTCTGCAGCCCAGCTCATTGATGTAAGTATCTCGTTGGAACTTTACCTGTATAATGAAGGAAACATATATGTTTTCTGTTTCTGTGCAATAAAATAAAGGAGAAGATCGCAGCTGTCTTTATCCTCTACATGACTGGCTAAACACCTGAAGCTCTGATATATGAACTTGTTTATCTTTGCTTAGTTTCTGCCAGCACCAAACTTCAGAATGCCGTTCTTAGTGCAAATTTCTTTCAGTTGAACGTGTGCTTTAGCGTGCTGCTAGGAGAAAAAGCAAATCAAATCAGTGCCAGAAGCTGATTACTGGTCTAAGCCAGTTCTTGGATATGGGACAATTTTTTACCTTCTCTTACATTCTCAGTAGGGCAGAACTTGGAAGGCAGAAGGAACAAAGAATTGTACCTTAGTGGAGAAGGATGCAGCAATCTAGAAAAAGAAAGGGCTTAGAAGCAGGAAGAGGCTTTTGGTCACCTGTTGCAAAAGGCACCTAGAGGCTTTCTTTGGTTTTTTCTTTTCTTCATTAAAAAAAAAACAACCAAAAACCAAAACAAAAGAACAACAAAACTCAACCCATACTGAAACAAAACCATGAACTGCTCCAGTACTGGGATCACTGACAGCCCTTTCTGCACCCCCCTGCTGGTAGCCAGCAACCAGTATCCTTACTGTTTCTGCCTTGTTGGCAGCGTTATTTTTGCCATCCAGTTTTTTGCACACAAAAACATTTTAATGAGCAAGAACGATACATTGTGAAACAAATCAGGTCCTGTCTAGGTGTCAGTTTTGCAACTCCTTGCTTTTCTCCTAATCTTGTGGAAAGTGAAAGGCTGCTTGTTTACATTCTTCTCATTTTCTTAGAGCAACACTAATAGCAGATTTTTGAAGTCATTAGGTCTGTCTTTAAGTGAGACTATCTGTGGAATTAAGGGTTACTGGAAGTGTCCCGGCAAGCGCTGGCATCATGACAGTTTTCCTTCTAAATTTCTCTCTATTGTGGAGCCCATGTTCACACTTACTACTATCGGGCATGCTTAGTCTGGAGAAGAGGAGGCTGAGGGGAGACCTCATCACCCTCTACAACTACCTGAAAGGAGGTTGTAGAGAGGTGGGAGTTGGCCTCTTCTCCCAAGTGAATTAATGACAGCTCCAGAGGAAATGGTCTGAGGTTGCAGCAGGGGAGGTTCAGATCAGATGTTAGGAAGAATCACTTCACTGCAAGAGTGGTCGGGCACTGGAACGGCCTGCCCCTGGAGGTGGCTGAGTCACCATCCCTGGAGGTATTGAAGAAAGGAGTAGATGTGGCCCTTCAGGGCGTGCTCTAGTGGCCGAGATTGTAGGGAGTGGGTTGCGGGTTTGTGTATGGTTGGACTCGTGATTTCAGAGGTCCTTTCCAAGCGTGACGACTCTGTGATACTTGCAGTGTGAGAATGAAACTCAGGAAGTGTAAATAAAAAGAGCATTAATGTTAATTTTTCCTCTGAGAGTACTCATTTGGAATGGTGTTGGGGAGAGGGTGTGTGGAATATTGATAGCAAACTTGTCTGTTTCTAAAAGGCTATATGTGTGCTTAAGTACTGCTTTGAGCAAAATATTTTTGAAAGCTTATTTGTGGAGCTGAACTTGGGCTACAATAGTCCAGGAATGTTACAGCCTTAAATGGCATTTAAATTTGAAACCTAGCAGCCTTAGATCCAATATCGTTTGTCCACAAACCATTGTCATGTAGGTGGAATGCTGCTCTAAAACCTTAAGTATATTCCTTACTATAAAAATACTTGCAGTTGAATCTAGACATATTTTGATGAGAAGGTCATGTAAGTGGAAAATACACGGTGGTCTTCCCACAGTGAGTTGTCCATGATATCGGTTACATTAGTTTGTAGGCTAAAAATAATTCTCTGTGTTAATCTCTCATGTCATAGATGTACATATGTGATGAGAACAGAAGGGCCAATGAGTACGACTTCAAGAAAGCACTTGATCTACTGGAGTATATTGACGAGGTAGGAGAAGGTTTTGAGAGATCTCTAATCCAGAGGCTTTTTTAAAGTTTATTGTTATTTAAGCTAGGCTGGGGCATCTGTAGCTAGTTAACATGTTAGCTTAGTGCATGGTAATTAAAAATAAACCCTGATGTGTTTTTTTAGCTTGTTTTTAAGTCACTGGAGACTTAATGCCAAGTGTGGTTTAGAATCATTTAAGAAAAATGACACTCCTCATCTTCACTTTCCATTTATAGTCTCTAGTTTCATTTTTAGAGCCCTGCTTCCCTACAGACTTTCTCCTGGACAGGACAAAGATTGTCTCTTTTCAGTAGTTTAGTTCTTGCCTCTTCCCTATTGGTGGCTCTTTGATTCTCATGAGATACTGTGGGATGTCACCAACTTTTTAGCATGTAAATAGCATCGAGTCACAAATTTGCTCTCGGCTTTCTCACTGCATCTCGTTGTATAATCTAATGTCTTCTCAGGAGTAATTTTCCACTAAGCATGAATAAATCACCCTCTGAGGAGCATCAACCCCAAATTAGCAACAGTCTTTGCTATAAAACTAAAGTTGTATTATTTCAGCAAAACTGTTCCTTTCTGATTGAAAATGAGAGCTCTTTTTTGATTATCCTAATTCCTACTAGTCTGGGTAGGGCTCCAAGTTAAAATCCTCTCTGTAGTAGTGCTTTGTCAATACCATTTTGTTGGCCTTTAGTAACTTCAGTTTGATAATTATAAATGGCCTTATAATTTTTTTAAAAATTAGATTGGTTTTAATTGCATTTAACAAAGTTTCTTTTGAATAACACTTTACTGTTATTATCTAGAGGTTTTTTGCTTTCTTTATATATTAATATGTTTATCTGTCCACTGTTTAGTACTAGATTAGATTTTGTGTACTGAGGAAGAGTATTACCACAGTTAGAGTAGTGTGTTACTGCAAGTTAGTTCTCTAGTTTAAAAAGAAAAATCTTTGTTGGCTTTTTTTCCTAACTCCCCCCTTTGCTTTTTACAGCACAAGTAATACAAATAATAACCTTTTGCAGTAAAATAAATTTGAGTGAACTCGTTTGGTTCTTTCTTTTAAATTAGTTTTTCTCTTAAATTTTGTCAATGCAATTCATGCACACTGAGACAACTATATTGGGGTTTCTACGTCTCAATCAAAGAAATGTCACTCCAGAAACATGAGATTTTTAAGTGATATTTGAGTCTCTGACAACTTCAGTGGAACCATTCACAATTTGGAGATGGTGATTTGGACTAGAGCCTAAAAACTCGTGGTTCCCTAGTTGTCCCTGCTTTTCTCTTGCAAAAGAACAGACTAAAGTTGAGACCCATCCCTCTGCTTCCAGGCTTCTCTATTGAAGAGTCCGTGG
>VZTM01038499.1:20742-34072 GCA_013400555.1 Jacana jacana | reverse complement strand
TAGTACGTAGGTATGTTCACTGTCATCTAACTTAAAAACAGTTACAATATGAGTTTGATGGTCCTTATACAATGTAAGACAGAACAACTTGGCACATCAATGGATAAATATATTTAGTCCAGTGAAGTGTTTGATATCTTTCTATTATTCAAGAAAATATATATCAAAATTCACATAATAGACATCATCTGTTTTGGAAATAGATGGCAAAGCAAGGTACTGAAAACAACACAAAAGCTGATTCTTCAGCATGCAAAGCAGGTTGAGGTAGGTCTCTTAGTGCCCATAAAGCCTTCTTTACCACCGCTTGCGTTTATGAAAACGTCCAGAAAGAAGTCTATCCCCTCTGACAAAAGTCTCCTTATTTGCCTCTGGTATCAGTTTCACATGTAAGCTCTTGTGAATTCAGGAACTTCACTGACACACTAGTTCTTTATTACATTTATAAATACACTTTGAAACTATACATTCACTTTGTGGGAATTTCTGATTCCACACTCTGTCATAAATAAAAGAAG
The DNA here is from genome assembly GCA_013400555.1 of Jacana jacana. Lineage (NCBI taxonomy): Eukaryota > Metazoa > Chordata > Aves > Charadriiformes > Jacanidae > Jacana > Jacana jacana. The sequence continues at coordinate 33,554 of VZTM01038499.1, read as the reverse complement.
TTAGAAATAAAAATAAAAATAATAACTAAAAAAAAAAGCCCAACAACCCAACAGCAACAAAACACTACTGTCATGAAAAATGACAACACAGGAATTTAACTCTTGTTTAGGCACTGGTAATTTTATTTTCGTTGAATAGTGATGATTCATGAAAAGGGGATTGAACCTAGCCCCAGTCAATGTTTCTGGATTAGACAGGAGAAAAACAGCAAGAAAGGTATTTCATTCTGAGAAAAAGAGTATATCAAATGATTAGAGACAGCACAACCAATTGATTTGCTCTGCTTGTTTTGGAAATTAGTGTTGCTGAACCACTGAGACTTGATCTGTGGGTTTCATGGTTACTATTTTCCAATTTGCTAATACTTAAGTTGAAAATGTATTTGACAGGAACGCTTTATACCAAAGCCTACAAACAGCAGTTTTATCAGGAATTAAAGAAGCTTCTTCTTAACAAATATATTCCTTTATGCTTCCAAGTATACTGCAATTACAGAAGCTTACATGCATCTGATTATTTTACTTTAAATTTATCTTTGTTTCTCACTTGGACTGTAAAAGATAGCTTTCTTTGTCGAGTATTGACTAATTTTTTCAGCATCACCTTCAAAGAACATTATGTTTAACCCAGATGCCTCCTGCTTCAGAAAGAGGAAGTGGGGGTGGGGAAGTTGTGAGCAGTAAAGCACCCTTTCATTTGAGCTCTCAGCCTTAACAGAATAACAGTGTAAAATGGATGAGAGCATAGAAGTTGATAGACACAGTATTGGGATCGTCTTTTAAGTGTTTGCTGAATAATCTCCTATTGAGGCTCTCTGAAATATTATCACATGGTGAAAAGGAGCCAAGGTAATGAAGACAAGTCTTGAAGCAAAATAAGTCTAGTTGTTGCTTTTCTTTTTGTTTCCATTCAACAACCAATAAACTGAATCTTCACAAGATATAACAGTTCAATAACTTTCTTCTTAGCTGGGTTGCACTCTCAAAATTGGTACAGACTTTACAATCCTTCCCTATTTTACTTTTGCATGTCATTTTCAATCTTTAACAAGGTTCAGTAAAAAAAAAAATAAAATAATTCAATTTGTGGTGTATATGACATTTATTCATTGATTGAAAGAAGCACATTTGAATTGAGATAGCCATCCTCTAAGTGTGTTTTCTTGTTTCCATGAAGAATCTTCTAGCAACTTCTAAAGTAAGAACTTTGCAATAAATCAGACATTTCAAACACAGGTAACAGAAAAGCTGGGAGGCAGGGGCTAATATCATCTTATTTATTGAAATTGAAAGAGAGACCAAAAGACAAAAGATTAGGGCAACTTTCCAAGACTTTTCTCTGGTATTTGTTGGATTCCTCCCCATCTGAAATAATGCTAATTAGCATAAATTCATGCTGAATAAGAATTTGGTAGTGGATGCATGATTTTTCTTTCAGTTGTTGGAAGATAAATGTTCTATCTTGACACACAGAGAAAGAAAATAGACTGTTTAGTAGCATCCAGAGAAGTACACATTTTCTAAACTGATACTCAGAAGACACTCTATATAACTTTGGTGATATCAGAAATACATGCATATGTGTATTTGTTTATCCTACCCTGTGTCTCAAAGTGCTCTTCCATACATAATGTTTAAGCCTCCTGCTGCAAAGTTTATATTGGCCTTCAGCAATTATAAGAAATACCAGACTAAAATTATGTAAGAACACACATCATTAGAAAGGTAATTTAAACAGCCAGGCTGTTCACATTTCTTTCATGAAATTTTCTTTCATCTTTCACATGAAAATCCAGAATTGGTGAAGACTTGGGCCATCAAAACCAGTGTGCATGTAAAAATCTCTCCTCTTTTCTGGTTTGATGGCCAATGTAAAAGTCCTTGTTAGGCACAGGTTGAATGATTTTATCTTTCTATGCTGATGAGGAAGTATAGGTCACAAAGTTGAATGACTTGGCACCTGCAGTTTGACAGATTGGAATCAAACTACCAGCTGCTACAAGATTTGGATACCACTCAATTGGTGAGATGTTTCTTAGTGTTGCTTTCTGTGGCATTTTTCTCTTTAGTATCTTTGTGTTTGAACGCAACATAAAAACCCGCACAACTTACATAATCAGCTACACTTTCCTGGTAAAATCAGAAGGGTCAATTCTATTTGTGGATGAATACAAAGGCACAAAACCTAATTTATTCTTGATACTAGTTTGACATCCTAACAGACCAAATACACCAAATGAGTATAAAATAGCATTGTGTTTCTTGTTGTTTGCTCACATAATCCATGGGAACTACCATGAAATGTTTTCCTGATGACTCCAAAGATGTAGGCTGAGCAGGATAATCCAACACAATCCAGATGTTTACAATGTGGTGAAAATTCCTGGTTTCTGTCATCTTTTTTAATTCATTCAGATTCATTAGTTTAATTCTTAGAGTGTTTGGATGGCAAGGTTAGGGTTTTTTTAGACTTTTTTCTATTCTCAGAAAATGCCAATCTGATATTGAGACATTGGAGTGTGTGAAGTTTGCTTTCTGTCAGGTTTGTCCTACAAAATGACTTACAGGAAACATCAACAATTTATGTAAACTCCTGTCCTCAGCAATTCTATCATATTGCGGCGAAGTCAAAGCTAAACCTCAAGTTTTCCTACTTTTTTTGGAAATAAACCCATACACTTTATCCAGTTCTGGGCTCCCCAGTTCAAGAGAAACAGGGAACTACTGAAGAGAGTCCAGCTTAGAGCAACAAAGATGATTAAGGGATTGGAGCATCTCCCTTATGAGGAAAATCTGAGAGAACTGGGACTCTTTAGGCTGAAAAGAGAAGACTGGGGGGAGACTTTATTAATGCTTGTAAATATCTAAGGGTGGGTTGAAAGAGGGTGGAACCGGGCTCTTTTCACTGGTTCCCAGTAACAGGACGAGGGGCAATGGGCACAAGCTGGAACATAGGAAGTTCCACTGAAAAAATTTCCAGTGAGCATGACAGAGCCCTGGAAGAGGCTGCCCAGTGAGGCTGTGGAGTCCCCTTGCCTGGAGATTTTCAAGATCAAACTTGGATGCAGTCCTGAGTAATGTTCTCCAGGCAATCTGCCTCTAGCAGGGGAGTTGGACTAGCTGGTCTCGACGTCTCTTCCAATTCTGACGATTCCATGATTCTGTGATTTTATATCAAAATATTTTAGGTCTTTTTGTTTGCAACGTTATTATTACAGGAGAAAGATTTTTGCAAAATCAATTTTTTTTTCCCATTGGCAGAGTCTGAGGAAATAATTGCATATTCAATCAGAAATTGCTCAAACTTGTCTGGGTGAATCATCACAGATCTCCTCAGAATCAGAACACCTCAACCCACTCTCCGTGTGGGGCTGGACCACATGATACACAGTGTACAAAACAGCAGTCTATTTCATTTTTGTTTCCCAATAAAAGATAAAAATCAAATATTGGAATTTCTCATAAGACTGGTGTTCAGAATAAGGACCAATATATAAATATTTTAAATTACCTCCACTGGACAGTCCATTTTGAAAGCACCTGTCCCTTGCAGTGATGTTAGCTAAGCAGCTCAATATGAATCATCTAGTCTTTCAGTTGTAACTAATTTAAGCTGTCTAGCTTTATTGCCTAATATCCCACCGCATGTTTCTGACATCTAGAATTTAACACTCTATATTGTAAAATTGATATCAAAGCACAACCAGACTTTGAACCTCTGACTTTCAAAGAATGCACAAATTTCCATGATTCTCACAGCAGCGTCTAATTTTCAGATCTGGCATGCGAACAGCACCTCTGAGGTTCCCTTGTGCTGCAAAACGATATTAACAAACAAGATAATGCCTCTGCTGGTGACATTGGAAATGTTTGGCAGACTCTTCAAAGCTGCTCACCTAGTTCAATTCCTGAAACCAGAAGAAGAATCAGAAGTTACCTCAGTCCCTTGAGAAACCCAAGGAACATCAGCAGTCATTATGAGGCAGAATTAAGGAGTTTCAGAAAATAGGAAACAATCACAAGGAAGAGAAAAAATAGTATAGCTTTGAGGGCTACTTTTGAGCATAAATCAGGACCTCACACGAGGGCAAATGTAGCTTGTAGCATGTAGGTGCATGTGTGTGCTTGTGTGTGAAGTCAGTAGTGAATTTTCACTCAGAGATCCAACCTCATCTTGATACATCCTGAATCCTAAAATACTTACCTTTTCATTACCATCCCAATATGCAACAAGAAGCTGCTGCAACTTGATCTCATGTTTCCCATAAGTAGTTCTCATTCCATAATATTTGCCATGTGCTGTAGTTTAATTTGAAAACTACTGCCCATTAAACTTATCCCAGAAGCCTGAAATTAAATAGTATTATTTTTCATTTCATGAAGAGTTCTTCACTTTTTGATGCTAAAAGATTGCATATTTTGAAATGTTAGCATGATGGAGTCGGGGAAAAATTTACATGTTTTCCATTTATGTAAAATGTTCCACACTGGAACAAAGGTTTATATGTCATCAGAGAAATTATATGATGGCATTCCTTTTGTTTTAGTAATCTGCCCATAGGTTTATGAACCCAGTGTGCTTTAGGAGCTAATCCACAGAGTCTTAAAGGATTAGATTTCGAATTTAAATCAGTGAAGTAGCTGAAAGACATAAAATGGGAAATAGCCATGCTACACCCCAGCACCTACTGATCTGGATAAGCAGACTGTTGAGTTACAGGTTATGTTGGACAGGCTGACTGCATTAACTTGCAATCATAATTTCTCCTTCAGGTGTGCCTTTTTGCTATAAAATTATAATCTTTGGGGATGGTTCGAGAGATTTTCTAGTAAGTGTAACATTTTGTGGAGGGAACTAACAAGAAATAAGGTCTCCTTGCCACAACAGTGACCTCTTTATCAGCTGATCCTAAATTGGATATAGGCTGCACCCTTAATGAATGAAAAATAGAGCAGTTTTACAGACCTCTGAAGTCTAATCTCAAAAATAAGGGAAAAATGCCACTCTTCCAGAAATAAACACAGTGGAATAAAGCAAGTGGTAGTAGGTTGTGTTTTGTCTAATGCTGGGTAAGAGAAAGCCACTGAGCAGAATTGTATTGACAATGCAATAAGATTGGTTCAATAACCCAACCTACATGTGTTGAATTCACCAAAGAAATTTTAAATAAAATATTATTTTAGAACATTTCCTTTCTTCTTCTTCCAATCTTCTGCTTGTTTAATTATAACGACTTGGGTTTTTTTTATATATATTAACAAGCGTATTTACATATTTTTGCCACTTATCCTACTGAATTATCATAAAATATTTTCAGTTATTGCAATTAAAATAAAATGGAGATATGAAAACAATTAAGCAATAAACAAAAACCTGCCAACGTACATATAATTTAATAATAATTTTAAAATCAACTCCTATTCAGGATAGACTTTCCAGCAATGATTGCATAAGGAGATTTTTACTTGCTAATATAAAGAGGATCTGAATATGAAGGTGCAGAAAATGTCCTTGAGTGAATTTTTAGCAGGACCTATGAGGAAATTAATTCTGTAACTCTTATTATTGTTAATGGGAGTTATTCAGCCAAATCTTCACGCACGAATCACAATTAATATGTACCCCTTATGTTTTTTTCTGCATAATATTTGAAATTAATTTCCATAAACAAGTTCCCAGCCATTATTTAATACAGTAGATCTGATTATGATTCCACAAAGGTCCCTTGATTCACTTCAGCATAAGCCTTAAAGTGTAGCAACATTAAAAGGAGCAAAGGACCTGAATGAATGACTTAAATTAGATTCTCACCCTGGTGCAACACAGCTAACTTCAATAAGCTAGCCCAAATTTCTACCAGTATAAAGGAAATCAGAATCAGAACACTACTTCTACAAAACAGCTTGCTCCTTAGCTCATCCTAGTGACATTTCCGTATCAGTAACTTTTCGATGTGGTCTATAAACACTGCCTGCTTGCATTACTGGCAACTGCTCCAGTGTGGAATTCAGTTCTGGTGGGTAGTATTTATGCTGTTTGGATCCTCCCTATGTTGCTTTAAAATTTGAGACTGTTACACATCAGTAAGAATATACTTCTATATGAGAAGAATTGAGGAAAATTGATTTCTCTTTGTTCCTCTCTTTAACCGCACTTGCAAGAAAACAGTAATCCAACATATTTCAGTGTTGGTACTGCCATTCGCTGCTTTCCACATAAGGCTTCTTGATTTTCTTAGCATCTCTTCTGGAAAGGAAATGCTGAGTTCATCACTGAATATTTTTGTGCAGATTAAACTTTTTAGCCTGTGTGCATCATAAGCCATACAGGTGGAAAAAAATGTACCACTAATTACACAAAACATGTAGGAGCAAAATGCCAGGGCCATAGGTATTTATGACAGTACTTGGGACAATCAATTTAACTGCATTTTATTGCAGACTTTTCATTTTGAGATTTGCTCCACTGGCAGTGGTGGTGGACATGAAAAGTCCAGCTGGACAGGCCTTCTCATGGTGTTGTATAGGTACCACTTGCTCTGCTTGTGAAACCTCCAGACCTGCAAGTGTAGGGTTTTAACATCCCTGATGATGGCTTCTCCATGGAGAATCAGCTGTATTCATGGTTAGCACACATGATATATGGAAAAGTGCTGTCAGTGTAAAAGTCCTAATACTATCTGAACTAGATCGAACTCTTTACAATTTGTCACTATCCGACAGCTCTCAGGAGATATGCAGGCATGACACGTATTATAGCCACTCAAACAATTTCACCTTATTTGCACTTAGCTTCAGACCAAGTCAAAGCAACAACTTGAACAGTTTTGCTCTCGCTTTTGGCATACTGTCTAAAAAATCTCCATACTACAATACTGTAAGCCATGATACCTGTTAGTGCAAGTTGGCTATGTAGTCATGGCCAGAGTCAGTCTGCACAGATGAGTGTGTTGACAATATGCTGGCCTGCTATTTCTACCACAGTTGTCTACTCCTCCTCATTTATATTAAAAAAAAATGAAAGTTTCTCTCTTAGGCATTTAAATAATAAATCCTACCCTGGCAGGCCAGAGATAATAAAAAAACATCAATTTAAAATACTTGAGAAGCCATGTTTTGTGCTGTTCCTGCTCTGGCAGGGGGATTGGACTAGATGATCTTTCAAGGTCCCTTCCTATCCCTGATATTCTGTGATTCTGTGATTTTTGTTGTTGTCGTTTTAATATTACCATTAACAATTTGTACTATTAAGGTAGGTTTATAATGTGATTGGATGACATTAGTCTGGGGGAAAGCTGGAAATGAGCTCAAAGCTTATCAGATTGTGATGCTGCTTAAAAGTGTGGTTGTATTACTGAGTAGAATCGTAGAATCATTAAGGTTGGAAGAGACCCCTGGTGCAGCGATTGAGAGATGGGACACAGCTTGATACAAACGAAATGTCTGAATGTCAGACTGTCGTTTTATTGTGTACACTCATTCGTTTATATAGCTTCATATAACATCGTGTCTTAAGCAGATTGATTCTTACACTGTTCACGCGGCTGTTTAAACTATCTGATTGGCCAGTGATATACTGTCAAGTTTCCCGACATGTCCAGACATGTGTTAACATGCAACTCATAGGACTTTGTGTGGAGGAGGGACATCTTGGCACCTGAGCCTTCTTATCTCGGCTCCTCCTCTCTCCACTTCAATGTCAGAACTTTATTTCTATGTGTCTAGGTACCTGTCCTAATCTCTCAGCACTTTGTTTCCATGGTTATTTACGACCCACAAGTTCCAACATGTCCCTGCCCATCAACCATGCAGCACTAGGAGCTCTGCTTTCCAGACCTCGTCCCACACCTTGGGATCTTCAAGTCCAACCATCTGCCCTATCCTACAAGTTCTCCCCGACACCATATCCCTCAACACCACATCTAATCTACTCTGAAACACATTCAGGGACAGTGACTCCACCACCTCCCTGGGCAGCCGATTCCAGTGCCTGACCACTCTTTCTGGGAAGAATTCTTTCCTAACATCCAGCCTAAACCTACCCTGCTGCAGCTTGCAGTCATTTCCTCTCATTCAATTGCTAATTACCCATGAGAAGACACCTGCACCAACCTCTCTGCAATGTCCTTTCAAGTAGTTGTAGAGAGTGATGAGGTCTCCCCTCAGCCTCCTCTTCATCAAACTAAACAGTCCCAACTCCCTCTATTGCTCCTCATAAGATTTATACTCCAGGCCCTTCACCAGCTTCATTGCCTTCCTTTGTGCTTGCTCCCACACCTCAAGATCTCTCTTGTTTGAGGTGTCCAGGACTGGACTCAGGGGTGGCCTCACCAGTGCTGAGCACAGGGGGACAATCACCTCCCTCCTTCTGCTAGTCACACTATTTCTTATACAAGCCAGGATGCCATTGGCCTTCTTGGCCACCTGGGCACACTGCTGGCTCATGTTCAGCAGCCCGTTGACCAGCACTCCCAGGTCCTTTTCTGCCAGGCAGCTCTCCAGCCACACTTCCTCAAGCCTGTAGCGATGCATGGGGTTGTTGTGGTCCAAGTGCAGGATCTGGCACTTGGCCTTGTTGAAGGCCATGCTATTAACATTGGCCCATCGATCCAATCTATCCAAGTCCTTCTGCAGAACTTCCCTGTCCATCAACACTCCCACCTAACTTAGGGTCATCTGCAAACTTACTGATGGTACACTCTATATCTTTGTTGAGATCATCAATAAAGATATTAAACAGAAATGGCCCCAATACTGAGCCCTGAGGAACACCACTTGCGACTGGCTGCCAGCTGGATTTAACTCCATTGAACAACACTCCTTGGGACTGTCCTTCCAGCCAATGCTCAATCCAGCAGATTGTACGCTCATCCAGGCCATGAGCAGCCAGCTTTTCCATGAGAATTTGGTGGGGCACAATGTCAAATGCTTTTCAAAAATCCAGGTATACAATATCCACTGTCTTTCCCTCATCTAAGAATTGGATTTTCTTGTTATAGAAAGAGATTAGGTTCATCAGGCAGGACCTACCTTTCATAAACCCACGTTGATTAGGCCTGATCCCCTGGTTGTTCATTACATGGTCTGAGATGACATTCAGGATGATCTGCTCCATAATCTTCCCTGGTATCAAGGTCAGACTGACAGGTCTATAGTTTCCTGGATCTTCCCTTTTACCCTTCTTGTAGTTGGGTGTTACATTTGCTACCTAAAGTAGTAGGAGTAGTCCTTGGAAAAAATGTAATTATGCCTGCATGGTGCTGCAGTTGTGTTAATAAAGCCTGCCTCATTCATCTCATGGAACCACCTCCCTATCTGGATCCACAGCCCTAGTAATTTGCAACACAGATAAGCTACCTATGGATGATGACAACTGGCTGCATTTCTATACCAAGTCTACTCCTTTATCTAGCTTGCAGATCTCTCATTCATTTTCTCTGATATGACTGTGTCATGTACTCACTGTCAGATTTTGCCATCTAATACCTTATTTGTGATTTCTAAGAACCAGAAGGCATTAAAAAGATACGAGAGTATTGTCAGTAAGAATATAGAAGTACTGACTTTCTGTAATTATCCCAAAAAGTAAAAAAGGAGCAATGTAGCAGAGACAGGATGTGGCCTTGTGGCCTACAGAAGAGAAGCATGACTTGTTGTGACAGGACAAGGGGTAATGGCTTTGAACTAAAAGAGGGTAGATTTAGACCAGACATAAGGAAGAATTTTCTTACAATGAGTAGTGAAGCACTAGACAAGGTTGACCAGAGAAGTGGTAGGTTCCCCATCCCTGGAAACATGAAAAGTCAGGTTGGACTGGGGTCTGAGCAACCTGAAACAGTTGAATACGTCTCTGATCATTGCAGGGGAGGCTGAACAAGATAACCTTTAAAAGTCTATTTCAACCCAAACTATTCTACAGTTTTATAATTCGGTCTTTATATTTCTGGGAGGAAGTAAAATGTTGATGATATCAAAAACTACAAAGAGTGTTCTGTAAAACTTTAACCCTAAACTGGTTTACATTTCAGTCATTTGGACATTGAAAGTACAACTGCTTATCTCTGGAGCTGCTCTTGTAAGTAAAAGCAAGTACATACATAAATATTTGTAGTAAAGATTATTATGATTTGAAATATTATCCAAATTTTATTCTAGTTGTCTTACACCTTACCAAAAAATAAACTAAAAAAATAACCACAGAATCCCCCAAAGCCCAATATTCCGTATGCCACATAAACCTTTAAGACTAATCATTTAAAAGGAACAGAAGACATATCTTGATAAATTAACAAGGTAAACCCTATATGGAAGAGAAAGTCCAAAATCTAAGAAGCATGGAAATAACTAAGATCAAAAAATACTTAAAAGTGTAGTGAATTCAGGATTTACTGGACATTCTCTTTGGAAAAGTTCAGAGTGTTTTTACTATTTAGATCTGGAAGATATTTAGATATCAAATCAAAATAGCAAGATATCGCAATATAAGAAAAAAAAAATGTAAGAAATTAAATATTTTAACAATGGTGCCAATTGTTATAAATAAAAATAATAATAATAAAAAATAATAATAATTTTTAAAAAGCAGCAACATTCCACTTCCAGGTCCAAAAAGTCAGGAAGACAACAGCTAAACTAAGTATGCTCAGAAGAAAAAATAAAAAGCAGGAAAGACAAAAGGTATGCTGGTAGCCCTGCAAGCTGTACCAAGGGAGAAACATTCTCAAGTAAACACCACTATTTTTAGTTGAGGATCTTTCATTTGAAATAAATCAAACCCACATATTTTGTTTAGGCTAGCTCAACATTAATCTGAGCCACAGATGTACCTCACCTACCCCCACCCCAGCCTTCTCTTCTGTACTGACTGGACTATTAAATCATCTCACCATGGTGTAGAATAATAGAATAATTTGGTTTGGGATGGACCTTAAAGATCATAGAGTTCCAACCCCTCTGCCATGGGCAGGGACACTTCCCACTAGACCAGGTTGCTCAAAGCTCCATCCAGCCTGGCATTGAACACCTCCAGGGACAGGACATCCATAACTTGTCTGGCCACCTGATGTGAGTGTCTCATTACCCTCACAGGTCAGACTTTCTTCCTAATATCTAATATAACTCTCCCCTCTTTGTCCTTTGACTGACTAGGTCACTGCATCATGGGAGACATTTATGGAGATGATAACTTGGGTGTCTCCTATGTAGAGTATGGAATATTTGTATCTCATCTATGGTAAGGCATTATGCACAACACATGGACATAACGTTAATACAAGACTTCAACCTTTCTTCAAATGGCATGTCACATACCAAATGCTTGAAAAATATTTCAGCTTTTTATTAAAAAAGGAAAATAAATATGAAATGAGACTGATATCAAATCCCAGATACGCCTCATTTATTTCATCTCTTCTATGAATAATTTCTATATATCAACATTACTTGGGTTTGCTGAATACTGTGATAGCATCAATCATAATTACATTGTCATACAAACCCCAGTCCTGCAAATCTGTGTATACTAACATCCTTTCCCCACTTAATAAGTAAATCTGTAAACACACACTCAAAAAGAACACGATTGCTTCCAAGTAGATGACACTGGGAAGTTTAACTGTTATTCTTAATTGATTCAGACATATCCTATAGAAATATGCTGTACTGTTCCTATACTCTTCTCTCTCTCTCTCTCTCTCTTTCTCTCTTTTTTTTTTTCTTTTTTTTTTTTTTTTTTTTAATGACAAGAGAATGGTGAAATTCTCTATGTTTCAGAGACACTAAGATCCTTCATTTTACTTCCTTTCAGTGATGGTGTTTGAGAAAAAACCCTGCCCCAAAATCTCAAACGTATAATGAAAACCCTGAGGCTGAATGTCTCTGCTCTTGAAAGGAGTCCTGTGAAAAGGAAAACGGTTCAGTGTTGGTGCAAGAATATATCTTAACAGTCCTTAAGACCTTACACTATGAACCCTGAAGGCACATCTGTGGTTATACATATACTTCCAAGTATTACGTTATAACTTCAAACTTCCCTGATCAACAGTAATTCAAGCAGAAATATGAGAGAAAAGTCATAAAAATAATTTTGCTGAAATGGACTTCTACTAAAAGCATCTTAAATTGGAATGGCTGCATACAGAAAATGTTTTTTTCTCCCAAAACAACTGTAAGTGATAGTGTATAAAAAGATTCGTTTGTCCTAGAATAGAAAATTAAACCAGGAACAGCTTTGTTCAAGCATCTGCTAGGAATGGAAAACATATTTTGTCTTTGGTCAAATGTCTGAAATAATGTTTTGATTCTGGAAGTGTTATTTTATGTTGCCCTCATTTTTATTTTGTATATTTCATGCTGTAGCCACAACAGTGTTATTAACACTAATAACTTTTTGTGTTCCATAATAAGGAAACCTATCACTTATTGGATACAAAAGGGAACAAAATTACAAATGATAAGGAAAAGGCTGAGGTGCTCAATGCATACTTTGCCTCAGTCTTTAACAGTGGAACCGGCTGTTCCCTGGAGACTCGGCCACAGGAGCAGGGACACAGGGAGGGGAAACAGAATGAGGACATCACCATTAATGAGGAAGTGATCAGTGACCTGCTATGCCGCCTAGATGCACACAAGTCTATGGGACCAGATGGGTTACACCCAAGAGTACTGAAAGAGATGGCAGACGTGCTGGCCAAGCCTCTCTCCATCATCTTCCTTAAATCGTGGCTGACTGGAGAGGTCCCCATGGACTGGAAGGTGGCGAATGTAACGCCCATCTATAAGAAGGGCAGAAGGGACAATCCAGGAAACTATAG